>CAWUFW010001544.1:2262500-2757728 GCA_963921515.1 Calotriton arnoldi | reverse complement strand
ATCGTTGGGGGACGCAGTAAGAAATCGACGCATCACCTCCCCACGCAGTAAGAAACAGACGCATCACCTCCTCTCCGGTAAGGAACCGACGCATCACCTCCACTGCGCAGCAGTAAGGAACCAACGCATCACCTCCCCCGGAGTAAGGAACCGACGCATTCCACTGTACTTATTCACAAATGCTTTACACACTGTCTCGGAGATAAGCCTGTCTGCTCGTGCCAAGCTACCAAGGGGATGAGCAGGGGTTATTTTAGAAGTGTATCCCCCTTACCCTGACTAGAAGCAAGGGTCCCTATTTGGACAAAGGTCCCTACCTCTGCCAACTAGAGACACCCATTTCTAACAAGGGGCCAAAAGACAGCCTTGCTTTTAACACCATTCGGTGTAGCTATTGACCAGGTTAGACCTTTATCTCCCCCCATTTGTACTCTGCACCATGTTGCTGTATGTAGTGAATAATGTGTTAAAAGGTTGTGAGGTATTCTTAGCTTATCTAACTTCTTCCATAGTGTGGGTATGTCTCCTCTGTCAAAAGCAGTTGTGAAGTCTACAAATACACTGTAAACGACCTGTAATTTCAATGTTACATATTTGTCTATAATTGTCTGCAACGCCCCAATATTGTCTGTTACAGAGTGTTTTGGGCGAATTCCGGCTTGAGTCGTTGGGATCACTCCTCTGGAGAAGGCCCAGTCTTTCAATCGGTCCAGGTCGCTGGCGTGAAAATCTTCCCAGTTGCGTCCAACAGAGCAATTTGACAGTAATTGCTAGGTATTAAACGAGAGCCTTTTTCCAAGAGAGGAATCATAATACTCCCCCGCCATGAATTTGGAATTTTACCAGATTCATAAAAGAATATAAGGGGGGGGCTAGAAATTTACTCCACTCTTCTGGGTTGCTCTGGAGAACTTTAACCGGGATTTTGTTGGGTCCCACTGCTGCAGAAGATCTGGCGTCCTTTATGTATTGAGCAATTTGTCATTCAGTTGCTGCTGAAGTATCCAAATTATTTTTAATCTTCATGTGGTTGTATTTACTCAAGTTATCTGAGCTCTTATTTACTTTATATAAATCGAGGATGTATTTTTCCCACTCAAGCGAGGATACAGGAGAAGCTTGCAGGGATTTTCTTGTTCCCGTTGCTTTGGCTATTAGGCTCCAGAATGCCTATTTTTATCCTTTAGGTTTTGACTGTTTTTTCTTTTTTCCGTTTGCGGGCTTTTTTTTAACTTTGAGATTTTTTTCTATCATCGGAATTCTGCAGAAATTGTAATGTAATCAATTTATTTAAAGTAATTATGGCATGGCCTGAAGCCTTTCTTTTTGGTCGCTTGATTCCCTTTTCCTGGGCGTTTGATATTTTCTGGAGAGTGATCACGACGGCGGAAACAGTATTTTCGAATGTTATGAGATCTAATGGATTTTTATGTTGGTCCAGTATCGAAGAGATTATCGCAGTGTTCATTTTGTTGATGGTATTAGTGTTCCAAATTAAACACCCTTCTTTTTGATCTATTTCAGCGTTACCATTCACCTGAGTTAAGGCCCATGGAAAAGTAAAATGCAGTAGCACTTCAATTTTCAAATACAGGATTGCGTGGTCGCTTTCTTGTGTAAATTGAGAATTTAGATATAGGACTTTTCCGACTAAGTCCTGGCTACAGATTATATAATCTAAAATAGAAGAGCTGAAGATTCCTTAGCTCGTGAATGCGGCGGGGACATCTCCTTCTATTCTCCCATTTGATACCACTCCATTAATTGCATTCACTAGTGTGAAGTATTTTTCCGCGTTTGTCTGCTTTTATGGTTGTTTGGAATAATGGTGCTGGGATAGACCATGCTTCATCTTGTTCTTTAACCCTGCCTCTTTTCTGGAGTGCATTTGAGATTCTCAATTAAAGTCACCTGTTAGTATTTTTTTATGGGTGGATTCCCTTTTGATTCTATTATTGTTTTTATCATTAGTGAGACAAATACAAGTCCTGGAGGAAGGTAGATGTTAAAGATGAGCAGATTTTGAGTAGTATCAAGGCTTTCTTTCCAGTACTTTATCTTAATGCATTGATCATTGTTGCTAGACATATTAATCACTTCCAGGTCCCACTGTATTTCTTCTCTTAATAGAATTGAGAGTCCACCTTTTGCGTGGCCTCTTCTCACAGCCTCTGTCGGAATTTCAAATACGAATTCATCTTTTTGGTCGAAGGTGTTTAAGGGCCATGTTTCATGGAGGCACACTATTGCGGGTGAGTTTTCCAAAATGAGTGCTAACTTTAGGGGATCTTTACCGGCGATGTTCCATGACACAATTTTTAGAATTCTGCTAAAAAGGGAGCTTATTTGCCTTTCCCTGCCTATTACTATTAAGGTTACAGGAGATCCAGGACCAAGTGTTTTCCTTTGGTGGCGTTTGTACTTTTGTTAGGTTGTTGTTAAAAATTCGCCTCTCACCATCTTTAATACATATGGTTAATTTTCCTTGAGAGATGCCAAAAGTTATTTGGTTATGTTGTTGCTTCCTACTCTCGTTCATCTCTATTATCTTTGTTCGCTCTGTTGCATATTCTATTTGATTGACTCCTACTACGTCAAACCCGTTTATGTGTAGGGAGTCACTTTCTTTCAATATTATGGAAGGGATCACGGAAGACCAAAACTCAACTGTTGCCACCGTGGGTTGAAATTGATTCGGAAATGCCACTAATTTTAGTTCGGATGAGGTTAAGGAGTGGAGTGAGTGGACCTTGTGGAGAATGTTTAAGATCTTTTCTCGATTCAGCGGGTCGTTTCATAAGGGGAAAAAGTCTGCTATTTCCAAAGTGCGATAGTGGATCTGTGACCCCTTTCCTCTGGAGTTTTCTGGAATGGAATGAGTTTCTCCTTCTAAGTTGGTCTTAAACCTCCGATCTTATATAGATTTTGTAGTTTTGAAGTTTGGTGCCAGAGGGTTCAGTTGTATCTGATTTTCATGTCTGTCGGACAGAAGTTGGAAATCTTTATTTTGTTATGGCTCTAAAAACATAGCGGTTTGTGTATCCGTCGTTTTTATGTTTGCGGATACTTCTTGTGCGGGAGAGAATGACTGTGGGAACTTTAATTTCAGTGTCTTTCGTTAAGGAATTATTTGCTTTGCTCTTTAACCATTATTTTTCCCCTTAGTGCTTTTATTTTTATTTTCCCTTCTCTTTGAAGTGGACCCTGACTTCTTTATATTTGAAATTTACAGAGGCGGCATCTTTATTTGAAGATTGGATTAATGTCTCTCGCGATCTTCTGTGACTGAAAATTGGAAAGAGTGAAATGACGTCATGTGGATGGTTTTCACTTACAGGGTTCATAAATAATTTGGGAAGGGAGTAGATTTTATCATCCTTTGTGTTCTTGCTTTTCTCTTCTTTCTGGCTCTTTCTGCCGGTTTGGGTTGCCTTTTGCATCTCAGCTATTATGTGTTCTTCCGATAAAGATGCTCTACGGCCTTGTCCCTTTTCTCCCTTCTCTTTATCTTTATTTTCTATTGAAATTTGAGGATTTTGCCTAAGTTCCTTATTTCTGTTCTGGTTCACCAGATATTGGAGTATTCCCGTTTTTTCCAAGATCTGGTCTGTATTTTCCATGTAATTTTATAGAAGGGCTAGTATTGACTCCAGTATCCTCTGTAATGTAAAAGGTGTCCTAGGGGATCTTGCCTATTGGAAGATTGTGGGGAATTGAACAGTAGGAATTCCGAAGAAAGCAAGAGATTTTCCGCTGTATCTGATATATTACTTGGAGTGCTGTTAATTAATTGAAGTCTCTCCTTTGTTGTTTTGGTTCCCTCTAGAGGAGGTCTAGAACTATAATTTATATCCGGTAAAGTGAGGTCTGTATCTGGTATTTGAGATGGTATCACTTCTGTTATTTGAGGTGGTGTTTCCTGATGCTCCTGGTGCTCAGCTACTTTTCTGCTCTCTTTTGTCTGATTTCTTTCGTATCCTTCGAATAGTTGAATAGAGTTATTGTCCTCTGTCTTCTCAGATTCAGTTTTTTCTTCATTGCTGCATCATTCCAGTGTTTTTATCTGTTAAGCAGTTTTGTTTGTATGGTTCGTATTTGAAATGTTGGGGGAAAATGTAGTTTTCTGTATTTGTGGGTAGAGCTCCAACATGAGCTGCTTTGCATATACTCCTTATCGATAGTTCTGTGCCTAGTCTTTTCAAGTGGATTGTCTGGTTTCTTAATTTTTTGTAAACCTTGTTGGGAAAGCAGGGAAGAGCAGGAGCTCACCAGGCCTACCCGCAGGCCACGTCCTGGGCCACTTCTGTGGGGACCTGGGCTCACTCTCTACTTGGGGCACTAAGCCCTCTGTGCTCAGTCTCCGAACTCCCCTTCCTGGTGTTGTGCAGAGGAATTACTGCTTCGATTCCAGGGGGGGTGCTGCGGTGGTTTCTTCTCTCTTATGCTCTCACTGTTTGCGACCTCAAGGTAGTCTTTCCCGTCTTGTCTCTATGTATTACCACAATCTCTTTAGAGACCTGTATTCAGCTTCTCACTGCCATTATATTAAAGAATGCTATTCATATTTTAAAATTTTGTGAATTGGTGACGTGGCTTCTGTAGGAAGCTGGCTCTGTATATACGATACCAAAATGAGGTATAGTGTGCACAGAGTCCAGTGGAACTCCAAAGGTAGGCAGAGGTAAAAGTAGATAGAACCTTACTCTCTATTGGTGGTAGCGTGGGCGAGCAGTAAGGCTTTATCAGAGAGTAGTGTTAAGCATTAGTTGTACACACTCAATCAGCAAATAATATCACACACTCAAAGACTGAACTCAGACCAATTTGATTTGTATAAAAATATTATTTAGTTGTATTTATTTCCTAGAACCAAGCAAGCCTGGCACAGGTAAGTGTATTTGATAATTTTCAAGGCAGGTTGAACAATACAAGCAAGCTGAATGAAAATGACTTTGTTACAAGTTTGTAAATGCTTTCAATACAGTGGAAATTACTGTTTAATTACTCTGAATTACTTTGCAGATTACTTTCTGGATTACTTTTTCTACTCAGTGTGATACACCTAGATATCACACTGGGCCATTTCCTAGAGAAAAGGTAAGTAAGCAATTGTAATTCTTTGCAGTGTTTTAAAGTTCAATACAAAAACCAACTTCACACTTAGAACATTTTTCAAGGCAAAACAGTCAATGTATTCCTATGGAGAGAAATTAAGTTATCGGTTAACAGGCAAGTACTTCGTTGTGTGAGTTGGTATTCTAGGGTTAGAACAGGGTTCCCCCAGGGTCAAGGATGCACTCTGAAAACACTCTCAGCGGCACTAGGGCGGCCGGGTGGAGAGTGCTGAGGTCCAATGTTATCCAATAGGGGATGGGGGCCTCCGGTTGGTGGCTGCTCACGAGCTGGCCACAAGGTTGTGGGAGCAAAGCTCCTGGGGTTTAGCTCAGGGCAAAGGGGGATCCTAGTTAGCATCAAAGTACACCCGCAGCAGCGGCTGGGTGCAGGGTGCTGGTTTGGTGTCAGGTGCCCTGTTGATTTCAATGGGGATTCTCCGGTTTCAACAAAGACTGCAGGCTCAGGGACGAAGATCTTCTGGAGGGGTGCACCGGTTAAGAAAGGTAAGTTGGGATGCATGGGGATGCTGGGACACCGTAGGTAAGGCCACCCAAGGCAGTGGGACTTCGGATACAGGTGTGTTTTTATGCATCGAGTTTTCTTACCAGTTCCGGTCGCGGTCGGGGGATCCTCCAGAAAGAGGCTGTAGGCTTCACTTTGAGATTCAAGGCAGGTCAGAGATCACCAGATCTCAGGTCAGGATCGCCGGGGACACCTCCTCGTGGTGTTTTGCCACTCGAACTCGGGCCGTAGGCGATGAGTGCAGAGTGGTGCAGACTCACGGCTTTGGCTGGAGTCTGAGTCGGTTGGTGAGCAAATCCGGTGCTCACGGGAGACAGTCTTTCTTGTGGAAGGCAGGGCAGGTCCCTAGGGTACTTGAGGTTGCTGACTGCAAGATACACCGGGATTTCGCTTTAGCAGGTTCGAGGTGGGGACAGGCCGGTAGGGCTGGGGCCAAGTCAGTGGGTGTCCTCCTCTTCTTAGTTGCAGCACGGCTCTTCAGTCCTTCTTCTCTTCTTCTTGGTCGAGTCTTGTCTGAGCAGGCAGGGTCCGGGGTTGCCCCTAAATACTAAATTTAGGGGCGTTACAGGCAAGTAAAGGTTGGGACCAATGGGTCCCTTCCTTGGGGTGGGTATACCCCCTATTATGCCACCCTCCTGTGGGAGAGGGGCATATGCCTCTCTGGTTGGCGGAGTCCTCCCATCTGCAAGATGGTGGGGACAGAGTTGTGCTTCACCCCGCCTCCCCCACCTGAGGGGTGGGGTTGGCAAAGGTGGGCACACCTCCCTTCCTCACTTGGTTTTCGCGCTGATTCTCCCGCCTTAAGTGGGGGTCAGAACCAGTGGGGGCCAGTTGCTGGAAGCAGCAATAGGCCTGGGGAAGCTCACAAAGGCGGCAAGCCTTTGACTCTTTCCCTTCGTGGACCCTGCCCATCCAGGGGGGGGGGGGGGGGCTTGGCACCTCGTCCCAGGATGTGCATGGTTTTAGACCCCCGAGAGCAGCAGGCTCTCAACCCAGTGGTCCAGAAACATGTCTGGTGGTGGCAGCTGGAGAGCAGCCACTCAACCTGGACACTAGTGTTAGGTTGTTTTTCAGGGGGCATCTCTAAGATGCCCTCTGTGTGCATTTTTCATTAAATCCCACACTGGCATCAGTGTGGGTTTAATGTGCTGGGAAGTTTGATACCAAACTTCCCAGTTTTCAGTAAAGCTATTATGGTACTGTGGAGTTCGTAATGACAAACTCCCAGCAACATATACTCTGAATGGCATTACTGCACTTACAATGCCTAAGAATTGACTTAGACACTGTAGGGGTACAGGGCTCATGCACCTGTACCCTCACCACTGGTATAGTGCACCCATCTAGAGGGGTGGCTGACCTATGCCAGGGCAGTGGGTTGTAGGCATGGCACACAGGGATGTGCGCCATGTCGACTCTTCACTTTGTTCTGCACCAAGCCACGCAGCCTGCAAAGGCAGTGTGTGTGTGTGTGTGCGTGTGCAAAGGTACAGGGCCTCTAAGGGTGGCACAATAAGTGCTGCAGCCCTTAGAGTCCTTCCCTGGCCACAGTGCCCTTGGTACCATTTACAAGGGACTGACCTGGGGCCAAAGAGTGCCAATTGGGTTTTGTTTTCAATGTAGTTTAGAGAAAGAACATAGGCCCTGGGTACCCGTTTGGAAGGAACCCAGGGAAACACATCAGCAGTTCGCAAAAAGTGGGGGCAACCATGCAAAAAAAGAGGGCACTTTCCTACAGCCCAACATAAGATGTTGTGGGTAGATATTTGTCCTGCTGTCCACCAGCTCTTCCTTATGCCTTAAAGTGGTGAATACTTTCGGCACGGCGGCTTACGCTTCTGTGCTGTTAATACTTTGCGAGTGGTGCCCACCCGACAGCACCACTTTTCACCTGAGGCCACAGGCTTACATTCTACTAGGGCTTATTTTGCCTGGTTTAGAGTATTTAAGTGGACACTGCCTCGTCCAAACTTGCCAGGCACACTTGAGAAGAAAGATTGGAGTAATGGAGTGTGGGCCAAGCCTTCTGACACATTGCTGCCGCGTTGTGCCGCCTCCATTCGCTGCTTTTTGATTGTTTTTACTCTCACGCTAGGCCTACCAGCCTTTTGGCTACACCTGGCTGCTAGGACCTCCAGTTGGGGTTATCCTTGCTGGCCGTTTATCGATGCTGGCTGTGTTCGTCTCCTACAGGTGGATGGGCTGTGGTGAGGCAAGCCTACCCAGTCAGTAGGCCAGCTACTATGGCCGCATGTAATAGAGTGTAGACCCAACCCCCTCCCCCACAACCCCCCCCCCGCCCCAGGGGACACAGAGATAGCGGTCTATCTGCCGATTTGACTTCCTAATGGTTTAAGTGTGGGGGGGCGCTGAAATTGCCCAGCAGATTTTATTGAGGGGGCGCAGGGATCGCAGCTGATGAGTCACGGCAGACAGTAGCAGCACAGGCCTAATGCATGGCCGCTTCTGTGTACTGCCGGCTCCCAAAGGGCTCTCCCACCCACTCTCTCTCGCTCCCACCTGCTGACTGCCGGGGTTGGAACGTCGGGGGCTATGCCGGAATTGCAGCGGGGGTGGGCCCTCACCTCCTCTGCTGCCTCTCGATCCCACTTCGGTCTCTTCTGATGATCGCTTGCTCCAGCTGTTGTGGCAGCTACCGCAACCCGCTGCCCCGCTGACTTCCGTGGCTCTGCCTCCGCTTCAGATAGGAGGCTGCTTCCAAAAACCAATCACAGAGTGAGTGTGCATTCCTGTGAGCGCCCTCGCTTCCATTTTTTGAGGTACACTCATCACATTAAAAGGTATTCATATGGCTAATCTTTCAAAATACAGTGTTATCTTTATTTTAATGTTAATTTATGTTCAAGTAAATCATAATAAAAAATTTAGTTTCCCAAAAGCAATTAATTTCAAACGATTTTGCTCCTGATCTATACTTTTTTATATAGTTGTATGTGGTGAGGAGCAATGTATAATAAGTCTGTAAACCAACAGGTAATAATTTGTACATTTACCTACTAGTTTATTTCAACTAGTTTGGATAATCAACTAGATTGTCCCACAAGAGGGGTCGGGAGGCATAAAGTAATTTGACAGATATGCAAAGAAAATTAGTGCATTTACACATTTTATATCTTTATTTACTGATGCATACTAGATTTGTTTTAAATACAAACTGTCATACAAATCACCTACAAGAATACATCCAAAATTCAAACATTCACTGCTACAGAAAATGTGTGCTCTACTAAAACCACATTTAAACATTGAAATACTAAACATCATGGCCAGTATGCCTTTTCTGTGGTTAAACATTCATGCCCAACCCTATGCCATCGTCAGTGCATAGTAGCGCTTCCAGAAAATCCACTTGTGCATTTTCATGCAATAGGAAGTCTAACATTATTTTCAAATCACTTTCTTCCTCATTTGTACAGAGGCAATTTTTACTCCCATTTGTAAACAGCCCTCCCCAATTATTTGCAACTGCCCTAAATTTTACTTGTCATGGCCTTAATAACCAATTGTCCAATCAAGCGCTCATTTTTAAAACACATATTTCTGATAAGATGTGGGATATGTTAAAATGGTCATGTTAAGTAGAGAAATTGGACATGGTTTCAAATTCCCTCCTTTTGGCCACCTTTTACATCTCACTTTTTATTTTTACAAATACTTTTAGGCAGAGACTTTTCATGTTCTCATTGACAATGAGACTAGCACCTCAAGCTGTATTGCAGCTGTGCAACGGCGCTAAAATGCCTCAATTAATAATCGCAAATGGGCAAAAAAAAGAACGGAGCCATATTTTTCCTAAAATATTTACTAGGGCAACAATTACAGATTAAATCGATTCTAGTCGTGATGAGCTTGTGTAACCCTTTAGAACTTTAAGAAAAAACAAGATAATACGAATTCAGCCAAACTGATTGAGATATCTCCAGGATTTTAGGAACATGGTGTCTACTAATAAAAGATGTCCCAGATATTTTTTTTTTTTAAACTGTATTAAAAAGGTGGATATGAACAGTCCTGCTCAGGCCATCTACAAATGGAATTTTACGTGAATAATAACCTCAGACTTTAAGCTAAACATGAGTTCACATATTACAGAACAGGTTAACCAAGAAAGCATGGAGGGATCAAGTTTTTGCTTTTCTTATTTATGGGATGAGGTCGAGGATGGTGTACGAGGTACTGGGAAGGATCACTGATGTACCACCTATGGTGCCTTTACTGAGAATATTAGAGTAACAGTATTTAATGAGATCACAAAAACTATGGACCCACTTAGTGTTAGGGATGGATCCCAAGGTCATAGTGAAACAAATGGGGCAGTGCAGTCCGCCCAAGTGCGCAGTTATGAACTACCCATAGGGACTGGCGTTTAACTGCTTATGGGGGTGATTTATTCTGGCAGGAATGCTGAATGAATTTTGACAAAATGTATGGACCCAGAAGAACAAGTTACTTACTTTCGGTAACGATATATCTGTCAGAAACATAGGTTAGTAATAGATTCCTTACCTTAGAATTACCCCCAGGCGTCAGACTTGATCTGGAAAGTTTGTCAGCAGGACCCCTGCGCGTCGGAAGGTGGCGTCGGTCGAATCCGCGTTCGTCGTCGGCGTCGTGGTCGCCGGGATGACGTCGCGGTAGCTACATAGACGCCGCCCTTGCGCGCTCACGTCAGTTCTGTACACGACTTTCCACGCCAGAAGCGCAGAGCCATGCAAGACACTGACCACTGGTGCACAAAACCAGGGCCCTGAAAGGATGTCCTTAACCCTAGAAGTCAGTTCGCAGAACGGGGAGGATGGGTGGGGCGGTAAGAAATCTATAACTAACCTATGTTTCTTACAGATATATCGTTACCGAAGGTAAGTAACTTGTTCATCTGAAAGAAACAGTTAGTTATAGATTCCTTACCTTAGAATAGATACCCCAGCAATACCAACCCCGGAGGTGGGTCTGCGAACTAAGTTCACACCAGAAAGTCCTGGAGAACAAAACGGCCAAAGAAGCCGTCTCTCCGGACTTGGCTGTCCAGGCAGTAGTGTTTGGTGAACGTGTGCAACGATGCTCACGTAGCTACCTGACAGATGTCATTAAGGTGGACTCCCCGTCCCAAAGCAGTGGTGGCTGCCGTCGCCCAGTCCTTCTTTGCCAAAGAATAGCAAGCTTTGATGCACAGAACTACCCACCTGGAGATGGTCCATTTGTGCACGGCCCGACCTTTCTTAGCGCCCAAGTAACCAACAAACAGCTGGTCGTCCACCCGGAATTGTTTGGTTCGATGCAAGTAGAAGGAAAGCGCATGTTTTGGATCCAGACGGTGGAGCCTCTCTTCCTCTTTTGAAGGATGCGGAGGCGGAAAGAAAGTGGGCAAAGTGATGGTTTGGCCAATGCGGAAAGAAGTAACCACCTTGGGAAGAAAAGAAGGTATAGTTCTTAGGACGACCTTGTCCGGATGGACAGCCAGAAAGGGATGCTTGGAAGAAAGAACTTGTAGCTCGCTCACCCTGCGTGCAGAGGTGATGGCCACCAAGAAAGGCAGTTTTTAAAGTGAGAAGCCTGGGAGGACAGTTATGTAGTGGCTCAAAGGGAGCGCACATAAGATAGGTAAGAACCCAGTTCAAGTCCCACTGGGGCATTAAGAAGGGAACAGTAGGAAAAAGATGAGCAATGCCCTTAAGGAATCGATTTACAACAGGGGACTTGAAAAGAGAAGGCTGATCAGGAAGCCTAAGGAAGGCTGAAATGGCTGAGAGGTAGCCCTTTAGAGTGCCCAGAGCAGAGCCCTGCTGGGCAAAAGAAAGGAGGAACAAGAGAACCTCAGAAAGAGGGGCGGAAAGGGGATCCACAGCCTTTGCTGTGCACCATGCCACAAATTTGTTCCATCGGCAGTCGTATACCGTGTTAGTGGAGGGACGCCTGGCTGCCAAGATAACATCGCAGACTTCGGGAGGCAGGTCAAACGACGTCAACTGCCGCCGCAAGGAGGTGGAGGCTGGACAGGTTCGGGTGGAGGACCGTCTTCTGCTGCTGCTGCGACAGAAGATCCTCCCAAAGAGGCAGTCGGATCGGAGGATCGATGGCCATGTTGAGCAGCTCGGGATACCATACTCTTCGTGCCCAATCCGTAGCCACAAGAATGACTTGAACCCGGTCGCGCTTGATCTTCTTCAGCACTCTGGGCAGAAGATGTATAGGCGGAAAGGCGCATACAAGACCGCAACTCCACTCGCGACGAAAAGCGTCGCGTAGCGAGTGCCGTCTTGGAAATTACAACGCGCAGAACTGCTGACATTGCCCGTTCTCTTTGGTGGCAAAAAGATCTAACCAAGGCTCTCCCCACTGCTGAAAGAGACCTTGCACCACCTCCGAGTGAAGACGCCATTCGTGATCCATCATGCACCTGCGGCTGAGTTCGTCCGCCCTGGCGTTCAGGGAACCTGCCAGGTGTTGAACCACCAGGGATATGCCCCGATGTTCCAGCCATGTCCAGAGGCGAAGGGCCTCCTGACATAGGGTCCACGACCCCACCCCGCCTGGTTTGTTGCAGTACCACATGGCGGTGGTGTTGTCCATAAACACCTGCGCACTCTTCCAAATTGAGGGAAGGAATGCCGTGAGTGCAAGACGAATCGCCCGAAGCTCCAGAAGGTCGATGTGGAGCCCGGACTCCGCCGGAGACCAGAGGCCTCTGATCTCCGCCTCCCCCATGTGGCCGCCCCATCCCAGAAGTGATGCATCGGTCACCACTGTGAACTCTGGTTGAGGAAGGGAGAGGGATCTGCCTTCGACCCAATCCTGGTTTGTTAACCACCACTGCAATTGGTGTGCAGTGCCCTCCGAGATCTGGACGCAATCGGACAGATTCCCCTGATGTTGTGCCCACTGGAACTTCAGGTCCCACTGCAGAGCCTGCATATGCCACCTGGCATGATCTACCAGCAGGATGCAGGAGGCCATGAGGCCCAGCAGCCTCAGGGTCATCCTGACCGAAACCCGGGATAGAGGCCGAAAGATCGGAATCAGAGCGCGTATATCCCAGACTCACTGGATAAACCCGAAACCGCCTCGTGTCCAGAACCGCTCCGATGAAGAGGAGGTTCTGAGAGGGGGTCAGGTGTGACTTCGGCATGTTGATGGAGAACCCCAACGAATGCAGGAGGTCGGCCGTAGTCTGGAGGTGGGAGGCGACAGCCTGGGGCGAGCCCGCCTTCAACAGCCAGTTGTCGAGATAGGGGGGGGAAGTCTGAACCCCTGATATGCGCAGATGAGCTGCGACCACCGCCATCACTTTCGTGAACCCCCGAGGGGCGCTGGTAAGGCCAACGGGGAGCACAGTAAACTGAAAGTGCTCAAGGCCTACCGTGAACCGCAGGCAACGCCGGTGGGCCGGCAGGACGGGGATGTGAAAGTAAGCGTCCTGCAAGTCCAACGCTACCATCCAGTCTCCAGGGTCGAGGGCAGACAAGCCCTGAGCGTCAACATTTTGAACTTCTCCTTCCGGAGGAAGCGGTTGACGTTCCTGAGATCCAAGATAGGACGCAGGCCTTTGTCCTTCTTGGGCACCAGAAAGTAGTGGTAGGTAATAGCAACCACGACCTACTTCTGGGGCAGGAAAGCGCTCAATGGCTCCCTTGGCCAAGAGTGCCGAAACTCCCTGTTGGAGAAGGGCCAGATGATCCTCCGACATGCAATGGTACTGAGGTGGCATGGATGGAGGGGTAGTCTCGGGGGGGGGGGGGTAGTAGCCCCTTCGGACTATTTGCAAAACCCACCTGTCCAACGTGATGGTGCGCCAGTGGGGGAGGTGATGGCGAATCCTGCCGCCCACTGGCGTTTGGTGGCCCTGAAAGGTCGGACTAGGAGAGTTTGGAGGCTGCTGCAGAGGGGGCTGTGGTGGACTGGCCCGCCCGCTGGCCCTCAGAACCACGTCGCTGGTTCCCACGTCCCCGGCCGCGCTGAGGCTAAACAGCTTGCTCCGGCCTGTGGCTCTGGGCGGGACATGGCAGGGCACCCCTTCCGTAGCCACGAAAGGCAGACTGCGCAGGGCGGGTGGTGGAGAGGCCCAAGGACCTGGCTGTAGCTTGAGAGTCCTTAAAGCGCTCTAGAGCATTGTCTGCCTTGTCGCCGAAAAGACGACAGCCATCAAAGGGCACGTCCATAAGAGTGGATTGGATATCCCCGGAAAAACCAGCCGACCGCAACCAGGCGTAGCATCGAAGGGCCACTGACGTGGAAATCGTCCTGCCAAGTGCGTCGGCGGTATCCAGCCCATAGCGGATGGTAAACTTCGCCGCGTGTCTCCCCTCGGCAACTGCAAGGGAGAGCACGGTCCGGGCCTCCTCCGGGCACTGGGGCAGCACCTGCGCTACCGTATCCCACACAGAGTGGCTGTAACGGCCCAACAGACATGCGGTGTTTACCGACCGCAGTCCCAAGCTGGAGGAAGAGAACATTTTCTTCCCAAGGTGGCCCAGCTTTTTGAATTCCCTATCGGGTGGTGCGTTAGGGAATGCGCCTTTAGAAGTGGAGGCTTGGAGCACCAAGCTCTCAGGGGTGGGGTGTTGGGAGAGGAAAGTGGGGTCGCCCGGGGCCGGGCGGTGGCGTCGGGCAATCATCCTGTCCACAGGAGCCCCTATGTTGGGCCTGGACCACGTGCCCAAAAGGATGTCCGTGAGGGCTTCATTAAACGGCAGCAGGGGCTCCGAAGAGCTCGCTGCTGGTTGAAGGACCTCTGTCAGGAGGTTAGTCCTGACTGCCACCGTAGGTAGCTCGAGGTGGAGCGCCTCGGCCGCCCTACGCAACACCACTGCGTAGGACACTCCCTCCTCCGTAGCCACGGTAGGAGGAGACAACATGCCAAGGTCTGGTGAGGTATCCAGACCACTGGCTTCCCCCAGTTCCTCTCGCCAGTCCTATTCATACACCAACTGGTCGGTTAAAGGGTCCCCTGACCCCTCCCAGTCCTCCTCATCCTCTTCTGGCTGCCAATCTGGTCTCAAAGAGCCAGGGTAGAACAGGGGCACAAAAGTACCCGTCGGCGTAGGTCGACGCCGGTCCGACTCCATGTCTACCTCGAGGTGGATGCCGGGGTCGACGTCTGCTGGGGACACAGCCAACGCCAGTGTTAGACGTGGTGCCGGTTAAATCTGCGCCGGGGGAGGGGTAACAGGGTCGACCAGTGCCGATCCGGATCCAGGCCTGGATCCACGGGGACCCTGCGGCGCCGGAGCCGCAGGCCCAGGGCCCCCAGCCGAGTCCGCGGGTCCCGAAGGCGCGCCGGCGGAGTCGGGCTGCCCAAAGATGGCGTGCATCGCTTCGTAAAACTGACGAAGCTGGGCAGGGGTCGCTCCCGGTCCCGGGAAGGGAAACCCGGAGCCGACCCTACGGGCTCCGCTCGCGGAGCCGTGGGAGGGGCACCGCCCGCATCCCTCGTCGCGTCGGCAGACGGACAGGGAGAAGTCGAAGAGCGACAATGCTTCTTTGACTTCTTCTTGTGCTTCGACTTAACTGACCCCAAGTTCAAAGACTTAGATGAAGAATGGTGTTGGCTCCGTGACCGGTCCCTCGACCTATGCGACCGGGACCTCGAGCGACGTGGAGCCGACTGCCGGGCCTCGAGTAGCTTTCGGGACCGCTCCCGCAAAGACTTTGTGGCCATGGTCCGGCAGTCGGAGCACGACTTGGGGTCGTGGTTGCGCTCCAGGCAGTAGAGGCACACGCGGTGCGGGTCCGTCACCGACATCAGCAGGTGACAGGAACCGCAGGCCTTGAAGCCGGGCATCCCTCGTGCACCAGGAGTCGATGGACTCAAAAAACGAAGTCGACAAAAAGCGAGAAAAAGTCAGTCAAAAAGTGACTGGAGGTACCGCTCTCTCCGGATCTGCGCTTGCTGGCGCGGAAAAAGAAAGAACCGACGTCAGTGCGCGAGGGCGGCGTCTATGTAGCTACCGCAACGTCATCCCGTCGACCACGACGATGAACGCGGAGTCGACTGACGCCACCTTCCGACACGCAGGGGTACTGCTGACGAAAAACTTTCCGGATCCAGTCTGACGCCTGGGGGTAATTCTAAGGTAAGGAATCTATAACTAACTGTTTCTTTCAGATAAGAATACTTTAGCTTAGTATGACCAACAAATTTTATTATTTTCCTATGTGACGATGTCTGGCTGTGGAGATGTGATAAAGTGCCTCTTTTTCAATGGTTAGCCCCCACTTTTTGCCTGGTTTTGATGTGGTTTCAATTGTAGTGCACAGGGTCCCTGCCAACCAGGTCCCCTGTGCCAGTGCTTCTTCCCTAAAAGCAAATTCCAGTTTGGTACTCCTACCCCCCCTATAAGTCCCTAGTAAATGGTACACGGAGTACCTAGGGCCTGGGAGATGAAGAGGGTCCCCTGCGATCCCTCTCCCTGGGACCATGCCACTGCAGCTTGCATGCCCCTGTAAGGGAGAAAACGACAAAGTCGACATGGCACTCTGCTCGAGTGACATTCCAACCAGCACTGCCTGAAGGCATAGATAAGTCACCCCTCTAGCAGGCCTCACAGCCCTAAGGCAGGGTGCACTATACCACAGGTGAGGGCATTTCTGCAGTAGCAGATATGCCACTACAACATAGTGGTCTATTCCTTAATATTTTAAGTGCCAAGGAAGCCATAGAGAGTACATGGGCTGGAAACTCGACAACTCGAGGTCCACAGCACCATGATGGCTTCACTGAACACAGGAGTGTTTGGTACCAAACTAATAAATCCACATTGCTGCCAGAGTGGAATTTATTGTACCATGTACCCAGAGGGCACCTCAGGTGCCACCTGAAAACATAGCAATCACGGTGTGGTCTCGGACCGGCTGTAGGCAGCCAGCCACCACCAGACATGTTTCTGGACATTTGGGTAGAGAGCCCCTGCTCTCTGGGACCAAAATCAATGCACATCCTGGGCAGAGGCGTCATACCTCCTCCTCCAGGACAGGCCAGTGCTCGAAGAGGGAAGCTTCAAAGGCCCGACGGCTTAGTAATGCGACCGCCAGCCTCTGCTGCTAGCTGCAGATGGCAGCCCCTGGTTCACACCCCCACCTTTAGGTAGGAAAACCAGCAGGAAAACTTAGAAGAATAGGTGCGCTCACCTCTTCCAACTCCACCCCTAAGGTGGGGGGAGGCGAGGTGCAGCACATCTTTCAGTCCCCGCCATCTTGAAGATGGTGAGACCCCTCCAATCAGGGCTAGATCTATGCCCCCTCCCACAGGAGGGTGGCATAATAGAGGATGTAGTCACCCCAGGTAAGGTGCCCATTGGCCCTACCTGCTACTCCCCTGAAAACACGCCTAAATCTAGTATTTAGGTGTCTCCCCCAGACCTGGAAAGTAGATCTGCGATGACCTAAGAAGAAGACAGCCCTGAAGAGAAGACTGAAGACGACGACTGCCTTGGCCCCAGCGGCCTGTCTCCAGCTTCTGCGAGCAGTCTTGCAGCCAGCAACCACTGAAAATCCTGGGAGGACTGCTGCCTTCGAAAAATACTTGAATCTCCGGTGGACAGCTGACCTGTCCAAGAAGAAACAAGCTGCAAGGACCCCGGATCCAGACGGATCCATGTCTCCTGCCCACTCTGCACCAAACGCCCACGGCCCGAGTCTGAGTGGCTCACCTGTGCAGAGAAGTCGCCCCAGCGATCCTGACCTTAAGTCAAGCGTGGGCTGACCCCTCCTAGACTCCACGACTGCACCTGCAGCCTGAATCCAGAGGCTCCCCCCGACCAACTCCAGTAAGAAGACTCGGGCGTCGAAAGGCACTCCCTGCACCTGAAGCCCCTACGCCATGGTGACATGAACCAACGGTGCCCCTACTACTCCCTGCATCTCCGCTTACCATGGTTGTCATTGGTCTCCCTCCGGCAACCTCTGGTGCCACGCCTGCAGCCTGTCTGCTAAAAGAAGAATCTCCATAGAAAAGCATTGGATGCCCGACGCGGATTCTGCACCCGGCCGCCCATGTGCCGCTGGTGGTGTACGTTTGGTGCTGCTTTGTGCGCCCCCGTGCTGGTGCTAATCCCCAAAGCCTGGACCCTG
The DNA here is from genome assembly GCA_963921515.1 of Calotriton arnoldi. NCBI lineage: Eukaryota > Metazoa > Chordata > Amphibia > Caudata > Salamandridae > Calotriton > Calotriton arnoldi. The sequence goes on along the minus strand of CAWUFW010001544.1, from coordinate 2,740,004 downwards.
CAACCAATTCACCTACCAGCAAGCAGTGTGGCGCCTTTTGGTTCAAACAGGGATTTTAAGTGCAATACTTACCTGTTTAACCACGATATTGCTTTCCCCATAGGATAACTTTGAACTGTGCTAAAAAGTTTCTAAATGTCGATTTTTCAAAGTGAAAAGTTTTTTTTAATTAAAAACGTACTTACCTTTTTGAGAAGATCTTGGTCTTCAAATAAAATACAAAATATATTTTTCTAAAATTGGTCTGGATCTCCACGAGTTGTGTATCCATTATTAATCACTGTTGTGCAATAAATGTCTTGAACTCCTTTGTGTTGGGCCTATGGCTGCTGGCCCACACTACCACTAATCGAGCACTTTGGATTTTACATTGAGCCCTGTACACTTTTGGGGAACCGCTGTACTCTATGCACGGTATTACCACCTAGTGGCAATATAATATGCAGAGCCAGCCTCCTACAATAGAGTTTGGTTAATGGGGTTAAAATAGCCACAGTTTTGCTATATAGAGGGACTGAGCCGAAGGCATCAACTTAAATGTGGTGGAAGATGGAGTACGAGATGGCTAAGTAGACAGAAGAGGATATTGTTCATGATGCTGTTAGTTTGTTGCTTCATGAAAATGATCAATAAAAATGGAATTAAAGAAGAAAAAAAGCAATAAAGTGTAGCACGCCACAAAGTCAACAGTACCACATTTAGATTATCCAATTCCGCCAGCAAAGGCAATGTTACAGACTTAAGGCATACCTAAGCAACCACTAAAACTGTCTAGCACACTGAATGTCCCCCAATTAACATGCACATCGTTCACTGAATAAAATGTTGCCACCTAAATTAAAGATGGGCCACTATAACTAAGATGACATCACAGGACTACTCACACTGATCTGAGATGGAAGACTCAAGCATATTTAAGGCTCCAAGGTGACCAACATAACAGACAATACTAATGGCAGATTTTGCTGCAGAAATACTTCTAACAAAGCACATTACAATTATGACAACAACAACAACAAAAATCACAGTAAACACATTTGAGATGAGGAGAATGGCACACGAATCATTTTTATTCCACTTAACGGGGGCTGCTAAAAGCCACTACCTTGCTGACTATTAGCAATGGTTATCTATATATCCACACAGTAAATTGGAAAGGAGATAAAGTTTTATGAAAAAAAATCGCAACAAGTAACTACTGGAATCCTAAAATAAAGGCTGTCTGCCATTAATAACTATTAAACAATGAGCAAAAAATTACCTCTTCCTTTTTGACCTCTTTATCCAGATGCTGCAAGAATTCCACCTTTATCGCTCCTGTTGGTGGCAGTTCCGGTGGAGGTAGATAACTCTTGTTATTCAGAGCCTCAAAAAGCTTGTCAACGAATCCATGGGTCTCTTTAAATTAACAGGAGAAAACAATCAGAACAGCACAGTTCTAACAACTGACGAAGAAATTCTTAATGGAATTAAATATAAAAAAATGCAGCCTTTAGTGAGTCCTTCAAATGAAACAATACGACCACAAAAGTAACAATATGAAATTCGCATTATGTAGGAAATAAATAACGGAAGAGATTTCATGTTGAGGATTACTTTTCCAAGAGAGGGGTTTCATTTCTTGAGAACCCCCACAATAACTTATCAGCTATAGATGGTAAGGACCAGTCTACTACAATTCAATCAATTGAAAAGAATTATTATTGTTGGATGGAGGCCTCAATATAACAGATCATGGGCCTGTAAATACATGTAAACTAGTTTAATAATAGCCGTATAATAATATTAGCGCCCACTCGCACTCAAGCCAATCATCTCAAAATAAGAGTGTAGTGTCTTTTCTTTGTCACAACCTAATATCCAGAAGTGTCACCACATCCCGACTGAAGAACACCGTTAAAGATTTTGGGAGAAGTGATTTGAACAGAAGCTGTGCCACATTGATACCTTACTAGTCTATGGGTGAGGGAGATCCTTCATTCCATTATATTTACATCGCAGTCAACATAGTAATAAGTGTATCGCACAAACAAAGTTATTACCAAATACATTCCAGTATCTTAACTAACACTTACCAGTCACCTCCTATATTCAAATTAAACCATGCCAGTATCACGTTTTTGGGGAATATGTTCCTCTGAGCTGAGTTACTTCGACACAGACCAATCAAGTTTCTGTAATCACCCAATGGTCGTCCGGGATGGCAGGTAACACTAGCAACTGCATACTGAAAACTGGTTCAAGGAAAACGCGCATTAACTATTCCACTTACTATGTCCAGGTCTGTGCAGTCTGACTGAGAAACAAAGGCAGCTGGTTCCTCTAATCAAAAACTGTCTGACGGATCCCAAGGTTATTGTGCCTTCAGACATCAATGTGCCCAGGATCTCGAGTGCATGTGAAAAGGTGCCCACTAGTTTTAAGAAATGCATACAAAAGCAGCAAAATGCATCTGTCTTTGTCCTGTACAGATCTTTCATTTAAAATACGCTATTTAATTTGTGAACTCTCAGCAGTAGTGTAAACAATTGTGTTCTTACTTAAAATCTTTACAATATTGTGCAATTTTGGGAATAAAAAAGCATTTCAGAAGCCACCGAGATAAAAAAAAAAAGATACAAAGTCTGCCGCATTTAAGCATACAATTAAGGCATGACAGCAGTACGGATGTCCAAGGTTAAAAGGAGGGGCTTCAGAAGAATCCTTCGTTTAAAGATGAGGCATGGACATACACATGATAAGTGCAGAATAACTTAGTGCACAGTCTGCAACTATTGCCAATGTCTTTGGTCGCCCATGGCAGAACTTGATTTTACAAGGGAAGACAACAAATAGATATTGGAAGAATTTTTTAACAGATTTTGCCAAACAGGACTGCCACAAATATTCTTGGCAAGTTGGGAACTTGTCTTCGAAAAAGGAGATGTTTCTTGCGATTTTATCCCCCCCTTTTCTTTTTTACTGAGACCGACTTGTTCTTTCCTCCCACAGATCTTCTAATTTCAGTGTTTTAGAGTTGAAGATTACATCAAACGGGTTTTTAATGGTGGAGTCCTTATGTGATAGTTCTATCCAAATCTGATGACCCAACATAGGGGCACTTGAAATCTTTATTTTGTGCAAAAGTTATGACAAATGCCTTTCTTTCTTCTGTTACAAAGGCCGAGCTCCAGCCTGATCAGTGAATGGAAGCGTTTGCAGACGATTGCTTTTAGTTATTTTAATTAAAGGCTCCTAAGAAGAAGGGCCCTTGTTTCTATGGTAACCTGGATCCCTGTGGTGATCAAAAATAATGCCCAGATATGTATTACAACTTCGATTTTTCCTTTATGTGCCAGGGGGTTTTGCTTTTAAGTTGAAGGTAAATTATCATTATCTTTGTTTTATCTAGATTTATTTCCAGCTTGTTTTTGGAACAGTATCTACCCAGCCCATTGAGAAACCTCAGAAGTACATGAAGCTCTTTGGCCAGTGTTAGTGGATATGGTCATTATTCGGAGGCCGGATAGTGACCACCAGGCACTATGTGCCAGGTTCAACCTGGCCCTACTTACGAGTGAAAATCTTGCGCCTATAACTTTTTCCAGTGCCCTCGAGATAGTCATTAACAGGCGTAAAGTAAAATGGGCGGAAGTTTCATCCAACGTAGTATTCCAAAGACGAATCTATGAGGCCTTGTGGCACATATTCCCAGCCTATGATGCGCCTGCTACCGTGCATGTTCAGCGTGATTTTGTCACAGCACACGGTTTATTCCTGGACTATATAAAGCCCCTTTTTCTTAAGGCAAGAAGCAGGGGAAGCACCACAAAGAAACAACCTAGTTGGTTTGACAAGGATTGTAAATGGAGGGAAAGGGCCCTGCTAGATACCTTAAAAAAGGCAGCAAATTAGAGATATCTATGGCCAGAAAGAACTATAAGTCTACACTACTGACAGCAAAAAGGAGATGGGAGTGGGAACGATGGGCAGACTTTACTGAGGGACTTGATAACAAAAATTTCAGGTCCTTTTGGAAGCTAGTGGCTGAAGGTACACGTATTGTTGACAATCACTTGGAGGCTGTTGTTTAGCCCGATAAATGGGTAACCCACTTCACGTCACTGTACAGGAAGGAGGAACAAGGAGGTCAGATTGAGGTGTCTCATGAGTCTGTAGCCGATTTAATACCCTCTGAACTTTCTACCTATGTAACAAGTGAAGTTTGTCCATAGAGGGACTCCCCCCTGCTTCACCTTAAGTGAAACAGAGCATGCCCTCAAAATTTCTTAGAAAGGTAAGGCGCCCAGACTGGATGGTATCCCAGGTGATTTGTTTCTATCTAAACCGGAGGTCTGGGTCCCTTACCTTAACCAACTAAATAACGCCATTATGGGAGGTAGCAAAATACCACCATCATGGCAGGGCGCTATTATTATTCCTATTTATAACAAGCATTGGCATAGCCAATAGGTCTCGCCTTTGGGGACCTTATAAGTGTTTAGCCATGCAACAGTTGATGTTGTTGCACCAAGGATATTGTGCTGCATAACTAAATACTTTTAAGGTCCCAAAGGCGAGACCTATTGGCTAATACTGAATTGTCACACTTGTAGGAGTGTGATGATTTGTAGTTGTGTTGGTACTGTAATTGGCAGCGCTGGCGGGGTATTGCAAGTTGCAGTGGGCTCCTGATGAGAGCCCAGGCACTTATCTCTTTTACAAATTAAGCACTGGTGTGGTAGAAGTCATGTGCTTTGCTCTCAATGCCGCACTCTGAGTTGACATGCAATGTCAGAGGAGGCAGACGACGTTGAGTTATCTTGGGTAAATTGGCCCAGGAGCAGAGGAGAGTAAAGGTTCGGTTGGGAGTGAGGGCAGAGTGAAAGGAGGCGCCATTAGAGCAGTGGAGTAGGTGACATAGAGGACAGGTGGAAGGGGACAGTGGTGGCAGGGATCAAAAGAGGGGACAGATTTAGAATGGTCAGAAAAGAGGCTTACTGAACAGGTCGCGGGGAGGTGGAATGAAGCTCGAAGTGCATTCTGGGTCCGGGTGGAAGAAGGGGACAGGGAGGAGTAGAGGAGTTTTTCCATGGTAAAAGTAAAAACAGTAAAATCAGGTGAACCAGCTTCAATATTAGACGCAGGTGAACAAATATATGACCCAGGTTGTCTTGAAAAATGTCTGCATTTCGCGTAATGTGATTTTTGCAAATTTCGCAAATGTTTCTGTTATAATGCAGCTACCTATGTAACTTTTGATCGCGCGAGACTGCTTTGGGCAGATATAGCCCCTCACTCAGTAAAACCCCGACTGAGAGTCGAACAGTCTCCGGTTATGGTCTCGCCTGCCTTTTACATGAGGGCTACGCCCATTCATTCAATTTTCATGTGAGATTTCGGGCAAACGTATTACAAATAATTTTTCATAACTTTTGTGAAATTTATGTGATAATTTTTTTTTTTTTTTTTTTTTTTTATTTAAATTTCACTCATCCCTACCCAATAGAGAGCACATGAATTGTAAGCATAGCAATACGATGGGAATGACATCGATGTGTAATGCTCACTCTTGATGGGAAGGAGCTTGGAAGACAAAAAAAGATTTTACTCATTGAGAATAAACAAAGAAAAAAGTGAAATACTGGAGCAACTTGCGCCCCACTTATATACGCATAAATTTGTACAGGCAGGAAAACAGTTGAAGTACTTCAGGAAAACAACAGTAACTTGTTTTTATATAGCACTCAAGTACCACACTTCTTCTGTTTCTAAGCGCTATACATAACTGATGTTATTATTACCTAATTTAAGGTACTCGATTTAGTGATGTAAGAAGGATGAATGACTGAGTCTGTCTTGCTGAGATTCAAACTCACGGCACCCGAAGCGCCTCTTTTGTGGGCTACACGTTTAGCTCACTGAGTCGTCCTTCTAGGCTCAGCCATATATTTGCCAGAGTACTCCTGAGCTCCTTGGTCAATATCTAAGGTGTGACACACGTGCTCTAATAGTAGGCCTACTCCCAGAGTACCAGCTTTCTCAATTTCTTTCTAATTGCCACAGGGCTTGGTTTTAAGACTCGTGAGAAGGGGCTACGTGAGGAGGACACCGCAAAACTCAAAATATGTATTTGTTAAACTTGTACTTTCCCTGACAGTTTACGAGCAACTGAAGGGTCTTAAACTGCTCAGTTTAAAAATTGGAGCTTTACATGGTGGTTTAAGAGTCCAGGTCAGGTGGGACTGGCTCAGCCTTTCATTCATCCTAGGTTAACGGTGCCACTGGACGAGCTCGGATATGCACAATGTAAAGGCGCACTGGAAACGGCTGGGTAGCTCAGTGAGTAACTAGCTCATCGCTAACATCTACCGTGAGCTGCAGGTCACACATTTAAATCCGTGGGAAACCAACTCAGCCTTTCACCCACCCTTCCACGGCCCTTACATTGGGTAACAGACAGACCTGTTTACAGTGCCTTGAAGGGGCAAGAGAGCAGTCTGGGAGCAGTCTGGAACACTATTAATAAAACAAGTAATTCATTTTGTTGAACAAACCATTATCCAGTCCGTTTCTTCTCTTTTACCTGTGTGGAGGCCTTGTTTTCTCTTGAGCCTCGTTGCTCTGCACCTAGTCGCTTTGTCACGACACTTGTTTCTGTGCCATCCTGGGGCGAAGAGGGGGGCACGATGCCCAGAGAGGCACGGTGCCATCAGCGTGCGGACCGACCCCTGGGGATGGCTCTCAAACAAACGGTTGCACATTCCCGACTGATGCGTGTACCTTGGACGAACAAAGAAAAGACCTCGGCTGTCTCTCCCTCTCCTGGGGGTTCTCTTTCTCTCCTCCCCAGAAGCTGACAAGGGGTCCCATGTGGACACTCCGGGGGCTTTGGTGTTTGCGCCTGGTGCGAGGCTGGAGCACCGGCACGTATGCACCGGGTATTGCTCCGGCACAGTTATGGTGTTTAAAAAGCGCCTAAGTACCCTTCTGTGGTATCAAGCCACGAGGCACACTTCGCCTCATCCCTCTCAGGAAGGGGAACAGATGTGTGGTTCAGTATTAGGGCAGGAGATTCTATAAATTTTTAAAAGAATATGTTCGAAGTAAAATACTTTAATATTTTGCATGCATTTTCTAAACCTATGCATTTAAAACTGCAGGGATTTCCAGCCCCAGATGAGCTAACGCCTGTAACCTTTACATGCAATAACAATCCCGGGAGTTGTGCGCGCCGAGTGAGGGGCCAGGGAGGTGGGGGAGAGAGAGGGAGAGGGGGGCTGGTGAAGGGGAGAGGGGGGCTGGTGAAGGAGAGAGGGGGGGGGGGGCCTCAGGGTCTGCGGATGCCTGTTGCGAGGGTGCACGAGACGGCCGGGGCAGGCAGGCAGCGGGTGCTGGTTTTAGTGCAATGAATGGGCTTCCCAAGACAAAGTAGTAACCTGATCCACAACAGATGGTGCCAATGCTCGCTCCCGACAGCTGTAGGCCGTGGGAGTGAACATTTACAGAGAAGGTGGGACATGCACCCGCCTTTGGCCAATTGCGTGCTGAAAGCCACACGCAAAGGCCAATAGGAAGTGTGGGAAATAAAAAGCCACATGCACAAGTTTTGTGAAAGTCTGGAGAAGTCTGTAGTGATTACAAGAGGCCCTCTGCTTAGAGCAGCGCATGCGCTGCGCTAGGCGAGACCTAAAAAGGGGGGTAGGGACAATACATCAAATTATAGGCCGATTAGTTTGCTGGACAACAGCCAGAAAATATTCAGCAGACAGATACTAACCAAGTTGCAAACTTGGCTTGCTGACAATCATGTCCTTGAAGACGCCCAGGCAGGTTCAGGAACAAAATAAGTACTATAGATCAGGCCTTCTATTTTAATGTTTTGTGTTGGAAGTTTGTTACTTTAACATTTATATGTTGCTTTCATTGACCTTCGGTCAGCTTTTGATTTAGTCCCTAGAGATAGGTTATGGAGGGTGCTGGAAAACTATGGGGTCCCAGAGGACTTACTGTGGATTCTCAGAGTATTGCATACCGACACGTATGCACAAGGTGGAACATGGGCGACTTCACAGATAAGATCCCCATTAGAAGGGGCGTCAAACAGGGCTGTGTACTTGCCCCAACCTTATTTAGCATGTATATCAATGGGGCAGAGAAACTGGGTATCTGCAGTGGAACATGATACCCCAAAACGTGCCCGGATTTTGATCCCGATTTTAATGTTCGCGGATGACACCTTACTCATTTTCCAGAACCCGAATGGGACTTCAGAAGGAACTGGACTCGTTTACAGCCTTCTGCAAAAACAGAGGCTTAGAAATAAGTCCTGATAAGTCCAAATTTACGGGGATTAATCCCCATAGGTCCTTCAGAGACAAAATGAGAATTGATGGCGCATGATAGAGCAGACGGCTCAATTTGATTATCTGGGTATAAGGATGTCACACTCTTTAAAATGGGGGAAGCAAATAGATAAAAGCAAGGTCGGACTACACCACCGTGCACTTTTAATTAATAGGAAACACAAATCTACTGCTAGAGGGGCCGTGTCATCGGCCCTAAAAATCTATCAAGCCACTGCAGCGTCGGCTGCCCTTTACGGGGCAGAGATTTGGGGCTTTACAGATGCATCTATTCTAACTATTGAGGAAAACAAATTTATCAAAGGCCTTCTCAATTTGCCGCAAAGCGGCCCCTTAGTGCTGTTGCGATTCGACCTAGCCCTCAACCCCATCCACTTGGTATCCTTCCCCAGACCATTGCTATACTGGGTGAGGATATGGTCTACCCCGGATTTAACCATCTATAGAGAGGCACTTAGGGATTTGATAAATTGTGATAAAACCGTCTGTACGCCTTGGTTAAAAGCGACAAAAAGCAGCTTCATCTGACTAACTTAGGGAATATGTGGACTAGCCCTGACGAAGTCACTAAAGGCGACAAGTCGCAACTTAACACGAACTACTGGGAACGGGATCCAACCAGAATCTGGGCCGAGCACAGGGAGGGCTCACTACCAGGGCAATTTTTGCTTCATAAATGTTCGCAAAGCTTTGAATTCTATATGATAGGATATATCCTGCAGGGGCAAAACGAGTATATCCAGTTTGGACTTGGTACCCTACCCCTAAGATCTCTCACCTCGAGATGGTGTAAAATGGAATGCGATCGAAAGAGTTGCCCCTTCTGTCCATTGCAAATGGAAACAGAGGCTCATTTTCTGTTCTTTGTTCCAGATACTTTATCGTACGGAAAAAATGGATTATTGCATGTGTAAACTTAAGGTTGTAAGACATTATTGGGAGGCAACATGCATATTGAAAACCGACATTAATGAGTGATTAGCATTTGCGGTATCACGTTTCTTATGGAGGGCTTGGTCAATATGTATGAAAAGCTTAACACTTGTGAACTTGAAATCATTATTGCTGCCATGTACGTATAAATTATGCATCTTATCAACCATAGTACTATTAGCCAAACTGTTCCTATGTATTGATCTTAATCTTGCTCTTTCTTATATGTTCTTTTTAACTGTTTTATTAGTAGATTAGGGTATGTATTAACGATGGACTTTATGAACGGGACAATTCTTTTTAGACAGGGGAGGCTGGGCTATCTAACATGGCGGACCACGTTTTGGCATTGTACTAGGCTATCAAGGAAGATTATGTTGATAGTGGTAATTGCTTTCCCTGTGAAATTTTATAAGGTCCATCCAATTGATCATCTTTCATCACAAAATATATATATTTTAAAAAAAATTTTACTGTCTTCAATGCTCTATTTATTATGATGTATTTATTCCAATTTTATGTCTTTCAGTCGGGGGGGGAAAAAAGTCGCCAGAAGGGAGTTATAGTTAGGACCTCGTTTCCATAGGAAAAGCGTTTTTTGACTTGCCAATAACTTTGGCACCGTTTGATGAATCTTTGCGAAATTTTCAAAACGAATGGGGAGGTCACGTCAGATGCTATCTTGAAAATTTCGGAGTGATCCATCAAGCGGGGGCTAAGAAAAAAGGGGGGTCCCAAAAAATTTTCTCCCTCTTAATTTCCATAGGAAACTTTTAACGGAATTACACAAAATTTAGCAGAAAGGTAGCTTTTTGTTTAATGGTGTAAATCCGTTCAGTAGTTCCTGAGAAATTTAAAGATTTCTTAGATATACAACTGTGGCCGTGGTGGATCCGCGAACCCTCCCGATCTCGTGCCTGAGATCTGATTTGCTGCCACACTTCAAACCAGGAAGTGTTGGCAGCCATCTTGTGACTCGGTTCAACCGAGTCACAGGAAAAAACGTGAAATAAAAAAGATAAAGGGGCAGGGTAGAAACACCCTGACCCCCTGGGCCTCTTGAGGGGGTCCCACAGGAACTCCCCAGGGCCCAAAAAGCATTTTTTTTTTTTTTTTTAAATTAAAACCACCACCTCCCCCCACGGTCCCAAACTACCTCGCCTTGCCCTGGGGATGGGGTCCCCAGGGCCATATCAGCATGAGTAGGGGGGCAGCGCAGCCCCCCTACCCATTTTAAATTTTTAAAAAAGTCAAGGCCTGGCCCCAGAGGATGGGGTCCCCGGGGCCGAAACTGGCCTCAGGAGGGGAGCCGCACGGCCCCCCCCTATATTAAAAAAATATTAAATACAAGGCAGGCCACGGGGATGGGGTCCCTGGGGTCAAGTCTGGCCCAGGGAAGGGGCCCCCTTCCTTTATTTAAAAAAAAAAAAAAAACAAAGGAAAAAAGGCCTCGCCCTGGGGGATGGGGTCTCTGAGGCCGAAATAGGCCTGGGGATGTGGGCCCCGCGCCACCCCCACTCCTTTTATATGAATATACACACATACATATATATATATATATATATATATATATATATATACATACATATACATACACACACACACACACATATACATACATAAAAATACATATATACACACATACATATACTCACACATACACATACTCACACACGCATATAGATATACACACACACACACACACAGACACAGATACACACACACACATAGATACACACACACACACACACACACACACACACAGATACACATAAAGGCCTGGCCTCTGGGGATGGGGTCCCCGGGTCCGAAATAGGCCTCAGGAGGTGACAGCGTGGCCCCACTCCCTTTTGCTTGAGGTTTTTTCAAAATGGGCCAGGCCTCGGTGGATGGGGTCCCTGGGGCCCAAAATGGTCCAGGAAAGGGGGCCACACAGCCCACTTCCCAAAAAAAAAAAGGCAAAAAAAAGAAACAGCCGGCAAATGGCCGAGGACCCGCCCCCTTTCTCCACCGCTCTGCAAACGCACCTTCTAGGGTGCTGCTGAGTGGGGGATGAAGTCCCCTTGGCTGCTGAAGTTTAGGGTTCAACTAGCCCACCTGTTACCTCCAGTAAGTCCCACACAGTGGGATTGCTGAGAGGTGGTCAGAGGCCACGCCCCTTTCTCCACCACTCTGCAAACGCGCACTCGGCACACTGCTGGTGGGGAGATGAGGTCCCCTTGACTCCTGAGAGCCTCAGGACTAAAGTGGACTTCATTCCCCAAGCAGCAGTGCCCCTGGAGGCGCGTTTGCAGAGTGGTGGAGAAAGGGGGCATGGCCTCGGACCACCTCTCAGCAATCCAGCTGTGTGGATATTACTACAGGTAACGGGGGGGGCTAGCTGGCCTTCAAGGATCCTCAAGAGCCAAGGGGACTTCATCCCCCAAATAGTAGTGTGCCAGGAGGCGCGTTAGCCGAGTGGTGGAGAAAAGAGGCGTGGCCTGCTATCAGATCTCCGCAATCCTGCTGTATGGGACTTACTGGAGGTAATAGGAGGGGTAGATGGCCCCCACGGACGTCCTTGGGGGCCAACTACTCCTCCCATTACCTCAAGTACCACACAGCAAGATTGCTGAGAAGTTGTCGGAGGCCACGTCCCCTTTCTCCACCGCTCTCTGCAAACCCTCCCTTCTGGTGTACTACTATTTTTATTTATTTATTTGAGTTTTATATAGCGCTGGCTAGACCCGGAGGTATCAGAGCGCTTTACATAAGGTTCCACAAAATTACATCAGTTACAAGTTACATCAGTTACAAGAAAACATTTCAAGAGCGTCGGAAGATTAAATAAATGGAGCTTAGAAGGGAAAGGGGGTGGGGTAAAGGTGTAGGAGGGAGAAAGGATGGAGATAGGATGGATGGAGAGACAAAGGAGAGTCTGCCCAAAGTCCGGCTGGGTAGGTGACGGCCGAGGGGGAAGTCCACAGCCCATCTCCTCTATAGCTATCAGGTAGCTCCACCGGGCATCAGTCAAGCGGCTAGGTCTCAATGAGAAAACAATTAGAGAGCAAAGAGGAGGGATAAATGGAGCATAAAGGAGAAAGTGGGTGGAGTAAAGGGGTAGGAGGGAGAGTACGACGGAGAGACGAAGTAAGGTCTGCCCAATGTCCGGCTGGGTAGGTGACGGCCGAAGGGGTAGCCCACAGCCCATCTCCTCTATAGCTATCAAGTAGCTCCACCGGGCATCGGCCAAAAAGCTAGGTCTCAACGGTCAGAGATAGGTTCACAGATTTGGTATCCTGAAGGGTAGGCCGGATGGGGATGTGATCGAGGTCTGGTCGAAGTCTGTTTTTTCTCCGAGGAGTAGCACGACGTGGTAGGGAACACTGTGGCAGCCATCTTGGGGTCAGGCAAGGGATTCGGACCTTGGAGTTGGAAACAGCCGGTTCCCATTTTAGTCTTTCGCTCGAGGGGAGGGGGTGTTTGTTGTGCAATGGAGCAGCTTGAGGCCAGAGTCAGTGTCCGCTTGCTACCCGAGGAGGAGAGTATTTCTGCGTTATAGCTGCCACGGGGAGAGACGTACGCCATAATAGGATCAGGCAGGGGACCTCTAGTATCCCACTCGGTTGCTTGTGACGCTAAACGAGGACTTCCCTTGAGGCCTGAGCTGTTGCTGCTATTTACTGCTACTACTAGTTGGGGGATAAAGTCTTCTTGGCGCCAGAGGGACCTTAGGGGCTAAGAAGCCCTCCTGGTACCTCCTGTAAGTCCTATGCAGTGGAATTCCTGAGAGCTGGTCGGAGGCCCAGCCCCTTTTCTCCACCACTCTGCATACGTTACTGCTAGTAAAAAAAAACCTTAGAAATTCACTGAAAAAAAACAAAGGTTACAGGAACGTTATAGTTAGCAAACAGAATTTAAACAAGCATTGGCATAGCCAATAGGTCTCGCCTTTGGGACCTTATAAGTATTTAGTTATGCAGCACAATATCCTTGGTGCGACCACATCAACTGTTGCATGGCTAAACACTTATAAGGTCCCAAAGACGAGACCTATTGGCTATGCCAATAGTTGTTAAATATTATACTGAAATATCAATTGTCCGTCTAAAAAATCCCCTTCCCATTTAACTTTAAAACGCATAAACCATTTCTCAAGCCATGTTATACACAAACGCCGATTTAAAAAGTCTAAAGTTAATACAGTTTGAAAAGATCAGAAAAAAAATTAACCTAACATGAAAGTGACAAATGAAATGTAATTTAGTCACTGGCAACAGTTCCACAGAACACTAGAGATTTGTGTGCAAAACATGGTTAAGTGTATCCATACTGCAACCTCAGCATTATGCACTGCACATTCGGTTCACTTGTAGAACACCATGTGTCTCGTCACGCCACCCCCGCCCTGGTGTCAACTGTGAACAATTATTGAAGAATGTCACCCGGACAGGAGAGGTCGTTTCCCGCTCTGCGACAAGAAGTACCTCAGAGTGATAGGGTGCGGTGGCGCTGTCTATGCGGTCTACTTGCCCAATAATTCTGAGTCGATCTATTTTTCCTGTTCCAATTACAGTTAAAAAAAAATTTACGGTGTGGTGCTTATTGGCAAAATAAAGGGTTTGGCATTGACACTGCACACGTGCCTCAAGGGAGTGCACGCACGGAGTTGTTACCGAAAAATATGTACATACGCAGCAGGTCAGCGTTTTTAAAACTATACCCAGGCTGCAGTTCTCTGAATTTAAATATAATAATTAAAAAGTAAAAAAATAAATAAAAATAAAAAAGGTTGTGCGCAGACACTTAGAAACTTTAAATATGTTTATTATAAATATATCAGGAAAGTATACATACATCATGATTAGTTCATGTTAAATTGTCATGCTCAAGAAATACTTCGAAATCGATTTTTAATTCAGGAATTTCTGGAGGATTACTTAATTATCTTATGATACAGACAACTGCGCCTCAACTTTAAAGCAAACAAACCAACAGTGGCGGTGCGTCCATTGGGGTGTTGCCCCACTAATGCCACGGCCCCATCGTTCTACTTCTGACGCTAATTGCAGCAATCAGGACTCCTGATTGGAATTAGCGTCAGAAGTAGAACACGGATGCTGAAGGGGGTGGGGCTGCGGCAGCACTCTCCGGGTTGAGTGACAGCGCAATAGTGCGCCTGTTCGTTTTTGGGCTGATCATTTTTACGATCAGCCCGGACATGCGCACTAGCCTTTCCCTTAAGAGACCGAGGGTTGCTTCATGCGCAGCCCCCAGTCTCCTAACGGGCACCTCAGCCAATCGTGGCGCTGCTGGAGCAGCGTCTGGATTGGCTGAGAGGGGTTGCCAGCCACTCCCGCAAGACGTTGAGAAGGCGCCAACGCACCGGACCCCGGCCCAGGAGCAGACAGCAGAGGCGGCGCGGACCCGCCCGGTCAGGTAAGTTTTTTTTTTTTTTTACTTTATTTTTAAACCCCCCCTCCGGCCCCCACCCCAGCGCGACCCCCCCCCCCCTCCACGACCATTGCGAGCCGCGACTGGTATTTATCAAATTACCTCCTTCTGCTTAGGATTTATTTATGTATGTCTCGGCCCGTTCATCGTAAGTACACCAGCATATTTTGGCTAGGTCCTCGCTCATCAAATATCCCAATAGACGTAGTTTCGAAGTTACATTTTGCCCATACCTGCTTAGTTGATACTGCCCCAGGCAAGCCCTCAAACAAAACATGATTTTACTATCGCGTAATACACATTTTTAATCCACATTCGACTTCATCACTATTGAGAGAAGTGACCCTGCTAGCATTAAATAGTGCTTCATAAGTTAATAACTACCTGTGAAAGTCAACATTTTCTACCCATTAAGAAACAGGATTCAGTCAAATATAGGTCAATGCCATAACCCAAAACATAGCGGTGTCCTCAAAATATTGAGTAAAAGTGTCCTGTTGCAGGAAAAACCCAGCGATCATTCAGTGTGATCTGACCCTCTTTGTACCACATATTGCAAAGGGAGTTTGGCGAAGAACTATGGCAGGCAAGTACAATCCTTCACCAAAGTACTGTTCCAAATTATTAGGTTTTGTCAGCAATCCCACGTGAAATGGATAGTCAGTAGCCTGTCCGGTCTATCTGATAGTTCCTGAATGACTCGGTGCTAGGGGAACTCATGTCAGCTTTAAGGAGAAACTTGAACAAGACAAGATGCTGCTTTTTCTCGTGTGCCTGCTGCTGTGCCACTGTTTATCCACATGCAAGGCAGCAAACACGTGGGAGATTCGCGAATTTCAACACCACCTGCATGAATTTGACCGTACAAGGAACACAGAGGTAACACCTGAACGCGTTATTTCTTCTCTTCGGGGTCTCGTTTGGAAACAGGTGTAACGCTACGCTGCTTTAATAGACTTTATTATGAAATGAAAATGTTTGCCTTCATAAATTCCTCTTTCGAGGCTTGTGTGTTGAACGGGCGTGCTTGAAAGGAAGTTTCGTATTATCCAGTTATGAGCGGGAGGCTCAGCGTCCGCAGACTACAATGAGTGCGCGTGCCAGGTCATGTCTCACCCTTTTACATAGTCTACACATGGACTCACTCAGTCGCTGGACCTGCTCTGTGAAAAGTGTATTCAATGTTCATTTTCTTACAATTTTTAAAACATTAGATTAAATTCCGGATTTGTATTTAGCGAGTGACAGTGTATTTAAAGAAAACACGCACTTCTGTTCATGGATCTTTTCTTTCCGAATCGCTCGTTGTTTATAGTTTAAGGGATTTGAATACCATAAACCGGAAGTGCCCAGATATTTCAGCAGGTTGAAGCAAAAATACCTGTTATTACCAATTCTTTTTCTTCCTGGATGGTTGAATTGTCTTTTCTACGCTGGGAACGAGGACTTTCCAGTTTCATGCACGAAATAAATGAACTTATGTACCTATTCACATCCTGTCGGCAGCATGCTTAATTTAATTTATTTGAAAACCACTACTAAGAGCTGACAGCAGGCAAGGTGCACCCCAAGAGAGATTATAGGGAGAAGGGGTCAAGAGTAACAAGTAGGGAGCACAGGCATGAAACCCGCCACAGCAGTAATGAAGCCGAATGTCTGGCTGCATATTCACTTATACGCTAGACCTACTGACTTTGTCAATGCTGAGGCCTAAATACATATCCTGTGTGTACCTATAGATCTGGTAGCTGAGTATGAGGAAGGAGGGCAAAGGGCTGGGTGCAGGAGGGAGAGGCGTCAGCACAGAGAGAGGTGCAGATTGGAAGAGATGTGTACAGGGAGAGGTGCAGACAGAGAGATGCAGACAGGGAGAGATGTGTACATGGAAAGATGCAGACAGGGAGAGATGTATACAGGGAGAGGTGCAGATTGGGAGAGAGGTGTACAGGGAGAGGTGCAGACTGGGAGAGATGCAGACATGGAGAGATGTATACAGGGAGCGGTGCAGACTGGGAGAGATGCAGACATGGAGAGATGTGTACAGCGAGAGACGCAGACTGGAAGAGAGGCAGCAGGGAGAGATGTCATGTGTACAAGGAGAAATTCAGGCTGGGAGAGATGCAGACAAGAAGAGAGGCGGTAAGGAGAGATTTAGGTACAAGTTTAATAACTTTTCATGCTCTGCTCTTGCAAATTGCTTTTTGTAACAGGAAGTCAGCGTTTTGAGTGTGAGCTAGGCATGAGTCAGGGCCTCTGCTCTCCAGCTCTTTTAATCTTAAATTCCACCTGCTCCGCACAGTGAAGTACGACAATTGTTTTACGCCCCACCACTTTCAAATGTCACCATCCACCACTGCAAACCAATTAATTCCGTGGTGGGGTTGCTTTGGAGTCAAGTTAAAATGGAGACTCCGCCCTCCTACTTGAAAGGACAAAATATTACGATGCATTTTTCATAACATGTATCCCCGAGTTCTGCTTCGTCCACATGAACCTGCCAGGCAATTTAAGAGAACATATTTTAGCGGGTACACCGGACACCAGGGTTGGGGGAGATTCACTTCTATTAAAAGGAGCTAGGAGCACCTAGACAGTAGTATTTCTTCTTCCTGTGACCGCCTGTTTTCAAACCAAGGCTCGTGCTGCAGTGAGAACACAGGGCAGCACACAGTGTTATACCTAGGCGGTGTACACTTTAGAACGCCAGATTAGATGACGCCAGGCCTTTAAATTCATACCAGTTTCTTGCACGTTTCTGTATATATTGCCCTGCAAGTAAGGCAAGAAAATGCCCACACATGGGAATTTTGAAAGGCTGGTTTGGTTAAAAACGCATCTACAGTCTACACATAAAAATAACGTTTCAGTAATACTCAGAAAACAACGAGGGAACTTGGAGATCTGGAAAAAACGCATGTCAAACGTGAAAAAACGAATGCACAAGCTGCAATAGCTTTATCATCTAAGACTGGCCAAAGGACAGTCATCCGAGAGATCCCCAGAGAAATCTGCTTCAACGGATGCCGCAAACACAGCACAGGAGCGAGGGGAGTGGGGGGGCAGCCTCTGGGGGCAAAAAAGTGAAGACCAATTCAGATGATATGTTTTCAAGTCGTCTGAAAACTGATACAAAGGTAGGTCATGTGCATTTTTGGAGCACCAGAATTTCCTTTAAACCTGCTGCTAGCCTCCCGTTACAGAAATGTGCTTTGAAGGAAAAAAAACAACAAAACATTTTGCAGTGCCCACACATCAGAACACCGAATTAACTTCTTACATTAGAAAACCAAGCATTTGCAATGCAATAGGTCTCGCAACTGCGAGTTTTGGAGCTATTGGTATTGTAAATGGTATTGTAATGACAATGCCTTTAATTTATGTTGTACAAACCAAAACATAAATAAAGGCATTGTCATTTACAATGCCAATAGTTTAAACTTGCGTAAATGCGAGACCTATTGCATTGCAAATGCTGGTTTCTGAGGATTCCTCCTCGCAGGCCCCTTGGAAGAGGCAGCCTGTCAAGCTCTGGGTACTGCGCAAGGCACATGAGCACAGGAGACAACTGTGCTGGGAGGAAGAGCGTTTCCGATGTGTTTGAGCACACAGACCCGAGGTGCCCACTGTAGTGTGGAGTCTTGTGACCACGAGAAAGCAGTTCACAAAAACAAGTCATAAACTGTAATGCGACGCTGGAACGAAAGACTAGTCTCTGTAGAGTTTTCTCTTGTGCTACTGTGCAGAGGTTGCTGCTGCCGTCTTCCATCGTTGCCTCAGCAGAACCCGTCCGTGAATAAAAAAAAAAAAAAAATCAAGCGCTATGAAGCGGCCAATGCTTCACAGTTGGGAGGGTGCGAATAAAACGTCAGGAGTGCGTGTGGGAGGGGGACAACAAACTGGCACAGGGAAGAAACGAAACAGGATTTGGGTGAGTGGGGACAAAGTAAACAAAAAAAGCCATATATTGCCTCCAAATCGCCTTAAATAAATGGGTGAGCAGTTATTTAAAGAAGAACTTTAAAAGAATTCTTTATAACAATGGCATATATTTTTGAAACTACTGAATTTTGAATAATTCCGGTTGGACAAAAAATATACATAAACACACTAACAAATTAAATTTCTGGAAATGCAGAGCAGGAGTCATGGATGAATGGCATCTTATTCCCAAACTTAATTAGCAAGTATTTGTTTGCTTTGAAAGGGGAGGGGTTCGTGAGCCTGTTTTTGTTTTCCCGGAGACACTGAACTGGCCAGCCTTTCATGAAGGAAGCAGAGTGTACAAACAGGACGGTGTGACTCAGCTCGATGGAAAACTGTGGGCTCATGAAGGTGCCTGGTGAGTTGGTGGTGGCACCTACCAGGAGACTGAGTAAACGCTATGTCCCCGGCAGCAAGAGGTTTTATCGACATTAGTATGCCTGATTTGATTGAATGACCATTGTTAGAAATGGGATCTCAAGTTGGCAAGGGCTTGCACCTTTGTCCAAGTAGGGACCCTTCTTCCTAGTCAGGGTAAGGGTGTTACACTCGTGAAGTAACCCCTGCTCACCCTCGTGGTAGCTTGGCACGAGCAGCCAGGCTTAATTCAGAGGCAGTGTGTAAAGCATTTGCACATAACCAACAGTAATACAGTGTAAGCACTACAAACGGACACCACACCAGTTTAGAAAAATAACCAATTTTTATATACTCAAGACAAGACCACTTACGACAAAAATCCACAATACTATACTTTAAAAATGAATGCTTGATACGGTAACTTCTTCTTTGCAGGAATAGCACAAAAGAAAAGTTTGTACGAGTCGGTAGCTCCGTCCGAGCCTACCGCAATGCTGAAAACCACAGAGTCTAACAGTTCCAGCCGACAGCGTCGATACGGGCCAGCAGAGTCGTGAACAGACTCGGTCACAGTACCTTTCTCGTTGTGGCTGGTACGGAGTGTACGAGCCGGTCGGCGCTCGTCGCGGTTGCGGTGCAAGACGGAGCGATGCAAGGTGCGGTGTCCCTCGATGCGGTGCAGGCAGCGGCTCGATGAGCGTCGTGCAGACGGAGTCGGTGAGTCCAAGGCGTGCGATGCAGGGTGAGACGATGCTCGATGCGGTGCTGACAGGTTGCGATGCAGGCGACCAAGCAGGAGTGCGGGAGCTGGCGTCGGACAGCGGTGCGAGTCGGAGCGGTGCGTCGCAGACGTGCGAGCGGTGCCCCAAATGCGGTGCGGTCAAGACTCTTGAGCCAGTTGCAGCGACCGCGTCGGTCGGGTCCGGCTGGTTCAGTGAAGCGATGCGATGCGAACTGCGGTGCCCACAGGTCACGGTGCAAGCAGCGGCTCGGTGTTGGCGGCGGCCGGACGCCGCCCACGGTGAGACCAGGGTTGCGATGCGAAGCGGGGCGATGCGGTCTGCGGTGCAAACAGGTCACCGGCCAGGGATGGATTCGGTTGACGGATTCGGTTGCGGTTCCCTTCCTCTGTGGCAACTGAAACAGCGTTCCAGAAGCGGTACTCAGAGGCTTGTGAAGTCTTTGTAGTCCCTGAGACTTCTTAACAGGAGGCCAGCTCGGTTCCAGGCCCTTGGAGATACTCAGCACAAGTTTGTAGAAAGTTCAGTCCTTTCACTGCCCAAGGCAGAAGCAGCAGCTGCAGGCCAACCCAACAAAGCAACAACACAGCAAAGGGGCAGTACTCCTCCTGGCAGCTCTTCCAGCTCTTCGTCTTGGCAGGTTCCTTGATTCCAGCGAGATCTAAATTCATGGGGTCAGGGCCCCAATATTTATATCCCAAATTCCTTTGTTCTCTGAAGGCAGAGAGGCCTTTGCCTAGTCCAAACCAGTTCTGGAGCACTTTGTTGACAAGTCTCCGTCCCTTCTTTCAGTGAGTAGGCCAGGGACATCAGACGCACCACAGGAGGTGGAGCCAGCATTGTGGAGGGAAGGCACTGTCCTATTCAGGGCCCAGGTGCAACCCCTCCCACCCATCTACATGTAGATATTGCTATTCAGCCCTGTGCTGACTCACCCTGTCTCCTGGCATCCCCAGCCCCTGTCACTCACATTCCAGACAAGGAATACACAACCTCGCAGGCAGGCTTGGATGGTTAGACAAGAAAATACCCACTTTCTAAAAGTGGTATTTTCAAACACAGAATGTTAAAACCAACTTCACTAAAAGATGCATTTTATCATTCTGAGTCCGGGCATACTAAACTCGAATTTCTACCACGTTCCCGGGGTCAGTTAGGATTATAAGCTGTAATAATCAAAACTGCCCGTTCTGGCCTATGGGGAACAGGTAGCCTTGCAATAGTGAAAAACGAACTAGGCTGTAATTCACTATCAGGACATGCCGCACACACCCGGGCATGTCCTACCTTTCGCATACAACGCACCCTGCCCACAGGGGTACCTTGGGCCTACCTTAGGGGGACTAACATGTAGCAAAGGGAAGGTTTAGGGACTTGCAAGTGTGTGCACTTGCCAAGTCGACATGGCAGCCCCAGGCTGCGCACAGGCTCTGCGATGGCAGGCCTGAGTTACACTTTACGGGCTGTTTGCGTGGGTGGCACAATCCAGTGCTGCAGCCCACCAACAGCATTTGGTCTAGAGGCCCTGGCACTCGCAGTGCACTTTACAAGGGACTGACACATAAACCAAATAGGCCAATCATGGAAACACCAATCCATAACACATTTTATACAGGAGCACTTGCACTTTCCCACTGGACAGCAGTGAGGAAAGCGCGCAGAATCATTACACCAGCAAAAACAGAGTCAAAACCAGGAGGTCAGAAAGCAAAAAGTCAGGGGAAACACGCCAAAAGATGCCAAGTCTAACAACCATTTATTTACTGTAGAAGTTTGCCTGCTTGGGATGCTGAAGGTATAGGCACAGCATAAGAGGCTGTTCCAAAATGAGGTTTTTTTATGGTGAAATCTGCAGATTATGCAGCAGATGATGGATTATGTGGCAAATGTGGAAAATCCATAATTATGTGGGAAACGCAGTGGCCGCAAAACCGCATCATGCCAATGGCCCAGGTTAAGGGTTAAACAAAGGTCCAGCACTAAAGGTGGTAGAATTTGTTTTATTAATCATCACTATATTTTTGTATTCTACTCTGAAAACCCACTACTTTTATGTCCTTTTTTTCCTATCGTCTTTTAATTTTTTAACGATACTTTTTGTTTTTACATACAATCTACGGAAGCAGCACCACGTGCCGTTCGAACCCTGTTGGATACACAGGAAGTGACAGCAATGACCTTTGGGCCAGAGAATGTGCCATTTTAACTTAAGATCACGCAATTTATTTATTTTGGGGGGGGTGAGTTTTATATAGTTGGAACTCGACCCGAAGGTATCTGAGCGCTTTACATGAGCACCAGTTGTGTTCCAGACGGACACATTCATTTTGTTAGCCACGGAAGGTTGAATGATTTGCGCAGAATCACACGACGTTGAGCGTCCCTGCCGAGACTCAACCCTGTTCCCCAGCTTCGAAGTCGACCGCTCTAGCCGTTAGGCCACATACTCTCCTTAACATCAAAAAGTTACGCAAAGTAGCAAATATTAAAGACATTATGACCATCAAAACCCTAACAGACTGATTACGTGAGCAGGGTGGCAAAACAGGCACCAGAAATGGCAAACAGCTACACAGGAGTTGTTCGTCCCCGTCCAGCCCCCAAAGATGCCCTGGGTGCGCCAGTACCGGACAGAGGGATTCGACCTTCCGGAGTATGGCAACCTCTCTCTCGGCCTCGCCTTAGGTTTGAAGCCATATTTCGAAAGAATCAGTTTCTTGTGATCCTTTTTACAACAATCAGACGCTGCCATCCTGAGAACAAACTGCAAGCAAATTGTTTCTTATCGGGGACCTTTGAAATGCGCATAGTACTGGTTTGTTTTTCATTGGATTGGGCAAGGAGCTGCTTGTTTTGACACACCGCGTTAAATGATTTGTGATGTTTACCCAGAGGTCGAAGGGCAATAAAAAAAAAGGTGGCGGGACAGTGATGCAGCGCGGAGGGGTTCAGGCAGGGAAGGGGGTCGGTTGGTCTAAGGAGATAACATTTTAGGTGCTTCTCAGCTCACCAGGAGCACACATGGAACAGCGTTAAAGGATTGATCACCATTGTAACAGAAAAGGACAGGCTTAGTCTGGAAAAATGCAAAGTATGGAAGCTGTGCAAATGGCTGTAAAAAGCAGTGGACATTAGTTCCCGCTCACTTCGACCTCTAATGTTTGTTCTTCTGCAAATCATTCTGGTATTGGGGCCCGGTGGTACAAGGAGGTGGAACTGTAGGTGGTCTTGTGCGTGGGAAGGGTGGGACAGACATAGCTTGGATGCATTTATGATGAGTGGGGTGAATGTGGGTGCGTGAGTACATGTGCAGGCACATTAAGTGAAGTCACACCCCTCACAGACGAGCTTCCACAGCAGCGTTTGGAGGAAAACAGGAAGCGGCTGGGGGATTTTAGGAAGCGGTTCGGGTAGGCAGAAATCGCTGAAGGACATAGCGGCACATAGTTAGGAGGACATTGGATTTTACACGGAGCAGTGAGAGATTAGGGCTGGGGTTGGCGGGAAGCACTGCGGTTTGGAAGTTGGAAACCGAATACGCAGCACGTGAGCAGATACATTTAGGCGCTCGTCTGAAAAATATTGAATTGAGGGGCTATTGAGGTAGCAACACATACACTCGTGAAAACACAGGGCAGACTGCAAAGAGGTGAGGGATATGACCGTATGCTGGTAAGAGATACAGTGCAGATAGGCACCGCGAAGTAATGGGGGCATGGCAGGCTGGTAATAAAGTAGATGCCAATATGCAGGCAGACTCGGAGTGAAGGGAAAAGTGCAGGGCAAGCTGGCGAGGCTGAGGAAAATGGAGCAGCGGCGGGAAATAGATACAGGACAGAGCCCAGGGCAAACACTGAATGACAAGGTCGGGCAGTTTGGCAGTGCAGAGAATGAGGTGCAGGGCAGGCAGACGGGTTAGAGGATAAGTTGCGGGGCCGACTGACAGCACTGAGGATAAGCTGCAGAACGGACAGACAGCGCAGAGAATGAGTTACAAGACAGGCTGACTGTCCTCCATGTGACCCTGTGCGCCTCTGATCTCCGTGCCTGCTTCACAGCGGTCGTGAAGACTTTTCTTATCTGCTTGTTAAATAAACAAGCAGATAATAAAAGTCTTCACGACAGCCGTGAAGCAGGCGAGCCAGTCCACCAAAAAGCCAAAGGGAGGCAACGAAAAACCCTCCTTTCCAATGGGAAGCCAGAGCCATAAACGCTGACGCTACCCAATGGAAATGAGGGGCGGGGCTAGAGTCCCCTTCTCGAAACTGACTTGTTTACTATAGCTCTCGCAGGCGAGGAGCACATGCGCGCTCCAACGCCAGGCGAGACCTAACAAGCATTTGCAATGTGCAAGTTCCGGGCTCTGCAGGAGGCACAGTAATTAGAGCTGCCTTAAAAGTTTCCAGAGGCGTCGGAAGCAGACCTGCTGGCTGAGACACTCTTGGTTACTCTGCGAGTCTGTTTAATTTTTGCAACATTTCGTCTGTGAGCCTGTTAATTCGTAAATGCATGAAGACAAGGGGGAAGGTAAGATTCTTCTTGTTTCTAATGCTATGTCAGGGAAAAACAAGCCTCCAGAGCGCCCGGCTCTACCCCTCCCCCCTCCTCCAATGTCCGGCCCATGGCTTACAAGGGAAACAGGAAGAATCTTACCTTCCCCCTGTCTTCATGCATTTACAAATTAATAGGCTGGCGGAAGAAATGTTGCAAAAATGAAACAGACTCGCTGAGTAACCAAGAGGGTCTAAGCCAGCAGGTCTGCTTCTGACGCCTCTGGAAAGGATTAACAGAACGGAGGACAGGGCTGCTTTTCAGCTGCATGATATCTTCTAGAACAAGGAGGGGCTGACATTCTCACGCCAATGATTAAGAGGCTGATAAAAGCCCCTGTCTGCAGAGGAAACACCCAAGGCCCACTGGCACTTTTAGAATAATGTAAGCAAAAGATCTCCCGACAACTCTGCTGTCAACCCAAGTCTAAAGAAAATGACCAGAAAAACTCTAACAGGTCACGGGCTTTTGCAAGCTGTTCTGGCCATCTGAGTACCCAAAGCCCTTGGGTGTTTAATGTTAACGCCTGGTATTTCTCCGGAGTCCGCCATCAGAAGCCCGGAGCCCCGAGGCAGAGTGGAGTGAAACAACCCCCGCCCCGCGCTCCCCAGAGGGGCCCGGCTAATCACTGCGGAAACAAAGTCAATAGAGGCTTAAAACGCGATCATTAAGCATTAAGCCTCATTATCCCATTATTACAACAAAGGAGAGAGATCGACTTCCACCAGGAATCCGCTTATTATAACAAGAGGGGGCCAGCGAGCAGACACAGGGGCAAGGCACAACAGGGACAACAAGCCCGCGAGTGGCGCGCGCTTGCGAGCAGCAGGCAGTCCTGGTCAGCTCCAAGAGGTCGTTTGACTCAATCTAAAAAAAACGCGGCCCGCGCTCTGCTTAATGACTGTTTTGAAGCACACTCATGCTTGTGGCACCATCCGCCTTGCGCGAGCGAGCATCAGCCAATTAGCATGCGTGCCGCTGCTCGCTCCCGCAAGGTGGATACCGCCACAAGCACGAGTGTGTGCTTCAAAAAGAGCAGAGCGACGGCTAAAGGCCCTCCTATGCAGCGCGGTGTCAACTGTGAACAATTATTGAAGAATGTCACCCGGACAGGAGAGGGCGTTTCCCGCTCTGCGACAAGAAGTACCTCAGAGTGATAGGGTGCGGTGGCGCGGTCTATGCGGTCTACTTGCCCAATAATTCTGAGTCTATCTATTTTTCCTGTTCCAATTACAGTTAAAACATTTTTACGGTGTGGTGCTTATTGGCAAAATAAAGGGTTTGACATTGACACTGCACACGTGCCTCAAGGGAGTGCACGCACGGAGTTGTTACCGAAAAATATGTACATACGCAGCAGGTCAGCGTTTTTAAAACTATACCCAGGCTGCAGTTCTCTGGATTTAAATATAATTAAAAAGTAAAAAAAGAGTTGTGCGCAGACACTTAGAAACTTTAAATATGTTTATTATAAATATATCAGAAAAGTATACATTCATCATGATTAGTTCATGTTAAATTGTCATGCTCAAGAAATACTTCGAAATCGATTTTTAATTCAGGAATTTCTGGAGGATTACTTAATTATCTTATGATACAGACAACTGCACCTCAACTTTAAAGCAAACAAACCAATTAATTCCGTGGTGGGGTTGCTTTGGAGTCAAGTTAAAATGGAGACTCCGCCCTCCTACTTGAAAGGACAGAATATTACGATGCATTTTTCATAACATGTATCCCCGAGTTCTGCTTCGTCCACATGAACCTGCCAGGCAATTTAAGAGAAAATATTTTAGCGGGTACACCGGACACCAGGGTTGGGGGAGATTCACTTCTATTAAATGGAGCTAGGAGCACCTAGACAGTGGTATTTCTTCTTCCTGTGACCGCCTGTTTACAAACCAAGGCTCGTGCTGCAGTGAGAACACAGGGCAGCACACAGTGTTATACCTAGGCGGTGTACACTTTAGAACGCCAGATTGGATGACGCCAGGCCTTTAAATTCATACCAGTTTCTTGCACGTTTCTGTATTTATTGCCCTGCAAGTAAGGCAAGAAAATGCCTACACATGGGAATTTTGAAAGGCTGGTTTGGTTAAAAACGCATCTACAGTCTACACATAAAAATAACGTTTCAGTAATACTCAGAAAACAACGAGGGAACTTGGAGATCTGGAAAAAACGCATGTCAAACGTGAAAAAACGAATGCACAAGCTGCAATAGCTTTATCATCTAAGACTGGCCAAAGGACAGTCATCCGAGAGATCCCCAGAGAAATCTGCTTCAACGGATGCCGCAAACACAGCACAGGAGCGAGGGGAGTGGGGGGGCAGCCTCTGGGGGCAAAAAAGTGAAGACAAATTCAGATATGTTTTCAAGTCGTCTGAAAACTGATACAAAGGTAGGTCATGTGCATTTTCTGAGCACCAGAATTTCCTTTAAACCTGCTGCTAGCCTCCCGTTACAGAAATGTGCTTTGAAGAACAAAAAACGACAACAAAACATTTTGCAGTGCCCACACATCAGAACACCGAATTAACTTCTTACATTAGACAAGCATTGGCATAGCCAATAGGTCTCGCCTTTGGGGCCTTATAAGTGCTTGTTTTCTGAAACAGCAATGGAGCAATAACAGCACTCTGTAGTGCCGCTGAGTATTTAAAAAGTATAGTTAGGACGCGCAAATGAAGAGGAACATATGCGAAGAGCTATTCAATATTACACACCTTTCCTCTCCAATTTTGAGTTAAAATATGGGGAGTGCTTACCTTACCCGCGTCCTGGGGAAGTTTACAGATCCTTCCTCCTCCCCCTCGCCCATGGCCGGCTGCGCGCCTGAAAGTGACGAAGGCGGATGTTGAGTAGGAGCTCAGTGTTGTGAAGGGGGTCGGGTAAACTCGGTTGTGGGTGGGTGGGGGCACTGCAAAGGGAAATAAGTCACATGCGAAAGCAGTGCACCAAGTAAATAAAAGTGCCTTAAATCTGAAACTCCGTGCAGCGACTTTAGAGCAAGGAGTGGTGGTGGGCTCAGTGTTGTGAGGGGGTGGGGGTACGGCACGGGATAGTAAGCCATGGAGATGCCAGCTACAAATGACGTACCGGAGCTGGAAATCGGAAAAAAACCAGAAGGTCCTTTGCCGTGCGCGAGCGCTCTGCGGCTGCACAACACACCTCCCGATTTGAAACAGCACCGGCTGTTGATTGGACTCATATAGTTAGAGCGTGAAGGGCAGTCGGAACTTGTATCGGACTCAGTGTGAGGTGAAACGGGAGGTTATAAGTGGGTTCAGAGGAGGCTGTCGTGAAGAGGTGAGACCTGGACGCGGCGACGCGGGGTGATCAACACGCGAGCTGCTTAGGAGCGCCGACTGCCAGAGGCTCCAGCTATTTTATAAATTAATATGCGCAGGCGGGGGGCTAATGTTTTTTAAATTGTACTGTCGGCGCACAAGATGCTCGATAAAAGCTAGGAAGGCGCGCATGCATGGAAAATTTCTCCTTAAATTAGAAGAGCAGACAACGTGCCATGATGCCATATAATAGACCCCTGGCTGGGTCGACGGGGACGTGGCACTGGCACAGACAGTCTGTGGTGTGACATCGTACGAGATGGTGTAAGTACTTGTACATTTGCACGGCGGATTGAGTTTGCTGCACAAAGCTGTGTAAAATGTGCATATCGCTCATCCCAGTTCCATCAGGCCAGACTTGTTACCAAATCGTACCTTTCCCATTTCGTAGTCCTTATAACAGGCGGATAAGTAAGGTCACGAAAACAGGCAACCACAATTGCCTTTGAAATGTAATAACAACCTTTTTAATACTGGCGCATGGCCGTAAAAGTAACGCGGCCATGAAAATACTGGCTCACTGAGAACATCAAAGCGGCCGCGAAAGTGATCGCGATCAAGCGCGGCGAGCGATGCGCTTAATGAGCATGACGAGGAAAGCCATATGGCGCCTCTGCTCGTAAGCGCGCGCCCGCGCATTTGCACGCAAGCTGGTGGCCGGCCATGGTAGCATTTTTTGAAGCCCTTACTAAAAGTCTCGCCAGACCAACGCATGCGCTGGGTCAGGCGAGACCTAAAAAAAAAAGCATTTGCAATGTGCAAGTTCCGGGCTCTGCAGGAGGCACAGTAATTAGAGCTGCCTTAAAAGTTTCCAGAGGCGTCAGAAGCAGACCTGCTGGCTGAGACACTCTTGGTTACTCTGCGAGTCTGTTTAATTTTTGCAACATTTCGTCTGTGAGCCTGTTAATTCGTAAATGCATGAAGACAAGGGGGAAGGTAAGATTCTTCTTGTTTCTAATGCTATGTCCGGGAAAAACAAGCCTGCAGAGCGCCCGGCTCTACCCCTCCCCCTCCTCCAATGTCCGACCCATGGCTTACAAGGGAAACAGGAAGAATCTTCCCTTCCCCCTGTCTTCATGCATTTACAAATTAATAGGCTGGCGGAAGAAATGTTGCAAAAAAGAAACAGACTCGCTGAGTAACCAAGAGGGTCTAAGCCAGCAGGTCTGCTTCTGACGCCTCTGGAAAGGATGAACAGAACGGAGGACGGGGCTGCTTTTCAGCTGCATGATATCTTCTAGAACAAGGAGGGGCTGACATTCTCACGCCAATGATTAAGAATGCAAAAACAACAATTGATGGACAGAATGCAGAACAATGTCATACATTCACCCCAGTACAGAGATCTGTGCCTAAATCCATCGTTTTTTTGCTCACCATGCCATTCCAGTTTGGACCCAGCCATATGCAAATCAGTCTTGACCCTGCGCCCAATGGGAACAGTCCAGCCCGAACTGCCAGGCCAGGTCCTCCCTGGACTGGAAACAAGCATCCTAGGACCGGTTTCGGGCTTACAGCCCTCATCAGCCAGGATAGCTTGACTCCAGTGGCATGGAGAGCACGGGACCCACGTCTGGGCATACCCGTCCCACTCGGGGTGACAAATGCAAAAACAACAATTGATGGACAGAATGCAGAACAATGTCATACATTCACCCCAGTACAGAGATCTGGGCCTAAATCCATCGTTTTTGCTCACCATGCCATTCCAGTTTGGACCCAGCCATATGCAAATCAGTCTTGACCCTGCGCCCAATGGGAACAGTCCAGCCCGAACTGCCAGGCCAGGTCCTCCCTGGACTGGAAACAAGCATCCTAGGACCGGTTTCGGGCTTTCAGCCCTCATCAGCCAGGATAGCTTGACTCCAGTGGCATGGAGAGCACGGGACCCACGTCTGGGCATACCCGTCCCACTCGGGGTGACAAATGCAAAAACAACAATTGATGGACAGAATGCAGAACAATGTCATACATTCACCCCAGTACAGAGATCTGGGCCT
The DNA here is from genome assembly GCA_963921515.1 of Calotriton arnoldi. Taxonomy (NCBI): domain Eukaryota; kingdom Metazoa; phylum Chordata; class Amphibia; order Caudata; family Salamandridae; genus Calotriton; species Calotriton arnoldi. Next base: position 2,710,310 of record CAWUFW010001544.1, on the reverse strand, counting down.
AAATCCATCGTTTTTTGCTCACCATGCCATTCCAGTTTGGACCCAGCCATATGCAAATCAGTCTTGACCCTGCGCCCAATGGGAACAGTCCAGCCCGAACTGCCAGGCCAGGTCCTCCCTGGACTGGAAACAAGCATCCTAGGACCGGTTTCGGGCTTTCAGCCCTCATCAGCCAGGATAGCTTGACTCCAGTGGCATGGAGAGCACGGGACCCACGTCTGGGCATACCAATGATTAAGAGGCTGATAAAAGCCCCTGTCTGCAGAGGACACACCCAAGGCCCACTGGCACTTTTAGAATAATGTAAGCAAAAGATCTCCTGACAACTGTGTTGTCAACCCAAGTCTAAAGAAAATGACCAGAAAAACTCTAACAGGTCACGGGCTTTTGCAAGCTGTTCTGGCCATCTGAGTACCCAAAGCCATTGGGTGTTTAATGTTAACGCCTGGTATTTCTCCGGAGTCCGCCATCAGAAGCCTGGAGCCCCGAGGCAGAGTGGAGTGAAACAACCCCCGCCCCGCGCTCCCCAGAGGGGGCCGGCTAATCATTGCGGAAACAAAGTCAATAGAGGCTTAAAACGCGATCATTAAGCATTAAGCCTCATTATCCCATTATTACAACAAAGGAGGGGGATCGACTTCCACCAGGAATCCGCTTATTATAACAAGAGGGGGCCAGCGAGCAGACACAGGGGCAAGGCACAACAGGGACAACAAGCCCGCGAGTGGCGCGCGCTTGCGAGCAGCAGGCAGTCCTGGTCAGCTCCAAGAGGTCGTTTGACTCAACCTAAAAAAAACGCGGCCCGCCCTCTGCTTAATGATTGTTTTGAAGCACACTCGTGCTTGTGGCACCATCCGCCTTGCGGGAGCGAGCAACAGCCAATTAGCATGCGCGCCGCTGCTCGCTCCCGCAAGGTGGATGCCGCCACAAGCACGAGTGTGTGCTTCAAAAAGAGCAGAGCGACGGCTAAAGGCCCTCCTATGTAGCGCATGCGCGCTGCATAGGCGAGACCTAAAAAACCTTAGAAATTCACACACAAAAACAAAGGTTACAGAGACGTTATAGTTTGGCTGACTATTCACTCGTACAAATCTATAGAAATTCAGCCGCTATAGTTACCCGAGTTAACTATAACTTGTGCCCCTGCAATGCACTGCCTAAAACCTCTCATATTACATCACTTATGACATGGGTTTTACTTCATTTTGCATTTCCTTAGGGCTCATTATGAGCAGTCCGGTAACTGGAGTGATATTTATAGCACCTGATAAAGTCCAACCACAATGAGTTGGAATTAATCGGGTGCCATAAATACCACACAGTTCGGAGTTTTTTGAAGAAGGACAACGGATTTTGGTGCTTACTCCACCGAAATTCGCATGTTCTTGAAAATACCAGGCAGTTTTCCCGACATATAAATCGGCAGGTTTGACCTGCCGATATTTAATCACAAAACTCACAACTCTTATGTACACTAACGGCAGCTTTCACACACATTATCATTCACTGGGCGGCTCATAATGGGGGCCTAAGTGTTCTTACTTTTCCAAATGTCATTATGTAGTTTTTTTTTTTTTAAAGCAACATACAACTTACGTATAGTGCCTGTGGTGCACTGTGTCCCTTCTATGTCTTTGGGTGTGTTTAAGTTGTGGATAGATTTTCTAGACTGGGCACAACTGAGAGATCTGGAAATAGGGCTGATTGTAGTACGAGTTTCTCAGTGGACCAGGGTATTCACACTAGATGAACATTTAATGCTTATCCTCTGCAGAGGGCAATGGTCATGTACGTGCTTCAACTGTAATTTCCATTTTATGTGAAAGCGTAGGAGGCAGGTACACAGTTGTCAAAACACTGATAGCGTCAAAGGAAACCAAAATGCCGTGTGTGTGTGGGGGGGGGGGGGGGGGGAAAGAGAGAGAATGGTGAAAGGGATCTAAGGAAGTACTTGCAGAAAGTTAAAATAAAAAGACAATGATGGAGGAGAATGAGGATGTGGGAGATAGGCAGATGGAGGATTTCAAAAAGATGGTGGGAGAAAAAACGTTGTATGTGACTGAGAATGAGAGACTGTAGTGTGCAAAGTGGTGTGAAGCCGGGTCTGGTTGCTCAGTGGACTAATGCGTCCACTGCAGGGGCCTGTGTTCAACCTCATGGTCACAGGTTCAAATCCCAGCGGGTCCGCTCAGCCTTTCATCCATCTGAGGTCGATAAAATAAGTACCACTGAGTTGGGTAACAATAAACATCTGTTATTCAGTACCAAGATGCCTCCGGGTGAACATGCGCTTTACAAATACACATGGTATGTTATGAAGCTAAGAATGGAAGAGATCACAACCACATGCCTTCATTCAGTCCAATATTTCCAAAATTGAATTACTTTCACTTCTAATTATTTGCATCAAAATCATTGTTACTCATTTATCCGATACTGCTAACCAGCATTGGCAAAGCCAATAGTTGTAGCTTGTTTTAGGTGCATGTTGCTGTGTCATGTCTCTGGATGCAATAACAGAAAACTCTTGACTGCCAAATAGTGGTCAGGCGGCAGAGTGTGAACCACAGTATTTTAGTTCACGCTGTTAAAGCCACAATCTTAGTTCAATAAGCCACCCATTTTGGAAAGGATTCTAAGTCATGTTTCTTTGGCAACACTCCCATTACAAACACCATTTTCCCGCCACCTTTTTTCATCGCACTTAAAGCGCTGGTGGTTCTGTTTCCTGCTGCCTGTGAGCTATACATTTCCTACCAAAATCTTAAAGCACTGCCAATTGGGAGTAACTATGCAATGCAAGCAGGTCATTCACAGCAACTGAGATTACAAATAAATATCAATGCAGTGCCAAAACAGAATGATTCCTACTTAGATCCTCTATCCTTTGCTGGAATTTGAGGCTCCATACCAGTAATGAGGGGAAGGAGATCAGATCATCCCCTTCACACTAGGTCTGTGTAGGTTTTAAATTGTATTATACTGATTTCTCATATTTATCCTTCTCAACCCCGTCTCAGGGCTACAACTGACAGCCAAACATAAGTACCCGTTTTAACTTACATTTTCATCTAACTATAACATCACTAACCTTTGGGATTTTGTTTCCAGTTTTTTTTTGCGCTTTTTTTTAACGTTAAGTAACAGTATAAAGAACAGTCATTTTAAGTAAGGCCGACCTACTGCCTTTTTCAAAGGGTCAGGACACAAACATACAAAAGGCTAGGATCAATCACTAGGGGTCCCCGCGCTCCAGCTAAAGACCGTACAGTTTCAGCTCGGAGTTCGTTAAAAAAAATGTATATGGTAAGCTCTCCTCGGTCATGTATTCAATGACCCAGGAGACTTAAAGCAACTTCTTTTTTAAAATAATTTCTACGGGGCTGCTGCGCTCGCCACAGCCCCACACACATTTGCAGGGGCACCGCTAGAATGTACAAATTTAAGTAAAATAGCCCTCGCAGGGCAATATGGGGTGTTCCCTGCCAGGAGCAGTAATTATGAAATGAGCGGCTGTTCCGCTCATTTAATATTCGTGCCGGTGTTTGATTTTCTAATATTTGTTTTGCATTTTGGGTGCTCTGGTTCCACCATGGGGCATGCAAGACCTGATCCCTCGCAGCCCTCCACTCACAAGCGAGCGGGAGCTGTATTTTTTAAGGTGGCCCGGTCACACCCGGGGCAACCAACAACATGAAATCATTGAGTGCTGTGGGAGGAATGGGGGTTGTGAGGCACATGGCCCCTGAAGCCCCTGTGGCAATGCTGGCTACCCTGCCAGCACCCATCCTAGGTGCCAGCAGTAGCCAGCTCCATTTGTTTGCTCCCACCCAGCGGGAGCACCTTTTGCACTCGGGAGAGCACAGGCAGGGACTTACATTTCTGCTCCCTGCATGCACTATCTGGGGCACTGAACAACAATGTCCCAGGGGATGGGGTCCCAGGGACAGTGTCAGGATTCGGGCCCTGGGGTTCCTGGGGATATTTAGTGCCCTCCCTCCACTTTCAAATTATGCCATAAATCCCTCTGGAGAAGGGATTTAAAAATGTAAAGGGAGGGGGTCTGTCCACAGTGGAACAGCAGTACTACCACAGTTTAGCGGTACGGTTTTGGACCCAGAGCTAAGAGGTCTACCCTCCCCAAAATTGTTTTTCTTCCTATATTCTTTTTTTTTAGTCCCCCAGTCCTAAAACAGCAGCCGCAACATCTTTGTTGATCTTCTTTGTTGATCTTGAGGGCAGACAATCAAATGCGATATTTTGATCTGCTGGATGTGCAGATTCTCCCCAGCCTGCAAAGCACATACATTTTGAACCTTAATTTCTCAAAAACGACTTAAGAAATACAAACCAAATCAGAAAAAAACACGCTTTTTGGGGAAAGATCCACTTCCTACAAGTTCACTATCCTGTAGTGGACTTGCCCCATTGCAGAGCAGCTTAGTCTTGTAGCTGCTACTGTCACGGTCATCTCCTGCTGACCGGGAGGTCAGGAGTTAGAGGCCCTCCTCCACCCGTAAGCTCATGCCTGTGCCTCATCCCTGGTGGTCTAGTGGCAAATCGTCACTGCTCTGCTGCTAGGGCTGCCCTTCTGTCTCACTGCTTGCTTTTTTGTCCCTCCTTCTGCCTTTTCAGTCTCTCTCTTTGCTTTTCTCTCTTCTTTTTCCTGCCTCTGCCTTTCCATTTCCCGTAATTTTTCCCCCCTTCGTCGCCCCTGCGATACCCCACGGCCCCACCCCCTCCAGTGTCCCTTCCCGCTCCCGCGTTTTCCCGCCTCCCAGCTGTCCAGCCACCCCGTAGCACTAATTAATGGCAGCCGCTGCGCAATGAAGGTGCAGTCCACTATCCTGTAGTGGACTTGCTCCTTCGTAGCGCAGCTCCGTCTTGCACCTGCTGCTCTCCCAGTCAACTGCTGCTGACACAGAGGTCAGGAGCTCGAGGCACTCCTCCACCGCAAGCTCCTGCCTGCGCCTCATCCCTGGTGGTCTAGTGGCAGAGCGTCACTGCTCTGCTGCTAGGGCTGCCCTTCTGTCTCTCTACATGCTTTTTCTTCACACTCCTGCGTTTTCCCCCCTCCCAGCTGTCCAGCCCCCTGCAGCACTCGTGCCAAAGGCAAGCCAGTCTGCGCTCGTCCGTGCCTGGACTGCGCACAGCGCCAGGGACCCTTGTTCTTGGACCTTCCACGGCTACGACTCCAGCACCATCCTTGCCCTCAACCCTGGATGCCACGCCACCTGCTATCTAGCGTCACCGAAGACGACCCAAGGACCCTTCACCTGCCGAAACTGCAACAGCGCCGTCACCCACGACAACACGCGAGCTCCTCTCGCCACTCAGCCTACCAAGAGCGCACCCAACCGGCTCAACTGAATCCTCCTCAACGTGCAATCCCTCCACAAACACGGCACAGAAACCTGGGACCTTCCTCGGCGCCACCTTCCCCGACATTGCGTTCCTCACGGAAACCTGCACTAGCCCCTGCTCAAGGCCAGACATCGCCATCCCAGACGGCTACAACATCACCCGCAAGGACTGCCCCGACTAACCACGTACTCCAACGACCCTACGACGACCATGCAACACCTCCACTTCCAAATCAACCCCAACACCACCCTTGTCTACAGGTTTCGCCCCCCCCCCCCCAGACCTTGACTGCCTTTCACCGATGCAATCATAGACCTCATCGCACCCCAGGCTCTAGCATTCACAGGCTACACCTTACTCAAAGACGTCAACTTCCACATGGACATCCCCAGCGACCAGAACACCGCCTCCCTATTGGAGAACCTCACCAACATCGGACTCAAGCAGCTAGTCACTGCATCGACCCACACAGCCGGACACACACTCGACTGAGTCTTTCCGCCAGCAGGAACATCACCTACAGCCACACCACGAACTCCTCTGGACCGACTACCACTGAGTGCACTTCACCTTTGCCACTCTCACCGTACACCACCGCCCTCATTGCCCCCCCATCGCAACTGGACCAGGGCCACCGAAGAACTTCTCGCCGAATCCCTCAGCACAACCTCTCCGCCAACGGACGCCAACACCGCAGCACGCAACCTCCACCGATGGATCTCCAACTGCGCCGACACTCTGGCACCCCTCAAGGAAAGACCATCCAAGCACTCCCGCCCTCCACGAGTCCAGACACACCTACAGATGACTAGAGAACAGATGGAGATCAACGAAACCCCGGAAACCTACACCACCTTCAAAACCGCCGTCAACGCACGCCACCTCCTCCTCAAAACCACAAAGAAAACGGCCTTTCAAGACAGAATCAGCACCAATGCACACAACAGCAAATAACTCTTTGCCATCGATAACGAGCTTGCCAGGCCCAACAGCGAGACCACAGACGTCCCTCCCTCCCAAGACCTTTGCAACAAGCTTGCCGCCTTCTTCCACCACAAGATCAGACAGATATATGACAACTTCGACACCATAGATCCTGTCACTAAGCCCGCCACCACCGCACCCCAACAGACCATGCTATGCTGAACCCCACTCACAACAGAGGATACACTCAAGATCATAAAGAACATCCACTCAGGACCCCGTCGGATCCTTGTATGTACCACATCTTCCACAGAGCGCCCGCCATCGCCCCCCAGCTTAGCGGCACCATCAACTGCTCCATTGTAACCGCCACCTTCCCCGACGACTGGAAACACGCCAAGATCAACCCCCTGCTGAAGAGCTGTCCTCAGACTAGACGGACCTCAAGAACTACAGACTCCTCTCCCTCCTCCCCTTCCCAGCCAAGGTCATCAAGAAGGCAGTCAATGCCCAACCCTTCGCCTTCATAGAAGTGAACCACGCCCTGGACACCTCCCAATCCAGCTTCCAAAGCAACCACAGCACTCATCGCTGCCACCGATGACATCCCCTGCCTCCTAGACCAGGGTGAGACATCCTACTGGACCCATCGGCCGCCTTTAACACAGTCTCCCACTGCACCCTAATCACAAGGCTCCACGACAAGGCACTGGACTAGATACTCTCAGAACCTACAGAGATCAGCTGCGGGTGCCTCAGGGCTCCTCCCGGAGCCCCACCCTCTTCAACATCAGCAGCCTCAGACTCAGTCTCACTGAAACCCAGGATAGAGGCTGAAACTTCTGAATCTTAGCCTGAATATCCTGGATTTGCTGTTCGGGAGGATAAGCCAGAAACTGCAGTGTCCAGAACAGATCTGATGAAAGGAGGCATCTGAGACGGGTTCATGTGTGACTTCGGCATGTTGTCCCATGAACCCCAGAGAGTGCTGGAGGTCCGTTGTGGTCTGGAGGTTGGAGGCAGCTGCCTGGGACAAACCAGCCTTCAACAGTCAGTTGGCAAGGGGAAGACTGGCACCCCTGATCTCAACAGATGAGCTGCAACCACCGCCATTACCTTGCTGAACATCAAAGGGGCGCTGATGAGGCCAAAGTGGAGCACGGTGAACTGAAAGTGCTTGTGACCTACCGTGAACCACAGGTAATGTCTGTGGGCAGGAAGGATGGGAATGTGGAAGTATGCATTCTGCAAGTCCAATGCTACCATCCAGTCTCCCGGGTCCAGGGCAGACAGGACTTCTGCAAGCATGAGCATCTAGAAGTTCTCCTTTTTCAAGAAGAAATTGAGAGAATGCAGGTATAGGATAGGACGAAGGCCTCCATCATTCTTGGACACCAGAAAGTAGCAGGAATAGCAACCACAAGCTACTTCTGATGCAGACACCCCCTCTATGGCTACCATGGCCATACAGTAAAATTTAGGATATGGAAATCACCTATCTACCCACACACTGCGTTTTTAACACAGTAAACACCCTTACTAATAAAATGCTTGAGAAAGATAAAATTCACAAAGTTAGAGCTGATCAAAGTGCACATACTTCAGATATAGTCCCTAAGCAAAGAAATGGCACTACAGAGGCCTGGGTGTTTCTCTAAAACTGTAATTGAGCATATACTCAGGAAAACTATTCTCTATGCTGATATTGGCCAAGTAGTTTTTAATTGTAGTTGAGGAGATATGGGACAAAAAAAAAAGTATTTAGTTTGTGTACTGATAACACAAACCTACCCTTCTGGAGAAACACATCAAGCTGATCAATGCACAGGGCCTTCAGTTCTCGTTCGCTTTTATCTTTTTTCACCAGTGCAAGGACGTATTTTGCCAGAGCCGAAGGATCTGCATCGCAGCTGAAAAATAAATACACCTCATTCAGCAAAGAAAAGAAAACAAACAAACTCAAAATTACATGTTATAACAGCAAAATGTGGTTGAAAGACAATCTGAATTTATCATTTATCCTCCTGAAAAGACAAACACATGACCTCATAATTTTAGTGTAAGGGGTGCACTTAGACACACGCTGAACATGTCTGCTTCTAGGCTTAAAAGCAAAGTCCTGTAAGAATAATCTACAAATCGTGGACAGCGCTTGCAAGCAAACTCTTCCAGGTGCCGAGTGCAGCCATGCAAGGCAGGGGTTATAGAACACATTTCTCTGATAGTGGTTGGATGCTGCATGATACCACAAGGTGCGATTGTCTGAAACACTATTGGATATTCTAAGCACTGTATACATAACTTTACTGCTGTGAGGCACTACCAGAGTCTAGACTGCGCATGAGCACTGGGAAACGCATGCTGGATTACATTAGATGAACATCAGGCATTCGGAGACCTCACATTTACAAAGTTGAAAGGATGCTTTGGAGGTGGGTCAGTGCGCCTGCTTTTCTGAGAAACATTGCATCGAGAAAAGGACCATAATATATCTACAAGTGTGACCCAGCAAGAGCAATTAGGCAAGTACATTCTTCTTAAAGAGCGCTCATGTCAGTGCCTAGAACCAACTCCCACTGAGGAATCTGTGGGTCAAACATTGTTGAGTGGTCCTGGCCCAAAAGAGCAAAGTTTTGGCAGTGCAAGAAAGACCTGGTTTGCATGGGAGAAAAAGTCTGGCGGTGGAGAGAACCTTTTTTGAGCAGACCTCCGGTCTCAGAGTGGGGTCTGCAGAAAAGGTCTTGAAATACTCATTTGACATTAAAACTTTGAAAGATGAAATCAAGCAGCTGAAAGAAACTACTCATCACTTTGCTGCAAGAGCTTAGGATGTGGCAGAGCTTTCATGAAGAAACTAGGTCTATGTAGTGGGAGCACCTGAAAGGGTGGAAGAACTGTCTATGGAATTATTTGTTTAGTTTCTTATTCTTGATATGCTGCTCACCAGGAGACTCTCAAAGCTATTGTCTCACAGGGCAAACGGGAGCCAATTATCCTACCGAAACCCAGGGGTCAACCCTACAGCGACAAAAGTCCACATCTCCAACTTTAAAGAAAGAAATAACTTGCCAGGCTACAAGATCCAGGGCCACGAGCCAGCCCAAAATGCGACAGTTGTCTTCTCCCAAGACTTCTCTCAAGGTGTGCAAAATCAAACTTTAACTTTAGATACAATCAAACAAGACTAAGGTAAAAAGAAGGGTGTGCATTATGGGAAGCCCTCGCATTTCACTCCTCCAGATGATATCTGGGACCGACTAGAAGGGTGGCTTCCATTAGAGTACCCTTTTGCTTCTAGACCAGGCAGAAGACATGAAGAAAGAAGCAATGACTTTACAACCATTTTTTCCATTCTGCACTTTTCCTTGTCAAAAAGGCCATCAGACAACCCCTCCCACTTCACAATTATTACCATCCAACAATGCTACCAAATTCTCCAGTCTAACCACAATTCACCTTCTACTTAGTCCTCCCTAACAATTCCACTAACATCCACTTCCAGATCTCCTCTACATAATGCCAGGAGGCAATAATGCCTTTATCAAAAGCCCCTCCGCTACCTTTCTGCACAATAGTCTTGCAGATACCCTACCACCCATTCACTCTCCCGGAAACCAAGGAATACTTGGATTTGTAGTGATTCCTGCTTCACAGAACCGTCCACATTATCTCCATCCCTCCCTAGTCTGAGAATGTACCCTGTCCCAATCATCCACAACCATATCAGTATCAAGTGCCATTCAGAAGCAAAAATCAAGTATCAGAACAGAATCTAGACATGACAAAAGTGACAATGCCGAGGGATAAACAGTATGATGAGAGGATTTCCATTGGGCAGAACAAAGCACCATAAAAAAAAGAGGAGCAGAGAATAGGGAATCTAGAGGACACCAGAAATGGAGGTCGGTGTTCAATGCGAGTAAATACAAAAATTCCCAGAGAGCAAGAGGCATAATAATGGGTATTCATAAAAACATAAGGCCCTATTCAGAAATGTAAATTTGCATGTGTAGAATTACACAAAAGGAAAAATGCTCTTGCACTTGCATGTTAGTCTACACTTTTTTGCTATTTAGTGTAGATTTACTCCGAAAGTGAGACTTACACCACCCCTCATAACAGGGGGTGGAGACATTTAATACTTAAATGACCAGAATAAATTTAGTACTAGTAACTTTTGACAGAAGTGGAGATTTACACCATGCAGCAAACCTACAAACAGCCTCACTAGCATTTTAATATTTATTAAATGTAATAGTTGTGTTTTTGTATTTTTTTTTTATTTAAAGTTGAGAAGTTTATTTTCTTTAATGTTAATTCTTGATTTTTAAAATGATAATTTTTACTTAATCTAACTTTTTAATACTAAACGCAATTCTTTGTTAAAAATTTTAAAGTGGAAATTATTCATTAAATATTTCCTGTGGGGCGTATTATTAAGGCACTTCATTATTTTCTATGGGAGTGAGTTGAAGTAACATTGACTGGCCATGTGCGGTGCTAGACTTACTACAAGGCTGAGTGAGTATATTTACTACCGTCTTGGGACCTTTTGGCTATAGAAACGTTAGAAATCTACTTTGTGGAAAATGGGCAATCTTTTTGTGGGTGGGTGTTTATATTTGTATGTCCCCTCCCCCCCACCCCCAAACCCCTCCTTGCCTCTCTCATTTAAGATTAAGTATTCCCCATTTTCCAGCTACTTCCCTGGTCCCTCCCACATTTACTACCAAAATATACACCTATGGGTACGGACATCTCCCTACAGGTAGCCGAGATCTACGCTCAGAAGAGATAAGGGGTGCGGAGGTCTTTGAACATAGGATAGTGAATTGAATTTTGTTTGTAGCATGTGAGAAGTACTACTAAATGCAGTTTGTAAATAGGGCTACGTGACATTGCCTCTGAAGGCTACCTGAGGATTTGGTATCTGAATCCAGCAGCCAGAAGGGCCAGGCACGGAATCCCCAGGTGTCAAAGTCCTGAGGCCAGAGCATTGCCCAAGGAGGTGAAAACGTGTGTGACATCTCAGAAGCCAGAGTCGGGCTCACTTTCAAAACGTATGAGTGAGAGCCAAGGTCTTCCTATGTACAAGTGTAATCCTGAAATCTGGATCACACTGGGAAAACTAAGGAACACCAGCAGGTATTGAGGGTGGAGGGGGCATGCACCACAGTAGAATTCACAAAGTATGCTGTTTAGTGGCCCATGACAATTTTGTATGAGTACACATGGTCAACCTCTCTAGCGCACAGCACTTCTACACTTTTGGAATAAGGTGACAGTCAAATCAGTGTTCTATACTCGCAACCACTGTTCCCTATATGGTGTGCGCGTGTGCGACTGCGCACCGAAGTCACCACAAGCGCAGTGTCCCGTTTTTGGCACGCATATACCACACAAAGCACATCCTGAGACCGTTCGCGTCGCCGCTATTAAAATGCGTGCGTCACGAAAAGCGGTCATTTCAAGTGGCTCCTGCACTTGCTACATTTCTTTTCTTAATATTGGGCGGCTGCGGTGCTGATTGCTGGCCTTTGAGATAGTATTCATGTTAATTGCAGCGCCCGTGAGTGCTGCAATTAACATGAATACTCTCTCAAAGGCCAGCAATCAGCACTGCAGCCGCCCACTATTAAGAAAAGGAATGCAGCACATCTAAAGCACGACGTGTGCTTTCAGAGGATTCTGAAAGCACACGTTTGTTGACTCTGCATTTCTTTTCTTAATAGTGCACGGCTGCGTCCATCTCGTCTGTCATTATTCGCATTTATTTTCCTTTTCAGTCATTTCTTTTATCGAGTCTGCCCGTCGCTCCGCCCCTTGTCTTTTCTTTTTGCTTTGCCCGCGGTCCCCCTTCCATGCCACAGCCCCCTTCTCTCCCTTTCCCTTCTCTCTCTGCTTCCATCTCTAGTCTGTCATTAATCACATTTATTTTCCTGTTCGGTCTATTTCTATCACTTTCCATCCCAGGATTACTGTTACTTGCCGCCGCTCTTTTTTTTTTTTTTTTTTTAACACCTATGGGTGAGCAATGAGTGCCTTTTACAGGAGAGAAACCAAGAGTGAAGAGCAGGTAAGCACATTAGGAACCAACAACATTTTCTTACCTTTTTTTCTGATAATATAGATACTACAGGTTTTGGGATGTGTCATAGTTTCTAATTGACCCCATGTCACAATGGTGCATTTCAGCCAGCTGGTTGGACTTGTAGTTGAAGTGTTCAACTCATAGATAGGGTCTAGAAGTCCCAGCATGCCTCGTGCTGTTGGAAAAGGAAACCGGACTTGCAGCAGGGCATCCTGCTCGCACCTTGGTGGTAGTGCACAAGAGAGGGAGAGAAAGAGAGAGAGAGAGAGAGAAAGAGAGAGAAAGAGAGAGAAAGAGAGAGAAAGAGAGAAAGAGAGAAAGAGAGAGAGAGAGAGAGAAAGAGAGAGAGAGAGAGATGCACTCTCTCTGAGTCGGTGGCCTTCTTTCTCACAAACTCTTTCTGCTCCTCTGTCCGAAGTTTACTCACCATTTCCTGCACAAACTAATTATCCCTCTCTATCTTCCTTTCTATCTATTCTGTGCAGCTCTCATCCCTATCTATTCACTATGCCACATAATTCCACTATACAAATACACTACATACTACACAATTCCACCCAACACATTTCCACAACTAACAATTCCAAAGCAACCCACATTATTCCCCTCCAAACCACATACACCCACTGCACTCAAAACCAAAACACATGGGTAAAAGACATTGTCATTTACAACGCCAATAGCTAAAACTCCTGCGAATGCGAGACCGAATGCATTGGAAATGCTTGTTTTCATTATCCTTGCAATGGCCCCAGAACCAATTCACGAAACTTGTTTTAGCACCCAAAAAAATAAACTCAATCTTTCAGTGGGCTCATCCCGCTGCGCTTGTGCATACTAGTTGCCTTTTACAGGCGCCACCTTTGGAAACTACCAATGCCCTTGTGGACACAAATGACGTTAGCCTTAGAACAGGCTGAATATTTCATGATTATTTTTTAAAGCAAATTTATAAGCACAAAGCTTCAAGCAGATGCACTTAAAAAATTGTCCAGCCCAACTACCACTGTTACACGAATTGTCAACTGTTGCTCTGTCTACTTGTTTTTTTTCGTCACCAAAAAGTCGAAGCTATCCACACAGTTCCACACCACACAATTCAACTCCACACATTTCCAATCCGCACCACATCATTTGACACCGACCACATAAGTCAACTCAACTACACAATTACACCACATACATCCAATCCACAACACAGAATTCCACATCACGTCACATAATTAAACCTAAAATACTACTCCACAACACAAAATACCATTCCAGATAATTACACTCCATAACACAATCCAGCTCCACAGAATTCCAGTACACTCAATACCACAATTACTATTCACGGATTTCCACAGCACACCATGCCACATAATTCCACTAACAAATCCACTACACGCCACACAATTCCACGCAACACAATTCCACAACTAACTATTCCGATGCAACCCACAAAATTCCGATGCAACCCACAAAATTCCACTACACACCACATACATACACTCCAATACACATGGGTAAAAAATATTGTCATTTATGCCGCCATTGGCTCTAACTTAAGCAAATGCGAGACCTATTGCACCACCACTTCAGCATCAATCAGCACCACCCCAGTCTTCCCTAAGAATCTGGCACCTGTTCATTCCCATCTAGTGTCAGACCACTGTTCGTGTTGAAATTTAGGTGGTATTTCCCACCCTCCCGTTCTTTGCCCCACCCCCGTAACAAAACATATATATAACAAACGCACAAGTTACTACTTGTGTAACGATATATCTGTAAGAGACATTAGTTAGTGATAGATTCCTTACCTTAGAATATCCCCAGGCATCAGACTGGATCCGGAAAGTTTTTCGTCAGCAGTACCCCTGCGCGTCGGTAGGTGGCGTCGTGCGGCTCCGCATCAGTCGCTGGCGTCGTAAGCGCCGAGATGACGTCACGGAGACTACTTAGGCGCCACCCATGCGCGCTGACGTCAGTTCTGTACACGACTTTCCGAGCCAGGAACGCAGAGCCATGCAAGAAACTGACCACTGGTGTCATGAAACTAGGGCCCTGAAAGGGATGACCTTAACCCTAGAAATCAGTTCGCAGAACGGGGAGGATGGGTGGGGCGGTAAGGAATCTATCACTACTAATGTCTCTTACAGATATATCGTTACACAAGTAGTAGCTTGTGCATCTGAAAGAGACACGTTAGTGATAGATTCCTTACCTTAGAATAGATACCCCAGCAATACCAACCCAGGTGGTGGGTCTGCGAACAAGATTACACCAGAAAGTCACGGAGAACAGAATGGCCAAAGAAGCCGTCTCTCCGGACTTGACTGTCAAGGCAGTAATGCTTGGTAAACATGTGCAGCGAGGCCCACGTAGCTGCCTGACAAATGTCCTGCAAGGGAACGCCACGTCCCAAGGCAGTAGTGGCTGCCGTGGCCCTGGTCGAATGGGCACGCAGCCCCAGAGGAGGCTCCCTCTTGGCCAACGAGTAACATGCTTTTATGCACAGAACAACCTGAGAGATGGTTCGTTTGTGCACGGCCCGACCTTTTTTGGCGCCCACGTAGCCAACAAAGAGTTGGTCATCCACCCGGAACTGTTGTGTGCGCTTCAGATAGAACGAGAGCACACGTTTTGGGTCCAGACGGTGAAGCCTCTCTTCCTCTTTTGAAGGATGCGGAGGCGGAAAGAAGGTGGGCAAAGTGATGGTCTGCCCGATGTGGAAGGGCGTGACAACCTTTGGCAAGAAAGAAGTACGGGTCCGTAAAACCACCTTGTCCGGATGAACAGAAAGGAAAGGAGGTTTAGAAGAAAGAGCCTGGAGCTCACTCACTCTCCTGGCAGAGGTGATAGCTCCCAGGAAAGCCGTCTTGAGAGTAAGAAGACGTAAAGGACAGTTATGAAGGGGCTCAAAAGGAGCGCACATCAGATAGGTCAAGACAAGATTTAAGTCCCATTGAGGCATTATGAAAGGCACGGGAGGAAACGTGTGTGTAATGCCTTTAAGGAAACGGTTAACAACCGGGGACTTAAAGAGAGAAGGCTGATCTGGAAGCCTGAGAAAGGCGGAGACGGCCGAAAGATAACCTTTGATAGTGCCCAGAGCAGAGCCCTGCTGGGCCAAGGATAGAAGGAACAGAAGAACCTCAGAAAGAGGGGCAGAGAGGGGAGCCACAGCCTTTGCTGTGCACCATGCCACAAATTTGTTCCACCTGCAGGCGTATACCGTCTTAGTGGAGGGACGCCTGGCTGCCAGAATGACATCACAGACTTCGGGAGGAAGATCGAAAGCTGTCAACTGTCGCCGCTCAATCTCCACGCATGGAGGTTGAGGATGGACAGGTTCGGGTGGAGGACCGTCCCCTGCTGCTGCGACAGAAGATCCTCCCGAAGAGGCAGTCGGATCGGGGGATCGATCGCCATGCTGAGTAGCACGGGATACCAGTATCTTCGTGCCCAATCCGGAGCCACAAGGATGACTTGGGCCCGGTCGCGCCGAATCTTCTTCAGCACTCTGGGCAGAAGTGGTATAGGCGGAAAGGCGTACAATAGACCGCAACTCCACTCGCGACGAAAAGCGTCGCCGAGCGAGAGCCGCCTTGGAAATTCCAACGCGCAGAACTGATGACATTGCGCGTGCTTATCTGTGGCGAATAGATCTAACCAAGGCTCTCCCCACTGCTGAAAGAGACCTTGCGCCACGTCCGAGTTCAGACGCCATTCATGATCCATTAAGCACCGGCGGCTGAGTTCGTCCGCCCTGGCGTTCAGAGAACCCGCCAGGTGTTGAACCACCAAGGTAATGCCTTGATGTTCCAGCCATGTCCAGAGGTGCAGAGCCTCCTGACATAGGGTCCAGGACCCCACCCCGCCCTGTTTGTTGCAATACCACATGGCGGTGGTGTTGTCCGTGAACACCTGCACTACACTTCCCCGGACAGAGGGAAGGAATGCCTTCAGGTCACGTCGGATCGCCCGAAGCTCCAAAAGGTTGATATGGAGCCGGGACTCCGCTGGAGACCAGAGGCCTCTGATCTCCGCCTCTCCCAAGTGGCCTCCCCATCCCAGGAGGGACGCATCCGTCACCACTGTGTGCTCCGGTTGGGGAAGGGAGAGGGATCTGCCATTGACCCAATCGCGATTCGTGAGCCACCACTGCAATTGTCGTGCAGTGCCCTCCGAGATCTGGACATGATCGGACAGGTTGCCCTGATGCTGTGCCCACTGGAACTTCAGAGCCCGCATATGCCATCTGGCATGTTGCACCAGCAGGATGCAGAAGGCCATCAGGCCCAGGAGCCGGAGGGTCAACCTGACCGAAACCCGGGATAGAGGCTGAAAGATCGGAATCATAGCCTGAATATCCCGGACTCGCTGCTCAGGAGGATAAACCCGAAACCGCGTCAAATCCAGAACCGCACCGATGAAGGGGAGCTTCTGAGAGGGACTCAGGTGCGACTTCGGCACGTTGATGGAGAACCCCAGCAAATGCAGGAGGTCGGCCGTAGTCTGAAGGTGGGTGACAACTGCCGGGGGCGAATCCGCCTTCAACAACCAGTCGTCGAGGTAGGGGAAGACTGACACCCCTGACCTGCGCAGGTGAGCAGCGACCACCGCCATCACTTTCGTGAACACCCGAGGGGCACTGGTAAGGCCGAAGGGGAGCACAGCAAACTGAAAATGCTCCTGGCCTACCGTGAACCGCAGGTAACGCCGGTGGGCCGGCAGGACGGGGATGTGAAAATATGCGTCCTGCAAGTCCAACGCCACCATCCAGTCTCCAGGGTCGAGGGCAGCCAAGACCTGAGCCAGAGTCAACATCTTGAGCTTCTCCTTCCGGAGGAAGTGATTGACGTTCCTGAGGTCCAAGATGGGGCGCAAGCCCCCCCATGTCCTTCTTGGGGACCAGAAAGTAGTGGGAATAATAACCACTCCCTACTTCTGGCCCAGGAACACACTCGATGGCCCCCTTGGCCAAGAGGGCCGTGACTTCCTGCTGGAGAAGCGCCAAGTGTTTCCCCGACATGCGGTGGTACTGAGGTGGCATGGCTGGAGGGGTGGACTGAAAGGGAAGGGAGTACCCCTTGCGGATGATCTGCAACACCCACTCGTCCGATGTGATAGCGTGCCAGTGGGGGAGATGATGGCGGATCCTGCCACCCACTGGCGTGGGGTGCCCCACAAAACTCGGATTAGGAAGGTTTGGAGGTAGAAGCAGCGGGGGCGGAGGTGGACTGACCCCCACGCTGATTCCCAGACCCGCCCCTGCGGAAACCGCGGCCGCGCTGATGCTGGTTCTGCACAGGCTTGCTGAAGGAACGTGCCTGGGCACCCCTTCCGTGGCCACGAAAGGAACGAAAACCATGAGTGGCTGGGCTTTTCGTGGAAAGACCTAAGGACTTGGCTGTGGCCCGCGAGTCCTTAAAACGCTCCAGCGCGCTGTCGGCTTTATCGCCAAACAGGCGAGTGCCATCAAAGGGCATGTCCATGAGTGAGCTTTGGACATCTGGCGAGAACCCAGTAGATCGCAACCAGGCGTGGCGACGAAGCGCCACAGTCGTAGAAATTGCTCTACCTAGTGAGTCCGCGGTGTCCAAACCACACCGAATGGCGAACTTAGCCGCATCTTTACCCTCGGCAACAGCTTGGGACAGCACAGCTTGGGTCTCCTCAGGACACTGAGGCAACACCTGTGCAACTGTATCCCACACCGCGTGGTAATAGCGGCCCAATAGGCATGCGGTGTTCACCGACCGCAGCCCCAAGCTGGCCGAAGAGAACAACCGCTTAGAGTCCTTCTCCGGCGGAGCCGTGGGAAAGGCACTCTGGGACGTCGAAGCTTGGATGACCAGGCTCTCAGGCGTAGGATGAGTGGTCAGAAAGGCAGGGTCACCCGGCGCCGGGCGATGACGCCTGGCGACCTTCTTATCCACAGGAGCCCCTGTGGCTGGCCGCGACCAAGTGCCCAGTAAGACGTCAGTGAGGGCGTCATTAAATGGCAGCAGGGGCTCTGACGAAGTGGACGCCGTCTGGAGCACCTCAGTGAGGAGATTAGTCTTCAGGGCCACCGTAGGGAGATCAAGGTTGAGGACCTCAGCGGCCCGACGGAGCACCATCGTGTAAGAAGCGCCCTCCTCCATGGTAGGCGGAGGAGAGGCAAACCCCGGGTCAGAGGAGATATCAAGATCGCCGGCCTCCTCTAACTCGTCCGCCCAGTCCTGCTCAGAGTCACACTGACGAGCAAGAGGGTCCTCGGACCCCTCCCAGTCGTCCTCCGCCGTATGTGGAACAGACTGCGGCGGCAGGGACCGGTGAAGGAACAAACGGCGCTGGACGGGGCCGAACCGGCGCCGTGTCCCAATGCGGATCCCAGGTAGGGACAAAATTGTCCTGGAACCTGGGCAGGGGCGGAACAAATGGCATCCACAGCGGCGCCGGAGCCGAGGGTGGCTCTGGGGCCGGAGCCGCAGCGTGGGACCTTTTGGCGTCGTGGCCGGAGCCGCCGGCAACGCCGGGGCCGGAGCCGCCGGCGGCCCAACAGGATCCTGACACGGGGCCCAAGGGCGCGCCGGTGGGAGCCCGAGGCCTAAACAGGCGGTCCATGGTAGCAAGAAATTCTTGCACCTGTGCGGGAGTCGCCGACGGACCCGGGTAAGGTGGGTAGGCCGCGGGACTCCTGGGCTCCGAAGGAGCCGCAGGGGCAGAACCCCTGTCCCCCTCGTCCGCACCCGGGAACCGACGGGGGGACGTCGGAGAGCGACAACGCTTTTTCGACTTCTTTTTGTGTCGTCTCTTACCCGAATCCGAGGGTGAAGACTTGGAGCCCGAGGAGCGATGATGGTGGCCCCGCGAGCGTTCTCTGGAACGGCCCCTAGACCGAGAACGGCGCTTGGACGAGTGCCGGACCTCAAGCAGATTCCGGCGACGCTCCCTCAAGGCCTTCAGGGCCATGGCCAGACAGTCCATGAAGGACCGGGAGTCGTGGTCGCTCTCCAGGCAGTAGAGACGGACGTCGTGGGGGTCCGCCACCGACATATTGCGACGGCAGGCCCCACAAGACTTAAAACCAGGCATCCCTATGTGCACCAGAGTAGACTCAAACTTACAGGAGACAAAAGTCTCAAAAAGATAGTCAAAAAGTGACTAAGGTACGTGCTCTAACCGGATCTGCGCTTACTGGCGCGGAAAAAGAAAGAACTGACGTCAGCGCGCATGTGTGGCGCCTAAGTAGTCTCCGTGACGTCATCTCGACGCTTACGACGCCAGCGACGGACGTGGAGCCGCACGACGCCACCTACCGACGCGCAGGGGTACTGCCGACGAAAAACTTTCCGGATCCAGTCTGACGCCTGGGGATATTCTAAGGTAAGGAATCTATCACTAACGTGTCTCTTTCAGATAAGCATTATAACAGGCAGGAAGAAGTTGCCAACATTGCAAGGACAAAAACACTAGATGGCACTTTTTATGTTAACTCTTTTTTTAAATAGGGTCGTTCAGCTGTACAGGATGTCTTCTTGGTTTTATATATGGTAACAAAAATGGTTACAACGCTATTATAACTTTTCAACATGATGCACAGCAGCCACACTGCTCTACAAAATAGCTTAAAGACTTTGGCAAAGCCAATAGCTCTAGCTAAACACTTATAACGTCCCAAAAGCGAGACCTGTTGGCTATGCCAATGCTTGTTAATAAATGAGTTTCTAATGTCCCACTGTTCAACCTAAATACCTGACTGCAATCAGGAAGGCACCGTGAGGTTCACTGTATAAGTAAAGGCGGTGAATGTTTGATGACGTAAAAAACTATTTCTTAAGCTATATAATACCCACTGTGTGTGAAGCGGCACTACATGCAGTATATACATTAAAAAAATATGTTAAAAGAAATTACACAACTATACATGTATTCCGAGTGCAACTTTAAAGAAATAGTTTCTTTAGCAAACGTACCTCGTTTTCACACCTGACAAGAGAAGCGGGGTTTTGTGAGAAAAATAGTAGTTGTGTATATGAACGTCATGTTCCTTCCAAAGCCGTTCAAGTGCTTCCTCAAAGGAAAAGTTCTGGACACCTGCATGTTACATAGGTGTCTGCTGAACCTAATTAATTGTTGTCAAATGATCGTCTCACATTTACTTGCATTAATCGAAATGGCATACATACTAGAGCTAAATTTGCATGTTTTATTGTATTGCTCCAGCTAACCATTTCTCTAGCTTGAGCCCGGCCAGCTGAAATTACAACTGACTTGTGCATGTTGCTTTGCTGCCTGCTATTTTGCATTAAACGCTGTTTAGACTTGGGTTTTGCTATGCGTTGCGTTTTTTTTGCAATGACAACAAGGTCTTCTTTAAATAACTTGAAGGGATTGTTTCAAACTCGAAAGAAATTTCTGGGACATACAATTGTAGGCTGCTTGTTTACAATTTGGAATGGAACAAGGCTCCAAAGTGCCTTTCTTGGTCATTTATTTAGTTGTGGGGTGGTTTCACAAGCTGGTGATTAATTTTATTTTTCTTCATTTTGTTTGTGCGTTTAAGAGTTAGGGTGTTTTTAAAGCGTTTAATGAAGTTATTTTCTAGTACAGAGGAGGGTTTGCCAATTCAATGACGTTTTGGAGATACCGGGAGTCTGACTACAGATTGTAGTCTGCAGGGTCCAGTGGAAACATTTTGCAACCATACCCCTGCAGCAGCACACTAGTGCGGTTAGCATCATTTATAAATTGTTAGTATTCGCTATAGAAATAGATTGTAGAGAGAGGGGTGGTGGGCACACCTTCCCCTTATCTCTGCAAGCCCCTATCCCAACTTGCATACTTCTTTAGACCATAGCCTGCCTGTCTAAATTTAGTGATGTGCTGGTAATGTCAAAGATTACGTGCCTTCTTGTTCCAGTATCATTGTATTCGCAAAGAGAGTCGAACACAATAAACCATAGTTCAGAAATCGATTAATTCTCTCCAAAATGTTCATTCTCAGAATCTCTGTGCTCCTGTTTAAGGCATTCTAAGACCAGAAGGCAAAGTGGGCTAAGTTGGCCAAAGCAGCCCTGCGTGACCACTTTGAAGGAAAAAGATATGGGAAACATTGTAACTAATATAATTAACATGCTTTACAGAGGACTTGATTATCTTTGGTTAACTACCAGATATAGAATGCAGCTGAACTTAAGTGAGGCAGTTGTTTGCTGCTGGGTGTTACTACGAGATGCAAAGCAACGAACATTGGAGGTGACGGTTTTGAAAATGAACAGCCTACTGATTTAGAGGTAGGAAGTTTATCTAAGATCCAAAGTATGGACTAGAAAGATCCAGGTAGGTGCAACAGGACAAACTGCACGTCCTAGGCGCCCTGAATATGATTGTGGCGATAGCAAAGATGTTAAAACCTTGAGCCAATTTGGACCAGATATTCAGTCGGGGGGGGCAAAATGAGCAATCTTTGCTTAGCAACACAAACTAGTGATTTATAGAACTGTGAAAAGTGTGTGTAGATATATACAGGCAAAGCGGTTTATGGTAATCAGTTTATTTTATTTGCCAAATTCATAGTCTTGGTAGGTTCTCACTAAATACAAAAGTTCTCCTTTTGAGAACTGTCTCTCCTTTCTTCTCATTGCAGGTGGTAGGAAGAGACCCCCCTCTCTCTCTCTAAACAGCATGCCTTTCTTCCGTATTCTTCTCCCTTACCCATCGTGAAACCTCTAACGCCAGGGAAAGATGTTAAGGAAATACAAAAAAGACGGCATTTTTCTAAAGCGTGCACTGTCTCAGTTTCACTATCTGCTCCCCACTTATTATGTCTCTCTGTATTGTACCTTATATATCTAATTAATTTCCACAAGAGCTTGCATATATGGGGGCCATGCTGCCAATTTATTTACTGCGTTGTTCCTGAGTAAGTGGTGGTTTCTTTCCCCCAAACCCACAAATCCAACTCTCCTAATCCCCTGTCACCCATGTGACTTAGCCACAGTTCTACAGACCTAGACAGTACCAGCTTGTAGGTTCTGCTGATCCCCCGGAGCCATCCACCACTGCTCAGTCAACTCATCAGGATCTTCCTCCCCTTCAATTTTTTTTTTAACCCAAGTTTTTTCTTGGGGTTGTCGAGGTGGCTCCACGGCTGCCTTGTCAACCAAGGCTCCTTCAGAGGTCAAGGCAGCAGGAGAGGTAATGATCTAGCAGCACTTTATTTTAAGGTCCCTGTTGGACTTGGCCCTTTTTGCAGGGTTATCCCCAAACGTTTTGCTTCTTTCTCCTATTTCTTCCTGACCTGTTGTTGTTGGCTTTAGGACTCAGGGCACTTTACCAGTGCTAAATAAATATGCTCTCTGTGTAAATTGTGAACATGATTGGTTATCCATGATTGGCATATCTGATTTACTAGTAAGTCCCTAGTAAAGTGCACTGAGTGTGCCAGGCCATTTTAAATCAAATGCTACAAGTGCGCCTGCAGCACCGATTGTGCCACCCACATGAATAGCCCTGAAAAAATATCTCAGACCTGCCACTGCAGTGTCTGCGCGCAGTTTTAAACTGCCATGTCGACCTGGCAAGTACACCCACTTGCCTGGCTCGAACCTTCCCTTTTCTTACATGTAAGGCACCCGTATGGTATGCCCTAAGTACCCCCATGGGCAGGGTGAAGTGTATGTGAAAGGTAGGACATGTACCGATGTGTGTGACATGTCCTGATAGTGAAATACTACCAATTTCGTTTTTCACTACTGAAAGGCTATCTGCCCCATAGGATAGAATGGGAGATAATAAGTAACATCTTACAAGTATAACTTTCCATTGGGACAAGATGGAGAAATAAAGTTTAGGCTCTCTGAACACAGAATTTAGTAACATCTTTTATTAAAGATGGTTTTTAAACTGTGTTTTTGAAAATGCCACTTTTAGAAAATAGCTATTTTCTCGTTTAACCATTCTGTTTGCCTCTGCCTGGTAGTGGATGGGCGGTCTGGTTTTGGGTGGCTGGGGATGTGCATTCACTGTGGACAGCCACGGGGGGGGGGGAGGTTGAGGTGTGCCTGGCCCTTCCTGGATGACTCAGAGCTGAGCTGAATGGGGCGTGGCTGCATTTAGAGTAGTGGGAGGAGATTTCCTTGCACCTGAATAGGGCCTGTCACCCTTGCACAACGCTGTCTCCACCCCCTGTGGTCAGCCTGCACCAGTGAGGACAGAACTGGTTTGGACTGGGCTCAGAGACCCTTCCACAAAGAGAACAAAGACAAAATGGAGCATAAGTAGTAGACCTTAAACCCCAGAACTTTAGATCACTTCTGGACTCAAGAGGAACCTTTGCCAAGGAGAAGAGCTGGTGAGCTGTAAGGAGGAGTACTGCCCCTCTGCTGTGTGCGGTTGGCCTGCAGTTGCTGTTTCTGTCAAGTAAAGGACAGAGACAGGAACTTTGCTGTGAACCTGCTTGAAGAAGAATCTTCAAGGGTATGTGTGTGTGCTGGCCTCCTGTTCTGAAGTCTCAGGGACACAAAGACTTCACCCCCAGCTCCCCTGAGAGTTCTGACCAGCCAGGAGGTGCCTATTCCAGTTTTGGGCCTCTGGAGATTGTTCCTGCTGTTGGGTGCTGAAAGCAACTTGAAAGAAACAAGAAAACATGTCGCCAACGCCGTCAGCGACACCGCTGTGACGCCGCGACCTGCACCGAGGCCAGGGGCACCGCTGTTGAAGTGCACAACGCACCACCCGGCCTGCACCGCAGCTCCGCCGCCTGCAACTATCGGCATTCGCAACGCCAGCGTTTGCACGGACTCCAGACCCACTTAGGTGGTGGACCTGCGTCAGCCTGGGTTGACCAGGGCCAGGCTGCGTACCGCGGTGGGGGAAATGCTGAGTGCAGCTCAGACCCTGCGTAACTGGACCCCAAGGCCGGGCCTTTTTTCTTCCTGGCTTGCCTGGAGCAAGGCTGCGCTGAGGGGAAAGAGAACATAAGGGGAAGGGCTCCAATAGACGCTAAGGTCCCCAGCACTTAGCTGTAGGACCACCACAAAAGCTCATGGGACAGTGACAGGAAAGGCAACTGAGCCAATATATCCACCTGAAGAGCTCACACTCCAGCTCCAATACAGGATCATCAACGATGAATGGAGAAGTTATGGCTCATCCTACCAACACCGAGGACAACATGGAATGGCACACAAAATCAAAGAGAGGACGTGACTCACGCCCAGATTAACCGGAAAAAGCCCCAAAGCTCGACCAGCCACCTCCCAGAAACGCGTTCAGGTTCTACAAAATGCCCAAGATTGCAATGCAGACCCTCACGACCACGAGACTGCTGGAGCTGGAACCTCTTCATGTCCTAAAAAGCGACTGCAGATCCCTCCAATCATCTTTAAGAACTTTCCCACTCAAAGCGATCTCGTGGAGCTACTGGAGGAACACTGCACCTCCACATACACGAATAAGCCCCAGTAGGACCACACCAAAATCATGCTCACCACACAAGACTACAGGAGTGTGACCAGCACACTCACTTATCAGAAACTGGAATATCACACCTGCTCCTTGACAACAGTAAAAGCCCAGCGCTTTGTAATAAGGGGACTTCCAGAAATGCATCCCTTGGACACATCACTCTGGATTTAGCGGAACTTGGACTTCCTGTTAAAAATATAACACAGATTGCTTCACCTATGGACAAGAACAAGAAATTTCCCCTATTAGTCATAACCCTGTCTGCAAGCCAGGATGGAAAACCTGCGGATCACTCAGCAGGCACAAGGCTCTGCAGCTGCACAGTTAGCACAGAAGTCAACGATTGAGGAACACCTCTGAATTTTGCCACCAGAAGCCAAGGTGTGTACGCTGTGGAGGAGAGCATACCCCCAACCAATGCACCAGGAATAGAGAAACTGAACCAGCGATATGCGCAAATTGCACAGGAAATCACCCAGCAAGCTATTGCGGCTGCCCCTACCTGCAGAAAAGTAAAAAAGGACGAACCACGTAAGCAACTCCCCCAACCACAAAAGGTTTCTCGCCACTCACCAGCAACAGACCAGGGTCGCCGGAAGACATACACCCACAAACCTTGATCGCCACACAGGATCCCCAACCTACACATCAACCAACAGTCATAGCGAAGGACATACGCAGAGGTTTCAAGACCCAAACAAGACAGCCCACCAACAACCACCACCCCAGCTTCGTCCTGTGAAATAAGCACAGCCATCAACTGCCAGGAACTCATTGTGAAGATTGCATAAGTAGTCGCAGACATGAACATCCACCCTGTGGTGACAACTGTGGCGAATCCCATCGCCAGACTTTTCCACGGTGTAAAAAACAACCGCCATGGCATCCAAAACTAAAAGAAACTCCCTCTTCTTGATGTGGAGTGCCAACAGCATTCAAAAGAAAACTGCAGAACTCCTGCACCTGATGGAAACTAAGGATGTGAGTATAGTGCTCATCTCCGAGACACATCTCCAAGGAAACCAGATGCTCAAGATATCAAACCACAGGGTGTACCGCACAGTTCGCTCCACTGGAGCCAAGGGCAGAGGAACAGCGGTGATTGTCAGCACAAAAGTGAAGCTCCACAAGATTGCACTACCACCAGTAGGGAGCATTGAAGCAACTGGTATACAAATCCAGACATCTGAGGGCCCTCTAAGGTTGTTTGCCATCTACTCACCCCCAGACCAGCTACGCCCAATGGACCTAGATGCTTTACTGGACTCCAGCATCCAAACATTAATTGGTGGCGACCTTAATGCCATGCACCAGTGCTGGACCTCTTGCACTGCTAACAGGAAAGGATATGTTCTTCTTGCCCACTCAAGGAAGAAGGACATTGTAGTCGCTGACCCAACTCACCCAACATACTATCCAGGCACTGCACAGTATAACCCGGATGTTCTGGAAATAGTAGTCATGAAGAATCTTTCCCAGTCTATGGAGCTGGAGGCTTTAACAGCACTGACGTCGGACCACAACCCAGTATTGATCACAGTATGAGACGTGATTGAAAACCAACAACAGGGCACTAGGAACAACTTCAAGAAGCCAGACTGGAGCCTATAAGAGAGAGGTCGGGAGGAAACACTGGTCCCTGGTCCCTTATGCTATATTAAAGACATTGACTAAGCGGTTCAACACTTCACAGTGCAGTCCACACTGCAGTCCTCAGCAGAAACTCCAACTCTGCTCCATCTATAACCTCCCGAACGGCATCAAGCTGTCGATAGCCGACAAAAACTGAGCCTGAAGACAGTGGCAAAAGTATCGCACCCCTGACCTGCTGAAGTACAACAAGATGACAAAACTGCTGAAGATGCAAATAAGCCAGCAAAGAGGTGAAAAATGGGAAGCAGCTCCAGCTAACTTGAAGGACTCTGACAACTCTCTCTGGAGAATGACCAGACGCTTGACTGGAAAAAAGGAACCAAAACACACCGATACAAGGAAAGACTCACCTGGCATGCAGCAACAGGGACAAGGCTGAGCTCTTTGCTGACACGCTAGAGGCATCCTTCAAGCCTAACCAGGCAAGCAAACTAGCAGCAGAAGTTGAGCAAGAGGTCACTAAGCACCACCTGGAGCACCCGCCAGAAACAGAAGCTGAGACCATTGAAGAATGCTCTACTGATAAAGTACTAGCCCTGGTAAAGACACTGAAAAACGGCAATGCTCCAGGAAAGGACAGAACAACCAACCAAGCCATCAAGATGCTCCCAGATGCCGCAGTGGATCGTCTTGCTGAGATCTTCAATGCGTGTATGCGGCACCAGAACTTCTCTAACGCCTGGAAAGAAGCAAGAGTCGTCGTTTTCCTTAAGGCTGGGAAGCCACTACGAGACCCTGCAAACTATCGCCTTATAGGTCTGTTATCAGGCCTATCGAAGCTTAAGTGAAAACCTCCTCTCCAAAGAACAGTTTGGGTTCTGGAAAGAACACTCAAACCACCAACTTCTCAGAGTTGTGGGCATTATTAACTATGGAGTAGTCTTCCTGGATGTAACCAAATCATTCGACCAAATATGGCACAGGGAAATGCTTTACAAGCTTAAACTCAAGTTTCCAAGATACCTGGTTAAACTGCTCACTAGCTACTTGTCAGAACGGACCTTTCACATGGCGGTACAAGAATAATGCTCTACAGTAAGTCCTATTCTTGCTGGAGAGACTCCGGGATCCATTCTTGGACCATTCCTCTTCAATCTATTTACAAACGATTTCCCCACGGACTTAAAGAATACAGATCTTGCTCTTTACGCCGATGATGTTGCATTCATCTCCCAATCCTTCAGCGAAAAAGAAGTGGCTAAGAACCTCGAAACATCACTCAGCACACTCTCCGAATGGGAAAGCAACTGGCAGATAACTCTGAACACAAGCAACACCACAGCAACATTATTAACCAGAAAGCAGAATAGGACGCATCCACAGATCCTCCTCAAAGGAGAGGAGATCAAATGGGAAAACAGTTCGTACCTAGGGGTGACTCTTGACTCCAAACTCAGCTGGAGAAACCACATAGAGAAGACTTGCCAGAAAGCAACAACCAAATTGGCTGCAATGTACCAACTTCTGAGGACCAAGTCGGCACCTATGCAGAGCAAGGTGTGAGCAATCAACGCAATAATTCGGCCAACAATGACGTACGCTTCACCAGTTTGGAGTGGTTGCCATCCGAAGCATCAGAAAGACTTGCAGAAACTACAGAGCAAGGCCTTACGGATAGCAGCAGGTGATCCTAGCTTCACAAAAACAGCAGCCCTCCACAGAGATCTAGGCATTGAAATGTTAAGACGACCATCTACGCAAACTCAACGAGAAATCCTACAAAGCATTAGATCAAAAAGAGAACCCACTGATCAGGAAACTTACTGACATTTCTGCAAACCCATTTGACCACTACCCCCGGCCCATCACAGCGCTGACCGTGTGAACCAACTTCAACTGTGACAAAGTATCACAGATCAATAAGTGAACCAAAACTGCGACGAAAAAAACCTCAAAATGAATATGGAGTAATGAGGCTACCGCCGCGGTATCCAAAACACACACGTCAGAAGGCATCGGACAGCCAAAGAGAAGACGAAGACCAGAACTTTAGATCACTTCTGGACTAAAGAGGAATCTTTGCCAAGGAGAGAGCTGGAGAGCTGTAGGGAGGAGTACTACCCCTTTGCTGTGTGCTGTATGGGGATGGCCTGCAGTTGCTGTTTTTCCCAAGAAAAGGACAAAGACTGGATCTTTGCTGTGAACCTGCTTGAACAAAAATCTCCAAGGGTCTGTGTGTGCTGGCCTCCTGTTCTGAAGTCTCAGGGATACAAAGACTTCACTCCCAGTTCCCCTGAACTCTATTACTGAGAGTTCTGACCTGCCACGAGGTGCCTATTCCAGTTTTGGGCCTCTGAAGGTTGTTCCTGCTGTTGGGAGCTGGAAGCGACCTGAAAGAAACAAGAAAACCTGTCTCCGACGTAGTCAGCGACCTGCACTGAGGCAAGGTGCACCGCTCATGAAGTGCACAATGCAGCAACCCGCCTGCACAGCAGCTCCAACGCCCTTCAACGCCTGCAGTTATCGGCATTGCCGAAGCCAGCGATTGTACCGACTCAGACATTGGCAGCACCTGCATCCTGTTAACGCGGCGCCGAATACCGCCGAGGGGGACTCCACAAACTTGCATCGTCACCAGAACTGACGCCAACGTCTTCCCCTGTCCTGGACTCGCCTCCCCCGTGGCAGCCAGGGCACCGGCCTCAACCTCAGCACTGACGCCTCATCTTCACGATGCCATGCATAGTCATAGACTTTGTTTCCAAGGTACTGTTTGGGGATTCGTGTGACTCAGTGCCAGACGCCGCGCACCTCGCGGTCAGCGCCGTACTTTGGATTTATGTCACGATGTCGCAATAGTCCCAGGTGGAACTATTTGTTTTTTACAACCTTTATTTTTGCAATAACTGTTCTAAAGCAATATTTTTATTACCTGTATGTTTGATTTTTGATGTTTTGGTCTTTTTGAGTTTAGATAAAGATACTTTATTTTTCTAAACTGGTGTGGCATCCATCTGTGATGTTATCACTGTATTACTGTGTGTTTTGAGTACAAATACTTTACACATTGCCTTTGGGATAAGCCAGTCTGCTCGTGCCAAGCTACCCAGGGGGTGAGCAGGGGTTATCTAAAGTGGGTATCCTCATTATCCTGACTAGAAGCAAGGGTCCCTATTTGGACAAAAGGTACCTACCTCTGCCAACTAGAGACCCCCATTTCTAACAGTCCCCGATAAGAATTAAAATATATTTATACCATGGCAGGCTCCTAGGGACTCCATTCTTGCCTAGTCTGATACACCCCCAAATGCCTCTATGGTCAAATAATATCACTTTGCACGCGTTCACGTAAAATTGCACACTGTATGCCCCAGTTTTATATATCAAACATTAGCACTTTTTGTATAATTTTGCTCACCATGGAGGCCCCAGCAAACTCCGCATTAATGGTCATGTTCAAATTAGAAATAAGATCTGCATGACTACACTTTATGCTCTACTTTGCACATGTTGGTTAACTAGCCAAACTGTTCCCTTTGCATAATACTGCACATTCTATAGACCTTCGCTGCTGGTGCCTGTAAAAACATTTCCTAAACACTATGAACATCAGTGCTTTCATTTTGTATTTGGCCGATATTTTGTATTATGGTTTTTGGTGTTTTTCTGTAACGTTCTATGCGTGCAAAAACTAGACTGGTTTGTTTGTACCTTTGCCCACCTGGTTTTCCCACGTATTCTTTCTGGTCTTTGCCCACCTGAGGCTTATTAGTAATCCGCTTTTGATGTTTGCATTTTTTTGGTTCTTGGAAATGTTATCGCCTTCCCCACCTAACTGCGGAATGTTCTCTTTTCTCGTGTTTTGCACTTACACAGCCTGTTCAACATGTATAAATAGCTTTTGAGATCTTTGTCTGTTGTTCACTCTCTTCATGGCCATCCTAGTGCTGTGAGCTGGTGCACCCGCTCGAGTGTAATAAAACTCTGGTATCTTTTCAGTTACCTCTGACTACTGGCCTACTTATATGAGAGCGGGGATATAGAATTTTCATTTTCCACAACTGGCGACTCTGGTGGGACCTCTCTGGGGGACATTCAACAGCTTCGATACTGTGATCGTGGAGGTGCGATCTGGGACCGACTGATTATGGGGTGCCCTGCACCAAGGAGACAACATTTCTCAGCAGCTGCCATCTGAAATCCCAAGCAGGCCTCCCGACAACCGAATTTCCCCCGGCAGAGGTCCGCAAACTGATCTATTGGGAGAAGGCGTCTTGCCTGAAGACTAGTGGCTGGACGTCAATATCGGGTATAAATACTGGTGAGATGGTTTGGTTATATTATTAGTATTATTGATTATTGAATATTGGTATTTGTTTTGGAAAAAGGGGACGTCCTGTACTAAAATGAAGAAATGCATTTCTAGATGTTGTATAAGTTTCAGGGAATAGATTAGATGAAGCAGTCACTACTCCTGTTTAAGACAGCGCAAGTTGAATATTGATGGTAAAGAAAGGCGTATCTGTGAACTTATACAACAGATTGTGGAATAAATATACTAAGGAAAATGAAGTTACAATTGCCTATAAATGAAACCTTTGACCTTGCAAAATTGCAATATTTACAACATAGTTTAATGAAAAAGAAGGTTCGTCCTGCTATGATGGAGATCTTTAAAATGTGGGAAAGCCATGCACATACTTTAGCAAGGAAGCAAAGGAAAAAAGGGAAAGAGAACTGAATAGAACCACACGGGTTAAAGCTTCCGAATATGATGGTAGAAAAATACAAAGTGGTATAGAACAATTAGATTGTCTTTTTGGGATACAACATCTGTTTTCATACGAAATTCTCAAACGAGAACATGAGGGAGACCCATTATTGGAAAAATTGCTTGACAAACCACCACTGTATATTATCGCGCAGCAGTCACCACCCATGCCTAATGCGCCCCCTGCACCGGTACCTATACAGCAGCCTCCTCAGGTACCACAACCCATACAGAACAAATTGTCACCCCTAGTGCAGAATTTGTCTACTGCCCATACACCATTTGCATCACAGTCTGGATCTAGTACCCCAAACCCTACTCCTCCTGGTGCAACAGGGGGACCCTCCTCCTCACCAGTCCCTTGTCTACCCTGAGGCTCCAAAATTATTACTCAAAGGGGAGGAAATACCAGACTAGGAGGATGTCATGGGAAATGGATTGCCCAATAATTACTAGAGCTCAATTAGATGACAATGAGAAAGACAATAAGGAACATGGCATACACATGGATGGACAACAGGCCCCAAACTAAGAAAAAAAGCATATCGCACTTTCAAAGATCTGCCCCTAGTAAAGAAAAACTTTACACTCATGAGTATGGGTTCCCAACTATATGAGTTATATGGGAAAGTAGAGGAAGGGACACAGGGACGGGAGACTTGTCTAGGCCTTTTACAACAGTTTTGGAGAAATGCTTCTAACTCCATATTGACTGAGTGCAGGGATTGGTTTAATCAATGTTATGAGTGGCAACTGGTAGTGTTGGAATTGCTTAGACGTACATTAGGAATGACCACTTATCCCCACCAGTTTCTTTCGTATACCTCTGATGCAGACAGTGAGGACGAGAGACTGGGAAGACAAAGCCCTGCCTATGAGGAAAATACATGTCATACAACCTACACCCAGTGCTGCAAGAAATTCCATGGCACAGTTTGTTCAGACTCCCTGAACTAAGACAGAACTAATGGTAGTGAAGAAGGAAATGCCCGACCCACGTAGAGATACCAAGGGATTTTATAATAACTTGGAACAGGCTACTAATACCAGCCCAATGACATTGAAAGATGTAGAGATGCTGTTTGGTTATGTGGTACTGAGAGAAATTAGACAAAAATTAAGGAACTAAAATTATCCTGTCTATTATAAACTGGCAACAACTAATGCAGAATGACCAACATAGGAGAGCAGGCGATTTGCCACACCAAAACATATTACAATTGCCACAGAATTTGATTAGAAAGATACAAGAAATACTGCAGAGAGAAAAGGTAGATTGGGCTAGGACGACAGCATGTAAACAGAAAGAGGGCGAAGAAGTGACAGACTTCTTTTCCAGATAAGAAGTATTTAAATCACATAGTGGACAGGATTTTACTACAGTGGCCGGACAGCATATTTTGTCAATCAATTAGCTAGCAATTTGATACCAGAATTAGGTTAGGCCATTCGAACATATGAAAGCACTTGGACTGCAAAAAGCCTGACAGAACTGTTGACAATGGCCTACTACTATGAAAATAAAAGAAACGCAGGGAAGGAGTGACAAGAAGTTAAAAGAATTGAAGACGAAGGCATTTATGCAGCAAGCATTCCCAGAACGAGGTAGATTACAGGCCTGGAGTGATTTCATGAGGGGTGGCGGGCGTGGAAAAGGGGTTGGCCGAGCGACTTCGATTCCGGCGCAACAGAGGATGCGATTAGGCTATAATACTTGCACCTATTGTTTCCAAGGAGGACATTGGAAGAATGAATGCCCATCCTTGCAGAGCAGAGGGCAGGGCACTAGACCACAGAATGTAAGAGGCAGAGGAAGAGGTAGGGGTAGAGGACAGATGAATAACAGTACATCCTCAATGGGTCAAACTATTTTGAAACGCGTTAGAACGCTTACTACACCCAGGATTACACCAAGGACTATGATCTTACAGGATGGACACAATAGGGGTGCCCGGGAGTGAAAGGGGAGCGAGTAACTATACCGGTGGACCCTTCAGGTCCATACGTCAAAATGACTGTTGCTGGGCAAGAAGCTAAGTTTCTTTTGGACACTGGTGCCACTAGCACATCTATATCCATTGCTCCCCCATGTTTCTCTCTCGGGAAAGGTAGATAGGTCGGTGGGATATTCTAACACTGTTGTAACAAGCCCAATATTAGACTCATTAGATTTTATTATAAGTCCACTTACGGGAAGTATGCCATTTGTATTGGCAGATAAATGTTTATTGAATTTGTTACGGCTGAAAGGGCTTAATAAGATTTATGCCAAAATATATTATATGCGGCGTGCAGGAAGGCTGCTTTCACTAAACAATTTTCTGTCATTCACAACGCCACCCTGCCATCAGAGTTGCTAGATATTGATCCTAATTTACGGGCAAAATGGATCAAATGGCACGGGCTGTATGAACATTGACCCTGTACATATTAGACTAAAAGCCAATTTCACACTGCCACATATACCTCAATACAAACTATAAAGAGATTGAGAGCAAGGACTACAGGAAGTAATAACTGACCTTTTGAGTAAGAATATAATAAGTGAAATATCTTTTAGTAAGTGTAACAGCCCGATTCTGCCTGTGGTGAAACGTGATGATGGAACTGGACAGGCTAAGCATCGCATGAGAGCCACTAATGAAATAGTTGAACCCCAGTATGGAGTAGTGCCTGACGTCACTACAATGTTTTCCTCCATACCACGCTCTGCTACTTGGTTCACAGTGATAGATTTGAAAAATGCATTCTTTAGTATACCCATAAATGAAGATAGTCAGTATCTGTTTGGTTTTAATTTCCAAGGTAAGTCCTAGGTGTTTTGTCGAGCACCACAAGGGTACACTGAAAGCCCCAGTATTTATAGTCAGGCCCTCAAAAGACAATTAGATAATTGTACAATTCCCCAGGGCACAACATTATTGCAATGTGTTGATGATTTATTAAATAGCAGCGGACTGAAGATAATTGCAAAAAGGCTACGCGTGACCTTTTGACATTTTTGGCTTTGCATGGACACAAAGTTTCCCCAGCAAAATTGCAATTTTGTCAACAGGGGGTTACCTATTTAGGTCACCTCCTGTCGAAAGGGGGGAAAAGTTATCACCTGATAAAATAAAGGCATTTCAAAATATACTGCAGCTTAAAAACACAGAAAGAGGTTTGCGCATTTTTGGGTATGGTCTCTTTTTTGAGGACAATGGATACTGAATTTCTCTTGCTGGTGAAACCATGGTTGTCTCTGACTCACTAGGAAGCGGAAGATTCAGTTCCTTGGGACGCAGCACACCAACAGAGCTTTATGGCTTTAAAAAAATGCTTTTTGTAATGCACCTGCTTTGGTTACACCTGAATATACTAACGTTTTTCTTTGTTTGTGCATGAGAAGGAAGGTTGCGCTTTGGCTGTATTGACACAGAAACATGGAGAGAAGAACAGAGAGTCGACCAATTTTTTCTTACCATTGGACCTGGCAGCAAGAGGCCTATCGAACTGCCTAAGAAACATTTCTGCAGTGGCTGCTGCACTGAAATGGCAGATTCAATTATTCTTGGACACAAGGTTACGGTTTATGTCCCTCATTCAGTCAATATTCTATCCAATAAAATAAAAAAACTCAGCACCTGACTAATGCCAGATTGACACATTATGAATTAATATTAACGGCTGCTAACGTTACATTGGAACAGTGTAATACCATTAATCCAGCCACTCTGATGCCTCTTCCTTTGGAACAGGATGAGGTACAGCACAATTGTGTGATTGTTACTGAACTGAAACAAAGGGTCGGGCGGATCTGGTGGATGTGCCGATGCAAATTGTTGAAGGCACCTTATTTGTTGATGGCTCCTTCTTAAAGAAGCCGGATGGAACTGCCTATGCGATCATCACTAATAATACTATAATAGAAACATGTAAGACAGAACAACCGTCAGCCTCGGCCGCTGAGTTAATAGTTTTAAATAGAGCATGTGAGCTGTCGGAAGGACTGGTTGTAAATATTTACACGGACAGCCAATATGCATTTGGCGTGGCTCATAATTTCGGCCACTTGTGGGCCGAAACAGGATTAATCACCTCTAGCGAAAATACAACATGGACATTTCATTACTAGGTTATTGAATGGTATTACATTTTCAATGAAGGTAGCCATTGCCAAATGCAATGGACACAGGAACATGGCAGATAATAGAGGACAGGGAATTGCCTTCTCGGATCAGACAGCAAAAGACAGCTCTAGCAGAGCATTCACTTACATATGTAGTATTAATGACAGACAAGGATGGGAAGGAGTTTGATCCGTATGCAGAGGTAAAGGAAGTGCAAGAATTAGCAGATGAGGAAGAAAAGAAGACATGGCAAGAAAAGGGTTATGTTTTTAACACACATTTAGGGGCATGGATGGAGGGCCACCCCGGTAAAAAAAAGGATACTACCTGACAGTTTTGTTTTAGCAATGGCTCAAATGGGGCATGGCGCAGCACATATTGGAGCAAGTGGGATAGTAGATACTATATCAAAGATCCGGGAGAACAGCAACATTAGAAAAATAGATGTTAACTGTAGGAACTGCATTATTTGTGCCCAACATAGTGTAGGGAAAGGAATTGTTGCACAACCTTGCCATTTTCGAATGCCCGAATATCCCTTTGAATGTTTGCAAATGGATTTCAGATAGATGCCACCAAGTATAGGGAAGAATTATGTATTGGTTGTGTATGTAGTTTTAGTAATTGGGTAGAAGCATTCCCCTTGAAAGACAATACCGCCTTGAGCACTGTGAAAGTACTGTTGAAGGAATATTTCCCGAAATTAGGCTTGCCTAGAAGTATTTGGAGTGACAATGGGGTACACTTCTGTAATGAAAAAATGGATTTAGTTTGTAAAGGGCTAGGAATACATCAGAAGTTTCATTCGATTTATCATGCAAAAGCTGCAGGTTTAGTAGAAAGGTATACTGCCACACTGAAGAATGAGTTGTCTAAAATATGTGCTTCCAGTAAATTGAGTTGGGTGGATGCACTGCACTTAGCATTATTTTCCATGAGAACAACTGTCAATGCAAAAAATAAGTTGTCCCCATATGAAGTGCTCATGAGAAAGCTGGCAAATGAACATGGATTTGCATCTCCATGATTTATCGCATTCTGCTTTGTTGGATTATTGTAAAGAACTGACTAATATCCGAATTGCAATTCGCCAACAGGTAAGAGTCACTTGGTCCCCACCTTTGGAAGGAGAGATGCACGACATAAGACTTGGGGACGGTAATAATGCTGAGGGCGCAGAGACTGATCGCCTCTACACAAGGAGGGCGAGAATAAAAAAAATTAAAAATTAAAGGAAATTGCAAGAGGACAGTGGAGAAGAGTCCTTAATAAACACAAAAAGTGGATCTGTGGCCTGCTCTGTGATGGTGGCGGCAGTCAGGTAAGAAACGAGGACTTTTTCTTTTTTATATTTACTAATAAGCAGTGAGCATCACCTTTCTATATGGCCCCCAGCAAGTCTTCAAACGCCTGTGGGGCAAACAAGGGAAGGAAAGCTAAACTCCCCATCTACTGCAATGAAGAAATGTTCCCAACAAGCAAGTGTTCTGGGGGGGGCGCTAGTGAGCCCGAAGCAAGATGGCCGCACGTTAGTGCAGCTCTGCTGGTTGGGGCAATAATCAGTTCAATATCCTGCATTTCTCCTAACCATCTACGAAAGAGAGACAGCGCATTGGAGAGAGCTTCGCATGCTGTGTTTGTTACAGCGTTTTCTGATAAGTATGAGGCAGTATACTTGCTAAAACTCGACATTTGCAGCCCAGAGGACAAAATGGCAGCCATCGCGAACTACGATCGGTGGCGAGAGTAAATCGCTGCACTGGCACAGTGCCTACCTGCGGGCCGAGGTAAACATACAGCGGAGAAGCGGCTACCACTCAGGGCATGCGCTGGAAGGATAAGACGCTGCTCCGGCTTGATCTGGGAGCGGAACATGCAGGCCAGCTGGTGACGCGAGGCTGACGCCGACAATAAGTGGTGAGAGGGCCGGCGGCCGCTGCGGTTCTGTGCAGGAATCGCCCAAGTGGACCATTGTGTGCAGGTACAGCTGCTCTGTGAAGGCGGGACGAGCGAGAGCTGCGGAGTCGCTCCGGCGCTGGCACTAGCGCAAGGCGGGAGTTTTGGAGAGTCGAAGCTGCTGGAGGCGAGCTGCGCCCCGCTTGGGAGTGTGCGGGAGTATCGAAGGCTGAAAGGGACGCGCAGGCCGCCCTAGTGAGGCCCAGTAGGATTGCATCCAGGCATAGTGGTGATGAATCCGGACGTCCTATATGGCCTGTACAATTTGATGCAGTACCCAGGTATAATATAGAACGCGCGTGGACTGCGTTGTTGTGACTGCTGACCTAGCCTGCCCGCCATTACGAGGAAGAGACGCTGTGAGGGCGTACCGGCTGAATTACCAGGCCGCGGTCTGGACTAATAGCCTGTTGTCTCGGCGTGCTTGCTGCGGGTGTTGGCGGCCACCGCAGGATAGGGCTGCTGAAACACATGGATGGAAGAGCTCGAAGGTAGGAGCACACAGCTTTGTGTCTAAGACGATTGAGCTGTGCTTACTGTTTGATCTGACTGCGGGGGAAGGAAGCACTACGTGGCAAGTCAGTAGGCCTGACATTGAGCGGGGGACTCTGGGCAGAAGTCGCTGTGTGCGAGGTGTCAGGTGCAGACTGATGTAATCCCGTCGTTAGGGTGATACTAGAATCGTGGTGTAGAGCCTACACATTGTAAACGCAGCAATACTGTGGCATCGTGCATTGATTTCTGAAAAGCACTGCGATAATCGGCTTACTTGACTGTGTAGCTCTGGAACAGGATCGCTGGCCCTTTGCAGCGGAGAGACGGTGTTGGAGTCTCCTGGTGTGTGTGGATTGACCGACTGCTGGAGGCTGTGGACAGTGGCTCGCAGTGGAACTAAAAAAGATTGAGACTGGTAACAGCGCGATGGGGAAGCCTGACAAACATCTACAGTCTAAACTCTCGTTTGAGTCTAAGCGCTTAAAGAAAACGCAGATGCAGGCAGCGTCGGACACTGAGACGGACCTGGAAGCAGGCAGCAGCACTAAATTGGAAAAAATGATGCTGGCAATGCAACAAAGCTTGCATACAATTGATAGTAAAATTGACAATCTAAACCTGCGTATGGATACCATGACAGCAAAGTTAGACAAGCATGGAGTGCGTCTAACGGAGGCAGAACAACGCATTTCGAACACGGAAGACAAGGTGGAAAGCGTCACGAAGTCATGTACAGAGGTGGAAAAAATACTGGAGGTCATAAGGGCCAAAAGCGAAGATTTGGAGGCGAGGTCACGTCGCAACAATCTGCGCATCACGGGGGTGCCTGAATCTACCAACATGGGCAAGCTGGAACTCTACGTGGAGGAGATGCTCAAAACTATGCTGGGTGCGGAACATTTTTCTAATGTGCTGGTGTTGGAAAGAGCACACCGGTCCCTCGCTCCACGTCCTGTCCCAGGGGCGCCTCCGCGCCCGATAATTGCAAGACTTCTTAACTATTGAGACAGAGATGTGGCCCTCCGTCGTGCGAGGGAGCTGGGCACCACTAAATACCAGGGGTTGGAGGTAGCGCTGTTCCCAGACTTCATGGTAGCGGTGCAGCAGGCCCGACGGGAATTTCAACATGTGAAGAAAAAACTGCAGGATATGAAGATCCAATATGCCATGCTGTACCCCGCTCGTCTCAAGATACTACATGGGAACAAACCACGAAAGGACGCTACGCAATTTATAAAGCAGCTGGAACGGCGGGAAGCGACTAGAATGACTGGAGATGAAGCGGATAGTGAAGATTAAAAGACAACTGCAGGTCTTAAGCTGGTTCTGTCTGTTACAGATGTGTATAATCACATTGTTGTTAAGTTTACACTCTTATTGCATCTCTATAGTCTGACCCAGTAAGACTTTTTCCTGGGATACTGATGTGGGACTGTACTGTACAATGTTGATAGCTGAAAGGAGATGTGTCGGAGGTGGAGAGTATCTGAGGGCATCTCTAAATGTATATTAAAATAGATGAGACGCTACACTGGTGGAGGTGGCGGACGTATAACTGTAAAATGCATCTGAAGTGTTCGCTGTGTCATTGGGCGTTGGGTGGGTTAAATGGTGCAATATGGTAAAACTGATTTGTTTGTTCCTTGTACAATGTTTAAACATACTTCTGATCACTGACATACATATAAGATACCATGGTGTGTGCAAGTATCGCAGTTGGGAATTAGGTCATACCTCCTCTGCAAATAGGTGAAGGTTCGTAATGGAACACTCTGCATTATATGACACGGACTCAGGGCGCCAAGACTCTCTCTGAGTATGTTCGAATAAGGCGTGAAGAAGTAAGTTGTGTTAGGGAGAATAATAGATTTGCCCTGACCCCACCTACTTCCACCAAGGGGGTCGGTGGGTGGCTGGTGTCCTCCATGAGGGTACGACCCAAGCAGTTTAGGGGGGAGATTGTAGGCTGTGAGCAGGATAGCTACTCACGGCGGGGGGGTAATTTTGTTTATGGTGTTTTTTGTATTGGGGCTCCTCAGCATAATTGGGATGCTTAAGTGGGTGGGGGAGCAGTTGGGGGATTGTTTCAATGCTGCGTTGTGCAGGGCAGAATGCATGGAAGTGAACAATATGTGACAAATAGCACAGATACAGTGTTTGCGGATACTACTCAGATAACGTGCAGTCTTGATGTCATCGGAGGGTGGTAAAGTAACATGGGTAACGTGGAATGTCAGAGGTCTTAACCCAAAGAAAACAAGGCAGGTATTAGCCTATCTGGATCGTCACAATGTACAAGTGGCACTGTTGCAAGAACTCACTTTAACAAGC
Source organism: Calotriton arnoldi (assembly GCA_963921515.1). NCBI lineage: Eukaryota > Metazoa > Chordata > Amphibia > Caudata > Salamandridae > Calotriton > Calotriton arnoldi. The sequence continues at coordinate 2,670,235 of CAWUFW010001544.1, read as the reverse complement.
ATGCAGCTGATAAAGTGGCCAATAGATGGGCGGGGGTGAAATTGGCATCGTCCTACTCCACCAATGCGAGGGGGGTTATGATTTTAGTTAAAAAAAAATCTTCCGTTTGTCATATCGCATGTGGATATAGATAAAGATGGTCGATATATCATAGCACATGGGAAATTGTGTGGTATGATGGTGACTATTCTTAATATTTATGGACCTAACGTTGACGACCCTGATTTTTATGAGGCGCTCTGGAGCAAGGTTTATAGACTACAACCAGCCGCCATTGTCTGTGGGGGGGATTTCAATGTAGTACTAAATCCGGCAATGGACCGCCATACTAATGCGGACCCTTCAGTTAAAAAAGCTGCGCAAGCTGTTAAAAATGGTATGCAAAATTTGTCCCTCAGACATTTGGAGATTGCGGCACCCGGGGGCGCGGGAGGGTACATGTCAATCCTACGCACATCAATCATGGTCTCGTTTGGACTATTGGTTGACTACCAGTGACATAAACTCGCTAATTACTAAGGCTATCCACCTACCCAGGACACTCTGACCACTCCCCATCGCTATTCACAATGATAATACCCATGTACACACCGCCGCAGTTCCAGTGGCGATTACAATCCTCTGCTCTACAGGACCAGGTGTTCCGGGAGGGGGTGCGGGAAGCCATTGTACAATATTTTGAGGACAACACTGGCTCAGTAAATAGTTTGGGCATATTGTGGGAAGCGTTCAAGGTGACCATCCGTGGGGTATGCATAGGACTCCAAGCGGGGGTGCTCAAATCGCTCCGGGGATCTATGAAGAGCCTTGAACAAGAACTAATAGGCCTCGAGCGTCAATGTGACAGTATGTCAGATGCCACCACATTAGCGACTATTCGTTCGAAAATCACCGAGTACAATGAACTGGCGGAGCTGGAGGTGAAGCATATGTCCCGGCGTTGGACAGCTAGGTACTATGGAGAGGGGGGTAGACCGGGACGGGCCTTGGCAGCCAAAATAACAGAACCATGGGCGAAAAACAGTATAGTGCAATCTATTGTTGAAGGGGAACATAGACACTGTGACAATGCGGGTATCCTAGCCTCTTTCATGCATTACTATACAGATATGTACAGCAGTAGACAGACCGCTGATGACCCTGAAATAGCACAATATTTAGAAGATGTAGTGCTGGTATGGTTATCAAAGGGGCAGCAAGACTTTTTAATGCACCCACTGACAGACGAAATACGAGACGCTATACTCGCTCTGCCGAATGGCAAAGCTACAGGCACAGACGGACTCCCAGCGGAGTTCTATAAAGAATATCTTGACATACTGGTGCCACACCTTCATGCCATGTTCGAAGACGCTTACGAACGGCAAACACTACCAGACACACTCCGTGAGGCACTAATTATAGCCCTACCGAAGCCTGGAAAGGGAACCCGATAAGTGCGAATCATATCAGCCGTTGCCCTTAATGAACACGGATGTTGAGATACTAGCGAAAGTGCTGGCAACTAGGTTGCAGTTACTACTGCCTGTGATGGTGTTGCCCGATCAATCGGGATTTATCCCTGCCCGTTCCACAGCTCACAACTTGCGCACACTTTTTGCAGTAATGCATCTTCTGGAACCCACTTTGCCTGCTGTGGCGGTGCTACTGGACGCCGCAAAGGCATTTGACTCCATTTCTTGGAGATATATGCTGGCGGTGCTGCATCGGATGGGGGTGCCGTTCATATACACTAACTGGATCAAGCGGTTATACACAGATCCAGTGGCTCGTGTGCGCATTAATGGTAGGACATCTTACACGTTCCCGATTGGAAGCGGGACGAGACAGGGTTGCCCCCTGTCGCCTCTCATATTTGCGGTAGTGTTGGAGCCACTGGCCTGCATATTGCGTCAGCGGCATGCGCAAGCAGCACTTCGCTTTCGTCAACGGCCATTAGCGGTGTCCATGTATGCCGACGACATGGTCTTATATGTGCGTGAGCCAGAGGTGTATTTGGAGCAACTCATTAGGGAATATATTAGATTTGAATGGCACTCAGGTCTGGGTATAAACTGGAACAAGTCGGTTGTGATCTCTCTGACAGAGTGCACAAAGCGGGTGGAACTGGACTACCCGGTGGACTGGAGTGACGAGCCAATCAAATACTTGGGTGTTTGGGTTCACAAAGACCCGCAAGTTGTTATTCGTACAAACTATGGAACTGCGGTTACTCGACTTGAGGAGTGAGTCACTAGGTGGATACAGCTGCCGTTAACGTTTGCTGACAGAGTGGCTTTACTTAAAATGGTGGTCCTACCGAAATTTTTATATTTGTTTGTAAATATACCCATCATACTGCGACAACATTTTTTTAATACGCTGGGTGGGATATTGATAACAGTCTGGGGAGGGAAAAAGTCGCGCATAAAATGGGAGGTGTTAACGTTGCCGTATGAAATGGGTGGGTTTAGAGTGCCCGACATGCAGTTATACTATCTGTGTGCGCAGGCGCAATATGCCTCTTACTGGCAGAACGCGCCACCATACACGCCACATGTGGCGGTGGAGGCTGGGGCGGTCCACCCAATACCACTGAAAGCAATGATTGTCAATGACACTACGGTCTTTGAGAAGGATGAAATTGATACGGTACAGTGTACGAATCACGCTTGGAGGGAACTTGGGAAGCGAGCCCGGCGATTACCGCTGTATGCGCCGGCAATGCCACTACTGCACCATGGGAAGATATCGGTGACAAGTGAAGTAGGATCACTAAAAATTCTGCAGAATGCGGGTGTGCACACTATGGGGGATATATAGCCTTCTTAAATGATGGGACTGTTATGTCGACCTTTACATACAGTAGACTGCGAGCTGCGATTAAAGCCTTATACCCTTGTTTTCCTGATGAGCCTCCGACTCTGGCGGCTTTACAACTCATATAAATCACACAATCTAGGACTAAAATGATTACTTGATTATATAATGCTTCACAGGCTGATGAAGTGGATGTGAGTGAAGGCCCCGTGGGTAAATGGAACAGTATATTACCGCAGGCACTAACAGAAGATGAATGGGAAACATGCTGTAAACTAACTGGTCAATTCACTGCGAATGGAAATCTTCGTTTGATTCACTATAAATATGTTCACCAGATGTACTATACGCCAGTGCAACTTCATAAATATGGTCTGAGGGACTCGCATTGTTGTAGACGATGTGGTACCGACAATGCAGATTTTCAGCATTTAGCGTGGAGCTGTCTTAAAGTAGCTGAATTTTGGGAGAAAGTTACAGCGGCTTTGACAGAAATGGTGGGCGAACCTATAGTATGCAATATGAATATTTGTCTTCTGGGAAATGTGCTGCACCTTAAAGCTAGTAATCGAAAATTTGTTGCTTTGGCATTATTATTGGCCAAGCGTAGGGTCTCGATACATTGGGATGGTAGACCAGCACCACAGTTAGCGCATTGGCTGAAAGATATTGCATATTGTCGAGATCAGCTTATTTGGTATGGGGAAGAACTGCCGAGAGCCTCCAGACCACGGGACATTTGGGGACCGTTTACTGCCTATGTATTAGCTAGATCACCTGACTGATGGCAATTCCTGCAATGCTGATGTATTTTGCTGTGTAATTTTATGGTCTGAAATGCTGTTATATCATATTTGTTTGTAATGCAACTGTACCTTCTTGCTGCTTTGTATTCTGTACTGCAGTAACAATGTAGCGGATGACTTGTTGTTATAATATGAAAATTTACAAATAAAAAAAAAAAAAACAAGCAAGTGTTCTGGATGATGGCTCAGGGGTGGGGAAAGCACCAGAGCTGGATGGAGCTCGGTCAACAGGGGATCTCCCTTGGTCAAATCAATTAAGGAATTTGTGAGGAAGCACTTTAGGGGTATGCCACCCAAGGAGAGAGAAACCCCCCATCTCCGCTCCTTCTGTTCCTGCCCCCAGCTCGAAAGATCTGAATGGAATAGAGTCACAGTAGTCTTGCTATCTGCTGGAACAGGGGGCTGCACAGTTGGAGCCAAGATTATCTTCGTCTCCTGGCTTACTCTTTAAGGGAACCGAGGAAGTGAACTCAGGAAGAGATCTCTGGGTCGCAGTGGAGCCAAAACTTCACTCGATTTGGAGGAGTCGGTCATCAGTGATACGCTACTGAAGGCCCCAAATGTTACGGGCTTGAGCGCAGGCTCTGAGTGGAGGGGCCTTGTTAAGTCCTGTAATCATGATGAATGACGATCCTCCTCCGACGCTGCCATCCGATTTTGCTGTTGATTCATGCACTTCAGCTTCAATGCTGGATGTTATGGCCCTAATGCAGAAAACCTTGCAGGGCATTTTTGAGGCAGTGCTGGTGAACACAGATGCGCTGAAACAACATAAGGTTTATTTACAGCATATTGCCTCTGAACCGAAGCAGATAAATGGCTGTATGGCTAAGTTGATGAGCCCAGTTGAAGGGAGGGATGATCTCGCCAGACAGTGTGTTGGGGGGCGGGGTGGGGGCTGGTATACGAGGTATAAAGGGTAAGTGTGCCAAATCTATGGTTGTGACCAAAAGTTCTGAAGGGCTCCCCTCAGTTTATATATCAAAATATCCAATGGTAGTAAAGAAAAGAGACTGCCGTTATAACTATTCCTCTGGTCTGGGGTATCGAGGAGCAAACAAATTTCTAAAAGAAAAAAAAATTAGAAAAAAAAACAAAACAAAATAAAAAGAGCACATGGTGTGACCACAAAGAAACGGAATAAGAAAACCTCACATGCAACGCAAATGTCCTCATTCATAGTTAGTAGCTCAGTGAGGAGGAAAGGTCAGATATCGGTCCCACAGCTGACCCATCCTAGCAAAAAATGTAAATATATGCATGTATTAATGTATGTATGAATGTATGTATGTATCCTTTTTACTGGGTTCAGCGAGTTGGGCAAGCTGACAGAATCCTGGTGGGCCAGAAGGAGGTCAAAGTGTTACAATGGGGTCAGATTGCCGGATCCATTAAGGAAACTAAAATAAGGGTGGAACCCAGAGGAGGAAGAAAGGTATGTGCGCCAGAGGTCAGATTTGTCCCAGAAGAGGAACATCATCCGATGAAGGCCATGGAGGTGGGTGCTTCCTGCTACCTTGGACCAAAGGAGGACCAGGGAAAAGAGGCAAACTCCCTATGGGTTTACCTAGAACTATATCTAGGTAACGGGCGAGGGAAGAGGTTAAAGAAGTTAAATCCCCTAAATAGGTCTTGCTGTGAAACCTTAAAATCTGAATCTCTCGTTTTCTAATTTAGCTGTGCTTCATCTATGCTTACCTTTGACCTGTTTTCAGTCTGACTCTACCCTTGACACCACACCTGCATAAACATTAGGTCACAAATCTAAAGTTGAGACATTGTAGGCTGCGTAGACATGCAAAGTCAGCACAAAAGAACAGCTAATGTCTGCACTGTGGGTTTCGTGTGTGTTTTAAACAATGGTAAAGCCTTAGATAAAGTTTGTTCAGATAAGCCTATCTTGTTGTGCAGCCTCAAAGACGCAACAGTTACACAAGGCACCGAGACTGTCGATTCTTGCCTTGCCTCATTTGTGTGTTCTTTCCAAAGTTCTATTTACCTCTGGGCGTTCCTAGTCTGTGATTTTCCCTAGATAAACCCATGTAACCATCGTTCAGTGTGCTTTATCCTTGGGTATCTTGATGGTACTTGTCGGATGGAGACCCATTCATGAATGATTGAATAAACTATCTATGGTTTGCCTTCGCTCCAGTCTCGAGTCCTCCTCAATTTGATAAGAACCCGTGGCGAAGTGGTGATCCCTGCACCAGCAGGTTATTAATTAATCTGCTCCACATTGCCTCCTCAAACTGTTCTCCCTTTACCCAAGTTTATATGCAGTCTCAACAACCGATCTGAAACAAGTGGGCTTCTTGGAGAATGGAGACGGGAAAGAGGTAACGAAGATCTTGCTGTTTTCAGGGTTAGTCAGAGATACCCATCTAAAAGCAGAAACAGAGCTAAAACTTAAGGGGGAGAAAATATCTAGGGAAACACCCTTAGTCCAGGCTGCTACTGGACTACGTGAAGGCAATAGGCAGCACTTTGAGATGACCATCAGGGGGTCTGGTAACATTGGTATCCACCAAAATTGCATAGTAGGGGGCGTGGCCAACCGTTGAGGAAGATGGTCGCTTTCTGAAGCGGCTCCGAGACCCACTGCTGTAATCCCCCGATTTCCAACCAGGGATGTGGAATTCCTATAGTCCGACGCCCAGGACATATTGTTTGGGGTCACGGGCAACAAGTTTTCATGTGTATTTTGTCCTTGGGACAAGTAGGCCCAACCCCCTGGCAGCACAAACCCTTTGGCTGCCAGTTTGCAGTACCACATTATGGATCAGAGAAGGGCACTGTCTGCAGTTAAGGTAATATTTTTGTCCATATGTTAATGCAGTTTCAACTTGTATTTATGGTTCATTAATTGAAAGCCTTTATTATTAGGGTGAGCACTCTACGTAAACGTTGTAAGCTCTGACTGCACTATGGACAGTGGTTTCAGAATAAAAATGTGTACACACGTTTTCAAAGTTTAGCAATATGAGGCTATGTATAATGCTCCCAGAATGCTCTCTGATTTGATGCAAATATTTGCAGAAGCTTCAAAGCAAAATTGATTATTCTTTGCTTTCAAAATAAAATGTTGATATAAAAATGAAAGCAGGAAAAAAACATTTCGCTAAACTACTATAAAGTTTCAGGTACCATTTCTTTGCAGCATCATTTAGTAACGTGTTGATGAATGCTTGTATTTCCCAAAAATATTCATAATGGAAAATCAGTGCAACAAGTTTCAATAAGATTATGGGAAACAAAAATAAACATACCTTGGCAAAGCCATTAGGTCTGAAATTGGTGGTCAGCTTTTAGTTTTGTCAATGCGTGACTTGTTTTGGCATGGTTTTGTAAAACCTTATTGGTGTGGGAGCTGCCGGACCCTCACCATTATAACAAACATTGGCAAAAGCAAAAATTGTTTTTGATTTCAAAATGCACACACTGCCACAGTAGTTACTGGCCCTGAACAAAACTACTTTGTGTGCCGATATGCTCCTTGTGAAACAGCAGAATGCTGCCACTCACAGTGAAGCCAGCTGATAGACAGAGAGAGAGACAGAATTTTAATAAACGCAAAAGGTTATGGTCAACGCCAGACCAAATTGAGGCCCAATTATTGAAGAAAGTCTCAAAAGTGCACCCATGGTATATGTCCTTTCATCAAGTGCGGGTATATGGCTTTCGTGAATTCCCAAGAATTTACAGAAGTAGGACAAGGAATAGTACTCCTAGAAAATATTTGTGAACTGCATTTTATCATGAGCAAATATGCATGTGTAGATTTGCTCATGCGAAAATCTGAGTGTTTGCAAGTTCACTTTCCCTCCAACCACTTTTTTCCCCAACTCTGGAAGAAGGTTTACGTCTGCCATTGTCAGGAGTGAATTTCCAACATTTCTCAGTATGGGAAAAGATTAGAGAAGAGTTGTTGAAAACCCTTAAAACATGCAAGTTAGTAGGTTTGCACAGACTCAAAAGGGCATTCTAACCCTAGAACTATTGCTTACCACATCCCTGCTTACCACTACCTTCAGCCCCAGTATGTAGATCTGTGGAAACGTGGCAACATAAGGGGATTGCAAGTATTCAAACACTACTATGGTATGAGCCCTGGCATAATCAGAGAGGCTATATCAGAGCTCTTATATAATAAGAGTGCTGCCATAATTTGTCGCCGCACTACATGGCACCAAAGGGACAAGTGGATTTTGTTACAGGACAAGTAGATTTATGAAGCAACCTGCCCCATGGACAAGTAGATATTTTATTAAATTGCACACCCCTGCCAACCATTAATAATAGCGCCATCGGCTCGCACCTTTGATTGGTGCCACGTTATTGTTGCGGGACAAGTGCAGGCAGCTGGGCCATTGCTCCGACACCCTGGGAGCGAGATCTGTTTAGCGGCCTAGAGCCCTGGGTGGAGCCGCGCCCCTGATTTCTTCCCGCGGGGGGACCGCAAGCCTGTGGACCTCGCTGAGGTCGAGAGGTGACAAACAGGGAGAAACCCAAGAGGCCACGTTGGGCCCTGGGGACACCAACAGACAGGCGGCGGTGTACACCCCTGTTCCTCTCCACCCCACAAAGACACCGCCCGCCCCTATATGGGAAAGACGTTGCCAGGGTACCCCACGGGTGAGGGACACAATCTCTATAAACCTTTAATTCCTCAAACTCCCAGCTATAAGGGAGGGACTTCTGAAAGAAACGACCAACTATTTCAAAGAAAATTAGCATTCTGTCACCTCTTCATTGACACTTTGCGAGGCCTACAAGGCGGTGATAAGGGATCAAGCTCTCTCATTGATGGTGGGACATAGGTGGAAGGTATGCCACGATGGAGGCGCTCGAGCGAGAGATTCTGGAGTTGGAGTCCCAATTAGTAAAAGATGCACAAACAGACACGAAACACCACCTACACTTGAAACAGCAGGAATACAAGGATGTAGTAACAGAGGTGGCTAGGACCAAATATAGGGCTACACAGCATTGGGTGTATGAACTGTGAGATCAGGAGGGAAAAATACTTGATTGGCTGAAAGCGGGATCGAGCGAATCGATGGGTGGCAGCACTAGAATCGGCAGACGGAGAATGCCCGTGTGACCCGCAGGCAATTGCTGACATATTTGCAGCCTACTGTTCTCATCTATACTCCTCAGGAGTAGCAGGCTCACAGCAGGAATCCTTAGCCTTTTTAACGGTTTGACCACTGCCGGCTCTTTGTCCTGACGAAGTAACACTCCTAGATAACGACCTCACGGAGGAAGAAGTGAAGCAGGCTATTCGAGCACTGCAATCGGGCACGGCAATGGGGTCCAACAGCATGCCTATAAAAAACTATACAAACTCACGGCATCCACCATAGGGCCCCACTTATTGAAAATGTTTGAAGAGCGTAAGAACGTGAGCACAATCCCTGAGGAACAGAGACTTGCCTTGGTGGTTGCAATAAATAAAGAGGGCAGGCCACCGGAAGAATGTGCCTCTTATAGGCCTATTTCTTTAATAAACGCAGAGGCAAAGCTTCTTGCCAAAATCTTGGCTCTCCGTCTGACCCCGCTAATGTCGAAATTGGTCCATCCAAACGAATCGGGGTTTATACCCGGTCACAAGACAACGATTAACTTGCGCCGGCTACATGGGGTCTTAGGTCGTGCACATAAAATCAGCGAAGATGCGGCGATCCGGTCTCTCGACGTCCATATGGTCTATCGCCCCTAATATTTGCATTGATTCTTGAACCCTTGGTCACTTAGGTTAGAGGGGACCCCTTGATCCGAGGCCTACGATGGACGGAGAACTGGGAAGACAGCATATCGTTACATGCTGACGATATCCTCCTTTATGCGGCCTCCCCAAGATCTTCAATTTCCATACTAATGATCAACTTGTTGATCTTGGGGGAATACTCCAAATATATGATCAACTGGTCCAAATCAGTGGTATTTGTACTGCATGGACCGGCACCGCGTCTCCCACCAGGATGCGAGGCCTGTATTGCAACGGAGAATTTCTGATATCTGGGCATCCATATTACCACTAATCATGATGTGTTCACAGCTAAAAATCTACTAGGCCAACTGACATGCCTTAAATTCGACATTTGCCACTGGAGATCCCTCCCACTATCTTTACTGGTGAGAGCAGCATTCTTCAAAATGATGGCACTGCCCTGCTTTCTATACGTGCTGTAGAATACCCCTTTTCCAGTACCCGATACGTACTTCAAAGCTTAGTGAGATCAGGACCTTGTTGTAGGATGGGGGTTCCCCACGCTTTGCCTTAGTGAAATTGACACGGGGTGGTATGACGGAGAGACAGCTCTGCCGATTTTTTGTCATATTACAGAGCGGCGCCATTAATGACTATTAACCACTTGGTCCACCAGCCTAGGGAGGAACCAGCCTATCGTATGGACCGCCTGGTTCGCCAACTGGGGGGATACCGCCGAGCACACTGATCCGCATCACTTCCACCTGGAGGGACCAACAGCGCTGACGGCCCATCTCTGGCATGCAACCCTGCAAAAATTGGAATGGGAAAAGAAGATTACACATGTCACACCTTTGTGGGACTCCGAACTCTTGGGCACTATGGCAAAAAGACAGGGGTTTGATAAGTGGGACTTGATTGGGATCTCTACCGTAGGGGGTCTATGCGCCACAGAGGGGGTGATTCCATTTGCTGACCTACAAAGAACCTACAAACTAGCCCCTATGGAGGCCTTTCGATATTTACAAATCCGAAATACTCTCCACGAAGCACTGCTGTAGGAGAGTAGGATCTGCCTCTTATGTTGCCCCCACTTTTTTTCTGATGTTTACACTGGTTTCTGGCTATAGTCTGGCTGGGACCCTGCCGATCAGGGCCCCAGCCTCTCTGTTCTCTCTAAACGACTTGGAGTGCAGTCTAGGTGCACTAGTGATTGGATACTGTGGTACCTTATGAGTCCCTAGTATATGGTACCTTAGGTACCAAGGGCATAGGTACTTCACAGGCCTACCAGGGGCTGAAGCATGTATTATGCCACCCCTGGGAAGCAGACTAAATCTGACACCACAGGCCTGCTACTGCAGCCTGGGTGAGGAGGTGCTAGCACCCCTCACTGAGATATAGGTTCCCTATATCTCCCCTGCACCACATTTAAACCCATCAGTCACCCCTAAGGCAGGCCCTATCAATCCTGAGGGCAGGGTTCTTAGTTTCTATGTGAGAGGGTGCCTCTGCCTGAGCAGGGCCCCTCTGCAGCTCTCAGAGTCCATTCTCTGGGGCTGTTTGTGAATGCAGTCAAACCATATACTCTTAAGTGCATTATAACCTCGCGGTTAATGCTAACTTTGGAATGGCTGCATCAAAACATGTCGTGTTTGGTGTCAAACACCTTGGAATCATACCCCTACACCAGTACCTGGTGTGGGAGTATGATCCCACCCTTCTAGAGGGATAGACATGTACCTACTGTGGAAACGCGGTAGAATCCTGAAGAGCCCTGGCATCACAAAATGGATGGCACCAGTCACAGACACTGGGCTGCCCTCCTGCTGATGACCGAAACTCACAGTGGAGGAGGCCCAACAATAGGTATCCTGTCACAGGGAGGTGTGACCACCTCCCAGACAGGGTTTAGTGTATTGGGGCTGGGTGGGTGCACTCCTAGAATGCTTTGAAGTCCTGCACTGGGGGAGCAGAAGGCTCCTCTGTGCATACACCAGTTCAAACCGGCTCAGGGGCTACCTGCCCCAGCTCTGGCGCGAAACTGGACAAAGGGAAGTGGGTGTAGCCACCCACTCCCTGACCCTCCCATAGGTGGGGTCATAGAGCTAGTCCCTCCCTTCCTTTTAGTATAAGATAGGAACCCTTGACCTTGCAAACTAGATATCCCTGGACGACGCTCTAAAGAAGAATCCCGGACCTTCGACGTTCCACTACCTCTGGAAGACTGAAGAATCTCCCTTGGAGTCAAGGAGTGACTCCCTGCTTGGCAGGCACCAAAACTGCAACGACGGTCGCAAACCACGCCGCTCCCGCCGGAGCCCGAAGTCCCTGCAGCCCAGGAAGAGGATTTCCTGACTTCTCCAAGGCCATCGTGAGTCCCCAGCGAAGCTGAGGCAAGTGGACCCCACGAGTGACGAGGAACCGCAGTCCCTGGGTACCGTGCACTATTTTTGAGTGCAACCCCTTCACGACGTTCTACGAACCTGTGCTTTGGACCACGTGTGGTCCCAGCCTCTAGCAGGGATCCCTCCCAAGATCAGAGGCCTACCCCGTCCCGAGTGACCGTGTGCCCCTGTTGAAGGAATCCTCCCGAGGCGTCTTCGCGATCCCTTGCCAGCCGGCTTGTGGGTCCCCTGAAGACTTTTCTACAAATCCAAAGGGCTCCCCTGGTTGCTCCAGGCCTGCCCTGACTTACCCTCGCTGGGTGAGTCCCCCAGACCTTGCTGGTATGCACCATTGACTTTTTGTTCTTTCCACGAGACTTGCTGCTACCAAGGCTTGTTGGCTCCAATCGGGTCGCCGACACCGCAGTCAGCTGCAGACTTCGTGGGACACGCTGAATCCAGCTACTGGTCGTCCTCGACGCCTCCTGGACCTCGTGGCCGAAGAGTCAAGACACCCGTGAACGACCTGAATCTGTCGACGACGGTGGGCATTCATCTTCTTTGCCCCGGGTCACTGCCAAGTGACTTTGAACACTGTCCCCTCTGCTTTCAGGTCTTCCTCCTTCCGAATCCAGGCTTGGATTCCACCGGACACTTCTTCTGGCTTCACAAGCAGCAAGTCTTCATTGGCTCCCATTGAAAACGACGCCGCGACCCGACACCAAAGGACACCTATGCACCCGGCTTCCTGGGTGAGGTAACTCCAGCACTACGGTGCTCCTGTGGGTGTTGGCCCTAGAACTACTTACCCTGTAAGTGACTTGCTTGTAGCTACTCCCGAAGTGCCCTTAAACTCTTAATTTCCAACCGCGACTTGCCCCATTGAAGTCTACGACGATCCGCGCCTGTGTTCCCTCACTGCACACGTCCCCCGTGGGTCCTTTACTTACCTGCCTTGGGTGGTTTCGTGAGGCCCCAGCACTTCTGAAGGCCATAGGCCTTGTCCCTTTGCAAGTCGTTGTTCTTAAGTCTCTTTTTTAGTATATGGTCTGGTACGCCCCTAGGGCCCCAGCCATATTTGTGCTCAATTTGTTGTGAAACGTTGATTTGTGTATATGTTCCTGACTTCTAATCTCACAAGAGATTAGTAGAGAGTTGTTTAGTAATAAATACATATATATTTGATATATATACACCTGTATGGTGTCTTTTCATTTGGTGATTCAAGAGATTGTGTGGTAAAACAAGCTGCTTTACATTCCTCCAAGACTTAGCCTGAAGGCTGCTCTCCACAGCTACCACTAGGATAGCTTTCTGTAAAGGTTGTCTTAAACCTACCTACCATAAGAGTCGAATTGTACTGGTGCAAGGTGTCCACTTTAACTAGTGAACAGCATATACCAGGCCAACTTCTCACAACTGCCCTCCGGAGAGAACCTACCAGAGTTGTCTCCATTGGAGAACAGATTACTGGAAGAACACTTCACTGTTAAGGAGATTTCCCTTACGTATCAAAAACTCATCAAGAACATTGGGAGGCGGATTTGGGCGATTTGCAGGAGGACTGGCCTGGAGCCATGTCTTCACCACAAGAGGTTACCGTGGGGTTGCGCTTTCGGTTAGTGCAACTTAAAATACTGTATAGGGTCTACATAACTGTACCACACTGGTAGAAATGGGCAAAACGTTGGATGCAGTGTGTCTCGGGCATGTGGGAATGTTTTTCCACATCCTGTGGGGGGGGGGGGAGGCCCAAATGTCCAAACCTACTGGGAAGCAGTGATGTAGTGTATGAGTGAGGTTACTGGAGTAACCATGTCCCTATCGGCCAAATGGTTCCTCCATAATGTTTGGGAAGCCAGTGATCTGTCACGGGCTAAGCAAACCTGAGTCACATTAGGCATGATGGTAGCCAAACGTAATATCGCACAGCTGTGGGGGGCAGAATCAGCCCCATCCCTTGGAGACTGGAAGAGGGATTTGGATTGATGCATGGTAGCAGAGAAGTCTGTATGATAGCTGGGGCTGCCCCCGAAAGTGGGAAAAGATTTGGGGAAAATGGAATGTATATAGGGGAAGTCCATGTGCCGACCAGAGATCCAATACTCGATGCTCCATGTCGCTTGAGGATACAACATGATTCAGGCTTTGGGTACAGAATGTGCTGCTTTACCCGTTTGATCTTTGCAAGAAATGTGAGACTGGTTGTTGATTCTCCGAATGATGCTCACCAACTGTATGATAATGTGGTACATGTAATGTGGTAGACATTTTTATGTTAATAAACACAAGTTTTAAGAAAAAAATGCCTCAAGTATATGGGAAATTCAAAAACAGAGCAATTGGCTTCTTGCTTGTGGGATTAAACGGATGAGTGCATGTACGGGGGGAAAATGTATCATTATCCTGAACGTCTATATGCATGTAAGAAGTTTTTCTAATTATAAGAAAACTATAGAAGTGTTCAAGGAGGATGTGGCTAATATGAGTGCACAGTACCCTAAAGCTCTGATCACTGCGACTGGGGATTTCAATCACAAACTGCTTTCCAGGACTATGGAGGAAAAATACGAGGATAGTTTAGTTGCTTTTAATATACAATGTGTCCTCTCTGCACCCAATGAGGCCTTAAGGAGAGATGCAGCTTTATTAGATTTCCTTATGTCAAATGGCTTTGCGAATATAAATGGTCGAGTACCCGGGGACATCCCTGCAAGGAAGACGTTCCAGTATGGTGATCAGAATTGCCCAATCTATTATGTGTTCGTACAGCTAAGGGCATTCGAACTAATCAGAAATTTCAAAGTGCTAAAGATGGAAGAGAGTGATCATTACCCATTATGTACAACCTTTAACCTGGGTACTGTACCTAAGCAGATGAGGGGCCTCCCTCTAAAGGTCAGATGCTCTAAGCCATGGGTACTCTCAAACGTTTCCTCGGGGGCCACAAGTACCGTCTGTGGTTTCCCGAGGGCCGCACCGATGCCAGCAGGAGAGTGTCGGGGTATTGAAAGGAGGGTGTAGGGGGACGCAAAGCAGATGCATGAAAAAGATAAGCTGTCTAGAAAACATTCTTTGCTTCTTTACCTTTAGTTTAGTTAACCTGCAAATAAAGTATGCCAGTTTCACAGCTTCCTGAATGTTTGTGCTCTGTCGAGTGAACAGCAGCCCACGGCTGCTGTTCACCAGGGGGCCGCAATTAAAGTTCAGGAGGGCCGCATGCGGCCCCCGGGCCGTACTTTGAGTATCCCTGCTCTAAGCGCTTGTGAGCTTGGCTTTCAGAGAAGCATTTAAGCCATTTAAAGGCTCTGCAACTTAAATATGAAGGACCAATATCTGGGACAGAATCTTCTGACCCGCTATCCTGGCATGATAAAATAATAAAACAGGTTGTTGCTTTCTTACAGATAGAAGTGTCAAACTCTAACACCACACAAAATAAACTTAAATTCATGAAGAAAGATAGGAACTGTTGGTTTGACAAAGAGTGTAGTATTTTAAAAAGCAACATTCGTAAGCTCGAAAGGCACACCAGATTCTCAAGAAATAAAAGAGGGACTACGTCTTCGTAGTTTAAAGAATGAATATAAAAATCTGGGTGCTATGAAAAAGCGGGAATTTAATGTAAAATGTTGGGAAGCAATGATGGAGACAATCGAGCTAAAAAATAACCAAATTCTTGAGGTTGGTGCAGAGTGGGATGGGAAATTGCCAGAGTCAAACGTCCGGTCCCGCAGGTGAGGATGTGTGGGTAGGATTCCTGGAGGAGGCCTATAACAAGGATGTCATAGCTGTGCAGCGCCCAATTAGATTTCTTATTAAAAAGGGGCCTCAAAAGTGCTTCACAGAGCTAGCAATTAAGAAAACAATTGAAATGCTAAAACTTACACGTGCTGCCGGTCCAGACAAATTGCCAGCAGTCACAATAAAAACAAATACTGCATGGTGGAACAGGCTTGTTTTATACCCTCTACCAGGGAATACTCTAGACAGGAATATTTCCAGATAGTTGGAAGGGAGCGGTGATCAAGCTGATCTACAAAAAAGTCGAGTATGTCCTCCCAGTGAATTATAGACAAATAAACCTGTTGGACAGAAGTGGTAAAGTTTTCTTTAAAATCCTCTTCGGGATGTTAAAGGAGTGGGCTGAAGTAAACTATCATCCCTCAAAAACAGGGCGGTTTCAAGGAGAACCACTCGAGGATCGATCATTGTTTTAGATTAAGGGCCATTGGCAAGACATCTATAGAGAGGTTGGGTCCTGTATTGTTGTTTTGTAGACTTTAGTTCTGCATTTTATTCTGTCGATCGAACTTTGCTATGGGAAGCATTATTGGATTACAGGATCCCAAAAGATTTGCTTTTAATTCTGCAGGAATTTCACAGGAATAATTGGGCCCAGGTCAAACTGGACAGTGAAGGCTCCCTAACCAAGAGGATTAATATAAAAAATGGTCTGAGACAAGGGAGTGTATTGTCACAGACACTATTTTCTCTGTTCCTGGCCGATCTCCCAAGAGTCCTCAGTTTACCCAATGCATTTAGCCCGAAAATGAATGCTGTGCATGTTAGCTTCTGTTGTATGCAGACGATTTAGTGATTTTAGACCAAACAGGAATTGGGCTTCAGAGAAAAGATATTTCTGCGCATTACTGTAAGGAGAAAACGTTAAAAATAAACATGGAAAAGACCAGGGTACTCTCGATAGGGAAGCAACTGAAAAATATGGCCTGGGCAATAAATAAAGTCAAATTAGAAATTGTTAAAAAATACAAATATTTCGGAGTGTGGTTCTCCCAAGATTTAGGATGGAAAGATCACCTGGCCTCAACACAATCGATGGCGCTTTAATCGATTATGGGGCTGACGAAATTTAATGATCGCTACGGGGGCCTTCCATGCGACCGGTGCTGGCGGCCTATCAGGTCATGATGCTGCCAGAATTTCAGTATGGTGCTGAGGTGATAGGCATAGGGGGCAAAAAGAGTTGTATTCGCATTTTATCTTGTTTTAAGAATCCTTGTTTAAAAGACTACGGTTTAAATAAACATATGCTTTGAAGGGGAAAAAAACTGTTTGAAACCCAGATGCAAGGGGCCAGTACAAGTGTTGCTGTAGACACAGTCGTTCGGTGTGACTGACACAAGAATTGGATTCATCAAGATTCAGCAAAAGCTGGGCAATTCTAAACTGTTTTTGGTTATATGCTGCTCCTGTGCTCGCTAAGTTCGCTGCAAGTCTATGGTGTCCTTGTTTGAAGCAATGCACTCAGTCACCTGTTTTTATATTAAAGTAGTATAAATCCATTTCCTTCTTTGAGGGATTAGGCACTTTATTATGCATGTTGCACTTTCAGCTGCAAGAAAAGTTGGTAGATAATGTTATTCTGTACAAAGGGAGTATGTGCTCTCAGGAAAAATCGAATAGGCTTTTTACTTTCCGATTGTTCTATACCCTATACTCTATTTTAAATTGGCAGGATTCTGCTTTCGCGGCGACGTTAAATACAAATGTATAAGGATTCCATATGCATTGTCTCCTTAAACGCTAATGGTCTCAATAATAAAAATAAAGCACAGGCTATAGATGAATGGGTGGGAAGCCATCTGCCAGACATTGTGCTTAATCAGAAGACACGTTATGAGGATAAAAAAAGAACCCATGTATAAAATGTTCAGGCACTAGGCAGGCTATCACTATATGTCATCCGCAAATACTGCATAAAGAGGGGCAGCAATTATTGTCAATAAGCGCTTTCATTTCCAAATTACTTATTCCCAATCTGATACAGAAGGCAGATGGGGCTTAATTAGCGGCTTACTCAATATTATTAGACTTACTATATCTACAATTTATGCGCCTATCTTAGGAAATCCAGCACCCCTATTAGAGCTATACAAGGCATTGTTAAATATCCCTGGTTTTGTGATTCTAGGGGGTGACTTTAGTCTCCTTCAAAATCCAGAGCTAGATTCATCTTCCGACAATCGCTAGCAGAATAAGCCACGAGTGGTGAGCGCACTAAAGGAATGTATGCAGGGGCTTGATTTGGCAGATTTATGGCGAGAAGAATATCCAAATAAGCGGGAATATTGCTGTTTCTCAGCAAAATATAAACTGCCTGCCCGATTAGATTATTGCCTTTCCTCTCGCAATTTGAACTTAAATCGGTTGTATGCATATCCAGAATGGTTTTTCGGACTATGCCTTGGTTAAGATGAAAGTATCTGGGATTACAGTTTTAAAAACATCGTTTTAAGGTTGATCTGGAGAATGAAGATTGGTGTAAAGAACTGTATAATGATATAGCGGGGTTCTTTCAGATTAATAATAATACAGCACGGGCAGAGACAATTTGGGAGGCGTTCAAAACAACTATACGGGGCTATATAATTTCCAAAGATATAGCACAAAGAAAAGGCCTCCGGACGCATAGGGTAAAATTAGAGCTAGATGTGAATCGGGCAAATGTGCAATATTTACACAATAAAACTTCTATTAATATAAATTGACACATAAGCAAGCAAAGACATGTATGCAAGAATATTATTATGCCAGAGGCTACTCTTCTAATACAGCATATCTCCAAAAAGTGTATGAGGAGAGTGAATTTGCAGACAGATTTTTAGCATGGCAGGTACGGGAACGCCAAGCACAAAATAGGGTTATATCCCTCATAAATAAGGAAGCAAAATCACCTATAACAGACACAGGGTAAATACAAGATCAATTTTTAAAACATTATGAAACAATATATAGCGCACAACAGGATGTGGATGTTTTGAGACTGGGATTTCCTTTGTAAGCTTCCTATTCCTAAACTACAGACAAGACAAGCACAAGCCATGGTAGATAATGTCTCTCCTAAAGAAATCAAAGACATTGTGAAATTGTTAGTTAATGAAAAGGCCTGTGGAGAAGACGGTCTGCCGGCTGAACTGTATAAAAAATGTGCACTAGTTCTAAACCCGGAGCTTGTCAAGTAAGCTAATCACATCTTAGAAGGGGTGAAATCCCAGCTTCATTTCGCACAGCAGTTGTGGTAAGCTTTTTTGAAGAGAAGGAAGATATTAATTCATATAGACCTACAAGTCTTTTAAATGTCGACTGTAAAATAACTAAACTTTTTGCAAATAGAATTAATAACAGTTTAGGTTCGGTCATACATCCTGATCAGTGCGGTTTTGTACCGGGAAGACAATTATCTTTTAATACTAATCTTTCTGACTGAACCTTGGGAATATTCCTGCGCAGGTTATGCTTTTAGACACCAAAAAGGGTTTCGCTTTAGTGTGTTGGGAAAGCCTTTTTATTATACTCAACGAGTTGGGTTCCCCCCTAATTTCATTCAAATGATTTCCAGTTTATATGAAGATGCCTCTGCGCAAAACAATTATTAACTCCAGCAACATCGGTACATGCAAGGTCAGCAAAGGTACAAGACAGGGCTGTCTTCTGTCACCAATACTTTTTGTCCTTTTAATAGAGCTATTAGTCATTGCTGTTCGAAATAATCCAGACATAATACCACCACTGCAAGGAACGGCTAGTATTAAATTATATACTGACGATATAGCATAGTTTCTTAAACCGGATTTAGCAAACTAAAAGAGTGTTTGAAATTTTTTATGAATCATTAGGTTATAAAATAAATTAGAAGCAGATTTTATTATGCAACAGCGCACTCGACACTTTATTAACTGAACTTCATCCAGCAGTTAATTTAAGGCCCAACAGATATTATGGGATATATGTTTAAAAAAATGTTAATAATCTATACTCGTTGAATTATGTTCCTCTAATAAGTAGGATTAAGGGGTTGTTACCTTTGTCAATAATTGGCTGTGTCGCTTTAATTCGAATGTCTAGTCTACCTCTATGTAATTTTCTGTTTGCTACTAGACCCAATGCTGTACAGAATATATTTTTCAAAGAAATGCAGGGGATTCTCTGCATTTGTATGGGCTAATAAAACACCTATATTGGCAATGGGTATATTATGCACGCCAGCTAAAGGAGGGTTGGCCCTTGCCGACTTGAAAGAATGTTACTTCGCTAATTTTGCACATACTACAAACAGAAATTTGGAGTCCTCAGGTGCGATACAGTTTGACAACTTTATTAGAATTGATCTTTGAGGAATATGAAATTGATTTTATACGCCTGACGAAAATTCCACAAAACATTAGATACAAGATGCTACAGTGGACCATTAAGCGTAGACAGAAAATGTTTAGGCATTATGATATCACTCCTAATGGAGTCAGCTATTTAACAGATCTATATATTAGAGATCAACCCCTGTTAGATAAAAAATGAAGCTGCCAGATGCAGCAGCAATGAATATGGGACTTTCCCAATGCAGAAAATTGGAAAAAAGTCGAGCCGATCATTACGTTTTTTAAAGCAGCAATGCCATGGTACTTCATTAAGATTAGATACTTTCTACGAGATATTGACCCTAGATGTATTTTGGCAACTCTGGAGCTAGTAGAGGACCTGATAGAATCTACGGCACTTAGATCTATTAGCTGGTGGGTTTCCGCTCTACGAACAAACAACGCTGTAATTGCTTCTTTTTTGTGAAGCATTTGGCTAAAATGTATTGCAGGCAATATGCGCAATACAGAAGTATTGATTTATTGTAATTCTCTTTTTTGAAACTTAATCAAAATTCGAAAGTGATTATAATGATGTATTTGCTTCTGGTTTTTTTAATGCAATCATTGACTATGTAATTGATGAACTCTCTCAATTAAATATTTTATATAAAAAAAAAGAATTGTATTCATCTGTCCAACGTTAAAAGAGCACCTCCCTTTTGGCCAGAGCAGCCTTCAGAAAGGGACGGTTTGGGCCTTAGCTGTGGTGCACCTAACCCATGGACAGTCGACATACCTGCTGTTTCACGATACAATTTGCGTCCACGAAAATTGAAGGATTCGACAGGAAAGTACTTAGGACGGAACAAGCACTAAATGCCAAGCGCTCAAGAGTGCCATCATGATTATGGAATCAGGGAGCACATATTTTTCAAAATATTAATTTACTGATCAAAAATGGACACCCTTTGGCTTGCCTACAGACAGAAAGGCCGTTTTCGTGCACTGCCGAGGGGCTAGAATCTCAAGTATGTGACTGCCAGAAATGCACAAGGAGAAAACGGAACCCCCACGCTCGATTTCCCGGCGCCATTAGTCTTGACATTCTTGAAGAATGGATGATGTATATCCTGAACACCAAGGGTGACTGCCTCGAGAAAGCTCTTGAACCCGAACAGCCCATCGAAATACGGCACATAATCTCACATCACTGTTCAACAATAAAAGTATGCAGCTCCCAGGATTATATGCTAGTCTTTTCTAACTTATGGATAGAGTGCAAGGGTTCTTGTATCCCTTTATATATAATCAGGGTCACACCGAGAAGAACCCACGTGACAGCTACACCTTAATAACAATACGATGCAGTGGCTGACAACTAGTTAGCCAAAGACCCATGCCCATAATAGAGTTAGTACATGCAATGAGCACTGGCAAAGCCAGTGGGTCTGGGCTTGGCTGTAAGTCTTTTGGCTTTAGTTCATATATGCTTACTTTGTCATGGTTTTTGCCAAAAATAATTGTTGGTGAAGCTGCTGAGCCCACAAATATTTCCGGCCTCAAAAATCACACACCATCACAGTAGTCCAAGGAACCTACGGGAAATACTGTGTGTGGATGAGCTACTTATGAAAACAGAGTCAATCACAATGAAGTTAACCAATGCTACAGCGGGCAGAAGACACAACAACCTAGACCATGAACGAAGAGGGCTGTCTGAAAACCCCTATGAGAATATCATGGGTGTAATTTTAGTCAAATCCAAAGCCCCTCCCTCAAAAGAAAAAATATGTTGTTTCCTACCATTACTTTGTAAAACTGTTTTGTAGTCATACCAAGATTTATAAAGATTGAATAGCTGTGGGTGGCATCAACTGCACAAATTTAGAGATAACTAAAGGAAAGAGTACGCACAATTAATTATCCTGCAAAAATGTATGATTCCAAACACCAGCAATAACCAGCTATCAATCTCTGATGGGGCTAGAAATCTGTCAATGGCACACCAGCCAGCTCGTGAAGTTACCAAACCCTAACCTACCACCTTGTCAAGAAGGGCGGTGCGACTGGTGCTGTCAGACCAGGTATGAAGCTCGGGAGGTGTTATTTGCGCTCTGACCAAAATGAGTGCCTTTGTCCGCCTTTCATTTTCAAAACATCAGTTGTTGTGGAAATAAATGATGGGCAACCGGACTCACGTGCGCATGGATGGATGGATTGGCAGTTCCTATAAGAGAGCTGGATTAGAGAGTGACATATCAAGCCAGAACACAGGCCTCAAACACTGCAGCACTTTACATACACCTCTTGAGCTGATGGTGGTAGGGTCCAAGTCCAAGATGCAGGAATCTCGCCTTTCGCCTTTAAAACTCAGAAAGCTTCAGTCTGCTTCATGTGCGAAAGGAAAGCACTGTGCTTGTTGTGTAAGACTGGTGTGGCATTTATTTTTTGCCGCTTTTTATATAGCGCAAACACAACCAGGAGGTAATGGGTGCTTCTCAAGAGCACAAGTTGCATTACACAAGGTCATGCTCAATTTTGGGTTTTTTGGGCACAGTCGGATTAAGTGATCTGCCCAAAATCAAAGGATGTTTAGCAATGCTGAAACTCGAACCTGGTCACCAAGGTTCAATGTCAGCAGATCTAGCTGTAACAGGTGGTGGGGTGGGGTGTGGGGGGGTCTCTCTCTCATATAAGGAGGGTGGTTGGTAAAATGGTGGGACAGTCCCACTCTCTCTTCATAATGAGACTCTTTGCTCCCTTCAACAATCTGAAGTCCGTGACAGGAGGCCCTAGCCCTACCCCTTCTCCTGCCCTGGTCTCCAAACCCCATGGCAGCAATTCCTGAATACTGCATGCTGAGGGCAGAGTGAGCGCAGCAATGGTAGCAGGCACAGTGTGCGAGGCTGGAAAGGTGATGTCTGCTCAGTGGTCAAAGTGCATTAAAAAAAAAAAAAATAATAAGGAAACTGTGATGCTGCATGAAAAGGGGGCAGGCTGAGCGAGTCTGATGGCGGGGTCAAAGCAGTGGCTAAAAATACAAAATATTTTGTAACTTTTTATTGTCTTTCACCTGCAGGTAACTCCATATATACTAATAGACTGCTTTAATGAAAATTAAATGCATGTTATGTTAATCAGTGGGGACATTATGAAACCTCCATTAGTTTATGCACTGCACCAGAGAGCCACAGAATTGAATCCTGGTCAGTGCAGAATAGTGACATGTGCAGTTCACTGCTGCAACATCCTAGTCTGGTCTGTGACAGATAGCACTGGGAACATGCAAGTCATTATTTTAAACTTGCATTACTCACAATACAAGATAGGCTGCTACAAAATGCTCGATGAGTTTTAGGATAAAAAAGTGCATTCAATATATAGATTTTAGTAATACCCAGACTGGGCATAGTGCCATTTTTTTTAAGTTTCTTTTTTTTATAACTGGCTTTTAAAAGCGCACACTTCACACCTTAGCTGGTAGGTCCCTTACAGTAGCTCTCAAAAAGAGTAAATCTGCGTTGTCAGGAAGTGATTCCATCAATTGAAGCTAATAAGAAAGCAGACACCCTGGCAAAATGGCTTGTTTAGCTGTCTGTGCCTCCATCCATTTCAAAGCACAGGAGACTCCCTGCCTTACACTAGACCAGGTGTCTCCAACCAGTGGTTCGCGAGCTACCAGTAGCTCCCAGACACCTTCAGAGTAGCTGACAGCTTTGAGTTTTTTTTTTAAATAAGCACAAGGTCAAATTTTTCATTTGAAGTTAAGGGAAGTTTGTGTCTATTTTACATTATCATCATCAGGCTGCAGATAACAGGGCCTGATAATGAGCAGTGCT
Organism: Calotriton arnoldi; assembly: GCA_963921515.1. NCBI lineage: Eukaryota > Metazoa > Chordata > Amphibia > Caudata > Salamandridae > Calotriton > Calotriton arnoldi. The sequence continues at coordinate 2,646,592 of CAWUFW010001544.1, read as the reverse complement.
CAGTCAGATTTATGACCCAGGCTGGGTCACAGAGGTGAACGACTGAAGCACTGAGGTATTTAACTCTTAAATAAAACTCTGTGTCAACTCACTGTTGGAGCTGTGAACAAAATTATGTTTCTGAATGTTTTTAAGTGGGAGAAAATTAAAATGAATAGTTACCTTAATGATTAAATTAACTCTTCAATTTTAATGTTCTCCCATTTCAAAGGGTCACATTTACAAACAGCAGGCCCCTTACTCCCAGTGGTCAGTATACACTGTACCATAAGTATAACTGAAAAATACATACATCTTTTAAACGAGAAATATTTAAAGTGCTGAAAAATGTTCCATACAATGAAACCTTTTGCAGAACATTTTTCTGCACTTTAAATAAATGCATAACATCCCAAAGGCCTACCTCTTTCCAGTCCCATTACCATGTACCTTGCAGTTGGCCTTGGAATAGCTCCTCAAAGGGGTAACACTGAGACACGTGACGTAAACGTCACAGGCCACCCAGCACCTGAGAGGCCGCACTAAGTTGCTGGACATCGGTGAGACTAAGTCTGCACACCAGCACTCATAGGCAATGCAGCACACCTGCACTTCATTTGCCCGTCTACTCCTGTTCTAGTGTCCGTGCTGCTGTCACTCGCCATGAAACCCAGACGCACACCGACCCGCTCAAAGGCTGCGCCAGTCATGCAAGAGGATTGTTGCACGCCTGGCACCAACGGGTGTTTGAATCAGGTCTGTCCACCAATGGAAAGGTGTACATTCGGCACGGCTATCATTGGAGCAGCAATGAGGCCTATTGAGAACCTGTGCTTCCTGCAGCCACAAGGACGCCTCACTAAACGCAGTCCGTCACAGCAGGCACAGCAGTTCTATTCGGTCTAGAGCGAGTTGCAAGAAAATATGAACTTCTTAGAAACTTTTGCGTCTAATGTATTATGGCACTTGAAGAATAAGAGGTCAACTTGCAACGTTATATTGGGCACTATGGCAGTGCTTGTATTTATATCTAAATACAAGCCTTGTGGCAGCCACGAACTACCGCTTGCTGAGACTGACATTTCACTCCCCCGGCTAATCAATGGCTAGAGGTCAGTCATGTGCGTCTAGCCAATCAGAGGCCTCCAAAGCTTCTCTGGCTCTCTGCCAGCCTTTCTGATTGGCTGTGAGCCCAAGATTGCCCACAGTCTGTATTATTTACATGATTTATTGTCTACTTGTCCATTAGACAAAATAGACATTAAATCTTCCAGTCATAAAAATCAACATGGGTCAGGCGATATGATTCCCCCACCCCTGATATCCTACGCCAACGACACACAACTCATCCTCACCCTCTCCGAAGACACTCCCAACACCCACTATCCACAACTGCAAGAGAGACATCACCAACTAGATGAAGGACAACTGCCTGAAGCTTAACACGGACAAGATAGAGGGGACGTCCCCAGGGGACGCAACTTGGTGGCCCTCAGAACTCGGACCTACTCCTACCCTACCCTCATTGGCCACGCTAGGAACAGAGGTATCATTCTGGACAACAATCTAACCATCGCTTAGGTCAAATTTGTCTAATCCTCTAGCTTCTTCATCCTCTACATTCTTCGTAAAATATTCACATGGTTAACATAAAGCTCAAGGTGCACCATCACCCAGGCACTCATCTCCAGCTGACTGGACTATGGCAACGCTCTGCGCAGGATACTCACCTCCTCCTCAGACTACACACCATACAGAAGGTCACAGCTAGACTAGTCCTTGATCTCCCTAGACCATGGGTACTGACAAACATTTGCCCAGGGGCCAAAAAGTTTGGTCAGTGGTGTGACGGAGTGCCACACTGATGCCAGGAGGGGATGGTCGGGGGAGGTTTGGTATAGGTGATGCGACATGCACATTTACTGTCTGAACTGAATTGCACAATGTGGAACCACAAAACCTGGGACCAATTCTGGCTTCCCCACTTGACCAAACTGTGATCTTATGCAATTGTTTTTTATTTTACTTTCCCTTCAATACCACATAAGTGCGTCTCGAAATACATGACTTCAGCATGTGTGCCATACAAAACCTTCTCCTGTGTTTGATTTAATAAACAGTAATATTGTTCATGTATACAACCAACCCTGTTCACCCAAAAGGTGCATATAACATCTGACTTGCCTCTTAGTTCTCCATTAGCATTGTTGCAGGGGTGGGGTAGCATGAAGGTGTCTAAATTCATGTCTGAAAACTATTGCTTTAAAAAAAAAAAAAAAAAATACTTCTCAATGCGCTGATATAATCAGATTTACTAAGGTTAACCGGCTCTGCACGTTAATGAAAAACACTTTTGGATTTTGAAGAGCCTGCTGGAAGATGTCTTTATAATAAAGGTGTTCCTAAAGATAAGCAGTGCAGAACACCCAATTACTTCCACTCTTTAACAGCAATTAACCTTTATATCAGGCTCCTCCAACGAGTAGCTTGTGTGCTAATGGTAGCACTCCAGCTACCTGCAAGTAGTTCTCCTGTCTGCAGCCCAGCCTAGTAAACTAGAAGCCTTTCCTAGGTTGAATTAATATATGTAGACAGAAATTGAAAAGTATGTATTGGAGATGAAAATGTGTGTATTTTCAGAATTCATAATCTTATGTTTTGAGAAAAATTATAAACTTTGTAAAATATATTTAAAGACGATATTTGAATGATAAATTATGCAGCATCAGGAGACTTATGACATTACCTTGGTACCAGGAGTATTACAACTATTGCTGTTATGAATTACCCATGTAGAGGCATTCTACATTGATAAAGCATTTTATTAAATTAGTGGTGGCAACTTTGTGGCATTGATATGATCACTGCTGGTAATCTTGCATGAGGTGGTTGCTAATGTAATCTTGTCTGACATGCTCACTATTATCATGATAATAACAGTAGCACAGGATGATATTCATTGAGCATAAGTAGCTCTTATTACAGAAAAAGTTGAAGACCCCCGTTTTGAATAAAGGCCTCCCCAGTTATTGAACATATTTTTTATGTTAGTGCTATGTCGAGTAAACAGTTGAACAGGGGGCCGCATATAAAGGCCAGGAGGGAGGCATCAGGACGAACACACGGCCGTACTCCGAGTACCACTGCCCTAGACAAACACACATCACCTCCTACCCCAGGGAGGTGCACTGGGTCCCTGTACAGAAAAGATGCCAGTTTAAGCTCCAGACCCCGGCATACAAGGTCCTACACAACTGTGGACTCGCCTACTTGAAACACCACCTGAACTTTCATCAGCACACCATACACCTCCTCTCTGCGTCCCTTTCTCTAAACTTCACCCGACGTAGCTGATGTGGAGGTCGATTCTTCTCCTTCCTAGCAGTAAAGACAGGGAAGGCGATACCCTTCCATCTATGGACCTCTCCATCTCTTCCAGGGTTCCAAAAGTCCATGAAGACCTGGCTAATCAACTGGACCCGGCCAGTGCCTGGATACCCTCAAGGGGGACCAGAAGCGCTCTACAAATTTACTGATTGCGCAATCATTCAAATACTAGACATGCAGGTCTGGTAATATTTTATGATTTTTGGAGGCCTGATAGTGAAAACCTTTGCTGCCCCCCCCAAGGTTTGTCAGAAGGGGGAGACCAACACCAAACCACTGGTCTACTACAGTATCTGTGAGATTTCATTTATCAAAATATCTGTCTTATAGCCTGTAGCACAGTGACATAACAAGTAATCATGTAATACTTACTCGCATTAACAACAGCTTTTCACAAAAATAAAACAGGCCTACTGCCTTTGTCACCACTATACATGATAAAAACAGATCAGATCTAAGGCATCGGACACAACTTTGACAGTGAACCAATCAGGCACAAAAAGCTCTATAGCATATAGAAGTAGCTTGTCGCCATAACCATATCAGGCTCCTGTATGGAGCAGCGTAAACTTTGCTACAAGGCAACCATCGGGCATACAGTCGTGAAATTAAAACATGTATACAAAATTACAGTTGGCAAAGTAAAACATTCTGCTAAGAGAGCCAAACAAGGATTATCACAATGCCAGTCTTCTAGCCCCAGGGTTTGTCAGAAGGGGTAGCCAAAACTAAAACCCTTGTCTGCTACCGTAATATGTGAGATTACATGGAATATTATACATCTCTGCAGGGTGTGATACGGAGTAATAACTATCGACCCATAAAAACCTATTGATCTGAACATGCTTTTCACAATAAATATGTAAGACCCATGACTGTCATCTTAACTTTTAATGCTAAACAGATCAGATTGATAGCTTGGATTGTCAGCGTGCCACCATACCCAATTTAGTCCAGAGCAACAAGTGCAATACACAGACCCTCCAGCATTTCGCCATACGCAAAATAATCACGAAATCAGCTGAGGAGCGCGATGACCACAATATTTATCTGCTTGGCCGCAAAAAAAGGTCTCCGTCAGACAGGAAACAAAAATTGTGCCATCCTATAGGCTGAAGGCATACACACGTCACTAAATGACGCCGTACAGCCATATTAGCTGCCTGCTTCCTCCTGCAGCATTAGGAATTACAGCAGCGAAAATTGACACGATTATACATGTTCAGAGCTTGTATTCTCAGCTATGAGCGCCGCACAAAACAAATCGGAAAACAATGTTGTGAAAGAAAGACGAGAAAATAAAAGTAGTGCTTCATTGGCAAACTCTGTAAAGTGGCGCTAATGTGTTTGGGTGTGAATACAACCAATCTGGCCACTTTACGGCTTCTTTATCTTGTTTGAAAAACCTTTTTTCTTTCTTTGATTTCTCTGTCCCGAAGTCTGCACTTTGGAAGGGAAAAATGACTGAAAAAGATGACATTTTCGGCAATGTCTTTTTTTCCCTTCTTTTTTGGATCAATTTCACAGTGGAATGAACTAAGGAAAGAAGTGGAAAAAAGAGGGTAAGTGCCTTTCTTGAAGTCACGGTTTTCAGCAGGTCAGGAGGAATAGGACAGAGACAGAATGAAGGGGAAAGAGAGAGAAAGGAAGGAGAGAGACGAGAAACCAGAAGAGGGGAGAGAACAGGCAAAAATAAGTGAGCAGCAAGGTGCATTTTTAATGTTTTCTCCAGTACACATTTTATCTTCCATGGGCCCTGCTGGGCGCAAACCTCTGCCCTCTTTTTCAGAATGAGCAGACAAGTTCTCCATACAGGTATAGCAAAATGCTCCAGTCTGTCAGGTCTGAGGTTCCTCTGTGAATATGTGTACATCTTAAAACTAGAGCTGAAGAGGCTGCTGCCAGTCAGGTTTGAGGAGCATTGATTTGGAAGAGCTGAATGCCTTGGTCCCAATGAAGTTGAAAGAAAGACGAGAAAACAAAAGTAGCACTCCACTGGTAAACTCTGTAAAGTGGCACTAATGTGCTTGGGTCTGCCCGAAACCAATCCCCGAAACCAATCTGGCCACTTTGCTTGAACTTTATTTTTTCCCTTTTGTTTCTCTGTCCTGGTGCTGCATTTTGGAAGGGAAAAATGTCTGAAAAAGACGACATTTTCAGCAATGTGTTTTTTTCTTCTTTTTTTAGGATCCATTTCTCAGGGGAACGAATGAAGGAAAGGAGTGGAAAAAGTTGGTAAGTGCCATTTCTTGAGCTCACAGTTTTCAGCAGATGAGGACGACGAGATAGGGGACAGAGAAAGAGAGAGCAAGGGCTGCCAGCAGCCTCAGAGCCAAACGCAAAATATGGGTACGATTTTATCAATGCCCCTCAAGCTCCGATAGGCTTTTGGGAACATCACATGGGGCTTGGGGTCCATTTCAGTCCATCTGAAGCAGCTGAAAGGATTCACAAAGCTGGACCTCTTGTTAGAGTCTCACAGAACCCAATCATCGCAAGCAGAGACTGCAGAAGCAGAGGAAGTTACATAGTGAGGGGCTTAACGGGAAAGAAGCTATCAAACCGAATAATAATCCATGATCCAAAATTTTCATTCAATAATGAATTTGAATAGTCAATCATGGAACCGCGAGTGCTGATTTTTCCCTGGAGTCGGGTTTTCTACATTGCACTTACCACTGTTGACTAACTGCTTTGAGGTTGGAGTTCAGGTTACGCCATTGGCAGTCAGACAACGTTGTGTATGTTTTTTTTCTTTGGTGGCAGAAGCTTAGCAGTCAATGAAATGCTTGAGCAAAGCCCAAGGATGGAGTCTCTAGGGTGTGACTCAGAGACTGGAAACAAGCAATGGAACATGTGTCTACAAAAGGCTAGAGTGAAGCCGCTGAGACAATGTGTGATCTCGGCCAAGAATCCATAAACAAAACCAGGAAGAGTAGGGCAGTGCACTGCGGACGTGTGGAGTCAGAGCCATAAGAACGGAGGGCAAGACAGTAAGTAAGTGAAACAGAAGACGGGCTACTGACAAGAAGTCAGTTTAAATTGAAATATCCCACATATTCTGTGACTTAAAAATGCCCAGGAACTCAGTATATTATCGAGCACTTTTGACGTGTTGGTACGCACAATACAAGAAATCTCTTAAGTAACCTCTGTATGTGAGATGGACAACACAAACTGAGATGGAAAGCACAAAACAACAAGCATTGGAAATGCAATAGGTCTCGCAATTGCTTAATTTAGAGCTATTGGCATTGTAAATGGCATTGTAAATGACAATGCGAGACCTAAAAAAGGTGCAAGACATTGAAGTGAATCCCTGCACGCCCGGCAAAAGGCGGCAGCCAAATTAGAATGGAGCAGATACGCATCACCACTTCGAGAACAAACGAGATTCTGGTGGAAAAAAGTTAAATATTATTTTCACGTAGAAAAGGAAGCAAATTTTCCTGCGAAGCACTAGTAACAGCTATGTTTTACTATTTAAAAATGACATAAAAAGATGGCTAACATATAAGCATGAAAAATGATGCTAGACGATAAGCCTGAATAAATACACAAGCCTTCTGAATTTACTTTTATTGAAACAAATAGCGTTTGCTATAAATTGTTCGAGAGGCTTCTGTAGAGAGCCGTTCGCACCCGAGTGAAAAAACGTCATTCGCCGATGGCCGGAAATACTCCGGGAAACCTTAGTCTGCCTGGAACGAGAGGTTTTCTACAGCCTCGATTTGGGTTCAGCGGCACAAAGGGCCATGATTGTAAAGCCATCATCCTTGTGTGATGAAATGAATAAGAAGCTTGCAGGACTAAACCACCAAATGAAAGATTCTGAGACAACTTAATATGTATATTTCGGGGAACACAAAAATAGCATATGTTAACTAATACTATGTTGTTGCGAAATTTTAATTTCTGAAATTAGTATGGGTAAACAAGATTACCTGGGAAATTGCCAACCTTCAGTTTGTAAATTAAATAAAAGATTTTTGTACTTTCCTTTAGTATTTATTTCAAGTGCCATACATTAGTTATCTATCTTCCTAAAATGTCCGCCGCTGATGTAAGGGCCAGGGAACGTCTGGTAAATCGACTTCCAGCATAAGGCGGAACGTGTCCCAGCCGGTGAGTGTTGTGCTCCTGCCGTAACGTGACCCAGCTGTGTCTGCCTACTCGCCGTGGCATGTCCTGCGAGGCTTGCCGTAGACCGAAAGTGAGTGAGTGCGGGAAGCGGAGCGGGGAGGTGAGCGTTGTGGCGGCCGCGGCGATTGAAGGTGAAAGCAGTTCGTACTAAGTGAGGAGATTTCGTCCCTTGCTACGCAGAGAAGAAGACTGGTTCCGATTATGATAGACGGCACGTACCGAAGATAGTGTAGAGAGCCATCCGGGCTCTCTCAAACATTGTTGCCAATTCACACACGCATGCACCCCTCGGGGCGGGCTCGGCCCGAGGGTATAAATAAACGGCGGAAGACCGCTCGTGGTCTTCGCGCCAACTGAGGAGTACCTGGTGTCCCGTGTCCTTTAATCAGCGAGGAGCCCAGCTACGGCCTACGCCCTTCTGGAGCCCCTCCACACTGGCGACGAGGCCGGTCGGACCGGCACGTGTGAGCGCTTTGCACGGTACGGCTGCTGTACCCGTCCGTGTGAAGGCTGCGCCGTCGCACCTGTGAGTGGCGCCCGCCCACGCGTCTCCCAGCCCAACGGGAGCGTGTTCAGCTGGCGGCGCCTACACAGGGAGCCGACGACCGATCCTGCAGCCTGCCCACGCGCCTCCCTTGTCAGCGGGAGCGCGTTCAGCCGGCGGCGCCCTGCCTGCAACGTTCTCAGTGCGGTGAGTGCGCAGCTGTGCGCGAGGCCCCGCTCGAGGACGACGCCATCGCGGCCGCCTGGGCCGGAACCCGAAGCCCCTCCCCCGCTGGGCGTCCATGCACACGTCAGAGCCCTGAGGCTCCGGAAAAAAAAAAAAAAAAAAAAAAAAAAACACAGCCCTGCACGCGTGAGGAGCGTCAGAGAAGGGTGGTGACCAGCGCCTGAAAAAAATAAATAATAAAGGGACAAAAAAAGGGGGAAGCACACATCGCAGCCCTGAACAAGCCAGCACGCTGCCCTGCACAGGCTCAAGTGGCCCTGCACCCCTCGCCTCACAACTACCCTGCCACGCGCGCAGGCCACACAAGTTCAAGTGACCCTGCACCCCTCGCCTCACAACTACCCTGCCACGCGCGCAGGCCACACAGGCTCAAGTGACCCTGCACCCCTCGCCTCACAACTACCCTGCCACGCGCGCAGGCCACAGAGGCGGTGTTTCACGTGGCATTTTCCCCCAGGAGGTGGCAGGCCACCGAGGGAAGGAGGAAAGAGAACACTGACAGGGGCACGGCAGGCTGATTAAGGGAAGAAGCGAGTAGACCACCCACAGTGTCGCGAGTTTTCCTTTCACTGGACAGGGAGAGGACGGCGCGCCCAAGATGAGCATCACGCAAACGGCCGGTGCACAAGCTGGAGCGCAGGGCCCGGACGGTGGACAGGTTGCGCAACACCCCGGACACCATCACACCGCCATTGCTCCCCTACCGCCGTTCAGCGAAGCTTCAGACCCCGCTACCGCCGCGCCGCGGTGGAAGGCCTGGGTTGGGCGGCTGAATCTCTACTTTAAAGGAACGAGGGAAACAGACGGCACCGTCAAGCGGTCGCTTCTCATCTACTACGGGGGGGCCGAAATCTATGACCTGTTCGAGACACTTCCAAACACGGGAGAGGAGGACGACTACGACGCGGCAGTGAGGGCACTCGACAGACATTTCGACCCACAGCTAAATCCAGACTTCGAGAAATTCAAGTTCAGGAGGGCCTCGCAGGCTGAGTCGGAATCGGTCGACATGTTCTATGCCAGGCTGCGCCGGCTGGCCAGCACATGCACATTTGTCGCTCCACAGACGGAAATCAGGGATCAGATCATCCTGGGCTGCCGATCAAAAATCCTACGTAAACTCATACTGCGACAGCCAGGGATCTCATTGGACGAGATCCTGGTCTTGGCACGGTCTCACGAGTTGTCAGATGTCCGGGCCGAAGCAATGGAAGTAGCGCTCCATACACCCATAGCAGCGCAGAGTACAACAAGACACCCTGTCATCAAGGAAGAGAGAATAGATGCCATACAACGGCGCCCTACCCAAGCCCGGCAAGTGCAACCGCCGTCGCGAGGCGGCCAGTGCGGGTACTGTGGGGAGGAGCACGCAAAGACAGCAGTCTGCGGGGCAAAAGGGAAGACGTGCTCCCGGTGTGGGAGACTCAACCATTATGCCAGGGTATGCCGAGGCGGACGATTCCGGCAAGGCCCGTCAAGACAGAGGAGCCTCACACATCGTATCCAACAAGTGTCGCTCGAGGATTCGCCCCCTCCCGAAGAAGCCAGACAAGTGTGGGAAGATGAAGATGATGACGTCTTTGTGGTGTCCTATGTCAGCCGAACGGACAGACGACGGAGACCTCCCCCGATGTGCTCGGTGACAGTGGAAGGCACGGATGTGCGGGCCCTCATTGACACCGGTGCCTCGGTCAACGTCATGGACTCGGAACAGTATGATCGACTATCACCGAGGCCCCCGCTTGAGCCGTCCACAGCGAGGATATATGTGTATGGAGGAACCGACCCGCTACCACTGAAGGGAGTCATCCAGGCCAGAATTGACAGCGGCACCTACACCACGAATACCCGTTTCCATGTAACGGAGGGACGGAAGGGGACCCTGCTCAGCTGTCACACCGCTGAAGATCTCGGACTCGTGTTCTTCGCAAACCAAATTCACGAGTCACATGCGGAGGCCATACTCAAAGATTTCCCAGCACTGTTCACAGGCCTGGGGAAACTGAAGGGCAAAAGGTTCAAGCTACACATCGACCCAGCTGTCAGACCAGTGGCACTCCGACATCGAAGGGTGCCGTTCAATCTACGGCCACAAGTCGAGGAAAAGCTAAGGAAGCTAGAGGCGCTGGATGTAATTGAAAAGGTCTCAGGTCCCACCCCCTGGGTGTCTCCACTGGTGGTGGCCCCGAAGCCCAAACAACCAGGGGCCATAAGACTCTGCGTGGACATGCGCCTGCCGAATGTAGCAGTAAAGAGGGAGCGCCACATAACCCAGACTATGGAAGACATCGTGGCCGACCTCAACGGAGCCAAATGGTTTTCAAAACTGGATTTGAATGCTGGCTACCATCAATTGGAGCTGGAGCCAGAGAGCCGGTACATAACAACATTTTCGACCCACGTTGGCCTCCGGCGGTATAAGAGACTCAGCTTTGGGGTATCTTCAGCAGCTGAGGTTTTCCAGAACGCAGTGCGAGAAGTATTGTCAGGACTGCAAGGGGTGATCAATTTACGTGACGACATCCTTGTGTTCTCAAGCACGTTGGAAGACCATCATAAACACCTTCGCGCGACGCTGAAGAGGCTAGAAGACTCCGGGCTTACGCTGCACAAGGCGAAGTGTTCATTCTATCAAGACACTGTGGAGTTCTTTGGCTACGTGTTCACGAGAGAAGGGCTCCGAGTAGATCCGAGGAAAGCAGCTGCCATCCGGGCGGCCAGTGTACCGAAAAACCCCACGGAGGTGAGAAGTTTCTTGGGCATGGCAACGTATTGTGGGCGTTTCATCCCGAATCTCGCCACGTTGTCCGAACCACTCCGGACCCTGACGAAACATGGACAACCATGGGAATGGTCGAGCGCCGCCAACAAAGCATTCAAGGACATCAAGCAGGGGTTGCAAGACAAAGCAGTCATGGCATACTTCCATCCGAAGAAGCGCACTGAACTAGTCGTGGACGCTAGCCCCATGGGCCTGGGGGCAGTGCTACTGCAAGAACACAGTTCGGACGTTTGGAAGCCGGTGGCGTATGCCAGCAAAGCCCTCACGGACACCGAAACCAGATATGCTCAGATAGAGAGGGAGGCACTCGCCATCAAGTGGGCATGCCAACACTTCCACTTGTACCTGTGTGGCCAGGACTTCCAGGTAGTGACGGATCACAAGCCGCTGATCCCGCTCTTCACAGGGTCATCCAGGTTGGCACCCCCAAGGATTGAGCGATGGGCTGTGCAGTTACAAGCATATCAGTTCAAAGTCGTGTACAGACCCGGGGCACACAACCCGGCCGATTACTTATCGCGCCACCCTGACTCCTCATCGCCTGGGGGCCCATCTGCGGAGGAGACAAACACCGAAGAATTCGTAAGGATGATTTCGCAGCATGCCTGCCCGAGAGCCATGACGCTGGAGGAAATTGGACAAGCGACAATGGCAGATGGAACATTGGCTAGGGCGAAAAGAGCGATGGACGACAACACGTGGGCTCGTTTCATGGAGGGGAGTCGCCTACTACGCCCGGAAGTCGGACATGAGCGGCAGCAACTGTGGAAGGTACGACATGAGCTCAGCGTGGGGGAACATGGGATTGTCCTGAGGACGACATCTGGTTGTGATTCCTGAGGCCTTACAAAAACGCATTCTGGAACTCGCTCATGTCGGGCATCAGGGCATGGCCAAGACGAAAGCGAGACTACGGCAAAAGGTCTGGTTCGCGACCATGGATACCAAAGTGGACGAGATGGTCCGAGGGTGCCATGAATGTATCATCACAGGGGTGGATCCCCCGACAGCACCAGTGCGCACAGGAGACCCGGTGAAAGTCCCCTGGACTCATGTCAGCCTCGACTTCGGGAGCTTCCCAGATGGCCGGCATATGTTGGTTGTGGTGGACACCTTCTCGAAGTTTCCCGTAGTGGAAGTCATGGGGTCAACGGCGTTTACACACGTGAAGAAAGCGCTGGACAAGATCTTTGCCATGTTTGGACTACCCGAGGAAATCAAATCTGATAACGGACCTCCATTCCAGGGTAGGGAGTTCCAAGAATATATGGAAAGCAAAGCCATCAGACACCGCAAGATCACGCCACTATGGCCCCAAGCCAATGGGGAGGTGGAGCGGCTAATGAGAACTCTCAACAGAGCTATACGCATAGCGGTGGAACAAGAAGAGGATGCTGAAGCAGCCCTGGATCAGTTCCTAGGAGCTTACCGGCAAACGCCTCACAGCACCACCAAGTGCGCGCCCTCACATCTGATGTTTCTGCGGCCGCCGCAGGACAGTATTCCAGCAGATCCGAAGTGGATCCCTCCAGTGAGAGATGATGAGGCAGTCCAATCCCGCCGAGAAACCACTAACAGGAAGGCAAGTGAAACCCGAAGGGCTCAAGAACCCCGAATCCGTGTCGGAGACCGAGTGGTGATCAAAGATCGACACCCCGGGTGGAAGTTTCGGACACCATTTGAGCCCGAGGCATGGGTCGTGACGGAGGTGCAGGGAACAATGATCACTGCTCAGAAGGGACGTATCAGGGTCACAAGGAATGTGTCGTGCTTCAAACCGGTGGCTGAAGATGGCCAAGACAGTGAGGAAAATGATAACCCGGCCGGGAGCCCGAGTGTGGTGTCCCCAGAGTCTCCCAGGGCGGGAGCCCCCCTCACCGAAGGTGGGCCACCGGTGGACAGAGAAACAATCAACATCCCAGACATGGGTGGTTCCGAAGATGGGTCTGGCTCGCCCATGGGTGTAATGAGTGGCACTGGAAACACCGTCGCTCCCCGGAGTCAGAAGTATGACCTCCGGGCAAACCCGATGCCGAGCCAAAAGTTCAAAGACTTTGTGTATATGTCCCCATGAACAATACCGACGTTGGTGACTGGAACCAAAAGAAGGAAGGGATGTAGAGAGCCATCCGGGCTCTCTCAAACATTGTTGCCAATTCACACACGCATGCACCCCTCGGGGCGGGCTCGGCCCGAGGGTATAAATAAACGGCGGAAGACCGCTCGTGGTCTTCGCGCCAACTGAGGAGTACCTGGTGTCCTGTGTCCTTTAATCAGCGAGGAGCCCAGCTACGGCCTACGGCCTTCTGGAGCCCCTCCACAGATAGAACGTGGATAGTTTTCCACTATACGGAGAGGGAGGTAATTGTGCCTCGAGCTTTGCGACGCCATTGGGGCGCTACAAGCTTATTGTCCCGGTCTCATAAGAATGATTAATGTTTCATTACCCTTGTCCTGAGGAGGCCAAAGAAGAAAAGGCTGAAACGTGGTCACGTCGACATTTCTAAGGAGGAGTCCTTGGAACTATAGTTTTACTTGGATTTGTGCAGTAACACACTAGAGCCAAAGAAATTAGTCCCTAGTCCTTAGGTGTTCCACTCGGACTACCCGAGTGTTTCGCCCAGAATTTATGGGTGGACACGAGTGAGAATAATATTCTAGGGTTTCCTTGTAATGTATAATTGTGTTTATGTTGATTTATATAATGTTGTGATATATGTTATTTTCTGTCTTCTTCATTGTTTAGGTGCCATTGTTTATGTGTGTTGTAAATACATTGTTTATACATACACTAAGAATAAGAATTTCGGAGAGGGTAATTAAATGTGCTCTACTCAAACTTTTTTGTATCTTTTCCTTCATACCATTTTTTCTTGTATAAAAGTACGTCCCATACCCAGGTATAGGAGGGTAATTTGGGTATACCCTTTTGTTTTTTCCCCTGGTGTACATCATCCTGTGCAACCACTGTCATCACCCTGAACTACACATCCTCCTCGGATGCAAGAAATCTAGTGGTCATCTCATGCACAACATCCGTCCTCCCCCCAGTGGACTGTAAACTTTTATGTTAGCTGGGCTTCATTAAAATGGATGGCGATGCCTGTGTTATGATCTATCTGTGCATTTGTACCTGTTTTTTGTGTACCTCTTCATGCATGTTTTATACAAGAGACATATCTACTTGCTTTGTCAATGACTGTTTCGCTAAGCAATTACGATTTTCCTCAAGCAATCTGGATACATTTCAAAACATGGCGTTCTACAGCAGATGGCTCTGGGGCTTGGAACCGCTAGCCCGAAGTCAGCAAAATGCCACAGAAAGCAGGATGACTATAAACCCTGTGCTATTGTGCTTGGCTTAACCTATGATCCAGAATGTTACCACAAAAGAGAATATAGCAGACAAACACTCACAGACACTTTAAACAAGCCTATTTCAAAGTGTAATACTCTGTTAAAACTGTTTTTGTTGATTTGAGGCTGAAAAGGAATATTCACAAGTAAAAAAAAAAATAAGTGCTACAATAATGCCGCAAAATTTACAAATCTCTGCTGCAATAACCTGGGGGGGGGGGATCTGAATTCAAGCGCCCCTTTCCAGGGGCAGCACACATGTTCTGCCCAATAAAATAATGTACTTGAGGTCACCAACATATAGGCAGAGCCTAAGCTCCTCTCAGTAGTACTTCTTTAAGCTTTTATTGTTGATCACATAAGATCGAAAATAGAAAGTTGTCTGTAAACATCACAGCCTGTATTCGGACACATTTTCGCAGCATCCCGTTTTTTATGCGCAGGTATCATCAGTTCGTTGCATCTTAACTGGCTAGAAAGTGACAGGGCGAACCACCAATTGGCAACTCAGCAATTCACTCGAGAAAGTTACACGAAGTGTGTTGCAGTAAGTAGGACTGCAGGTTAGACAGGCAAAACGTCAACATCAGTCACACCATAAAATATAGTAAAACACATCTCATTACGATTAACTCAAGCGAGAAATGGTACGTTTATACCGCCTGACAATCTCGATCGACTGATCAGGTGTAGCACATACCAGAATGTCAGTGAGGATCGCATGTAATAAACAGGGCTGTGTCTGCCTTAAGATAAATCAACCCCGCATTGCCAAATAACCACAAGTGGAACGAGTCTTTCCAACAAGGCAGCCAGCCACCACCACGCCCCATCCTTTACTTACATCGGTTCCAGAGTACGGGTAAGCCATTCCCTCAGCGCCTCGAAGTTCTCAATGTTCATTTTCATGTGCCCCGGGGGCCCCTCAACCTCCTCCTCCTCCGAGGGGACGGGCGGAGCCCCCTGCAGCTCCCCCGTCGCCCCCCTGGTGTCAGGCAATGGTCCTTCGGCTTTACAACGTCCCCCCCTTGACTTTCGCCCTCCACCACCAGGGCCCCGGCGCGGCGGCCGGGTAAGGGCCAGGCTCCCGGAGGAGGGGGCGGCGGGGTTCAGGGTGGCGCTAGGTGGGGAATCCGCCCCGTGCGGTTCCTTGTACGCAGACACAGTGTACCCGAAGGCTACGGTCAGGGACAGAGGGGAAAATCAGTTCCCACAGCGGACCCAGATCCTCTCCACAACAGACAACGGCAGATTTCTCGCAAGACAGTCCGATGGTAGCGCGGTCCAGTTGCTGCCTCCCCTCTGCCCACCGGCTCACATTCGCCACAGTGCTCAGTATACAGCGCCGATAACAACATAGGGAAAAGGTGCGCACGGCGCGCGCTCAACACGTCGGGGGACACGAAGATAGACATAGAGGAAAGACTAACACGACAGCTGCCACTGAGCGGGGTCCAAGAGGTTCAAGCTTGATGCCATTTTAAATGGTTGTATTTTACTACTTTCCAGAACGTCACTTCAGAATAGAAAACTGAGATGTTTCACCAAGCCCAATGTTAATATTCAATTGCAAACACAGTATAATATGACACGTGATTCACCCCTACTAAAAATATTGACAACTTGAAAATTTTATTAATACGTCTTACGATAGCTAAACATTTAACAATGAATTTAGTTAAGTTGTAATTTAATTTTTTTCACTTTTTAAATATATTCTAAGTATATGGCTACCTATCTTAAAAATACATTTAGGACTACCCCAGTCAGAAATGGCTGACATGGAAAAACACATCCGACTGAAAAACGTTGTCCTTTCTCTGTTTCTACAAATAGCGGCAGAGTTCCCCAGTTGGGCGATACGGTGTTCCGCAGGCTTCTCCTCAGGAAGGGCTCACCTGAAACCAGACATAGAAGTAGGACAGAGAGCTTGCGCAAAAGTAGCCCAGTCTAAAATTTCCAAACTATCCAAAGGGAAAGTTTCTATTCTGTTAAGGACAAGGAGACCAGAATAAAATATGTTCTACCTGAGGCATTAAGATATTTCAAATCCAGTTGAAACTTCTAGAAGAAGAACTCAGTTGAATTAAAGTCCACCCTATGTAGTCCGCAGAGCAATCCATCCTGCATGGCAATTGCTACTGCTGAACACTGTGTGGCTTGTGGATAACTATTCAGGCTCTCATGCAGAACGCCTTTATCTCACTGTTGCTTCTGTTCTATAAGCCTCGGCTCCACGTCCTTCATAAAAACTGAAAAATCTTAAAACGTCAGCTAGAATGTTTTGTATTCAAGGTCAGGACCGGAGGCTCCAATTATGCTTGCTTAAAGCAGTCCCACTACAACAGAAGAACATCAACAATTGGTTAATGATAGAAGATTTTAAAGGTAGACATAGACATACATGTCAATAGCCCTGATTCAGGCGAGAGACTCCTGAATTTCCAAGCCAAAAATGACTTTATTTTGGATGCCCCCCACATGATTTTGACTCCACTTCAATAGAAGTCAATGGGAGCAATACGTTCTCCAGATTATTTTTTTAAATCTCCCACTTTCAATTTCTAAAATGTTGGTATGTATGCACAGACGACCATTCGACTGTCTTCATAATATACTCCAGCCGAGAACCCAGAGCATACGAATTAGAAGCCATAGTCCCTCTCTCCGAATGAACCCCAAATTTGGAAGCATCAATGCCGGTTTCAGGCAAAAAGCAGTGTACCTACCTGGCAAAAGTAGCAGACAAGACCAGCTTGTGTGGTTTTTGTAAAGCAATCCATAATTGACCAAGCAAATCTTGTTTTAATTCTCTAGTAGTTGCTTCATAACCCTTCAAATATTGCACAACACATTCTATGGTTTTTAGGAAAAGACAGGTAGGACATACATCTTGAATTGGTCTTAATGTGTTTCGAAATTGAAAAAGAAACATCATTTGGAGAGAATGTTCTACTTGATACGCCGAGGACACGAACATCTGACACTCTTCTTCCTGATGCAGGACAAAATAACATTGTTGTTTTGGTATACAGTTGTTTGCAGGATAAATCCTCATTATCCAGCCGTCTCTCCAAAAAGTTTAGAACCACATTCACATCCCAAAGAACCGTGTACCATGGTTTGAGGTATTGGATGGTCTAATTCCCCTCATTAACTCACACACTAATGGTGTTCCCCTACTGGTTTACATTTCAGTGGATGATGTTCCACTGATATAGCAAAATGGAAATTGTTTACTGACCTGTAAGTAAGAACAGAGTAAGCAATTTGAGGTGAAAAGTTCACTATCATATACAACTCTAACTCCAAAGGAGCCACACACCATTTGTTTCACCAACCAATCCATCTCCTTCATGTCGAAGCGTATCGCTTATGGGTATTGGCTGACCAGGCCTAATGAATGTAAAAAGTAGCTTGCTGCAAAATGCCTGGCATGTTTCAGCGTTCTCTGATAACCTCCAAGCCATGAGGTTCAGCTGTCCTGATGGGATCAGTGGGTGTGATTGTTCTCCCGATCCACTAGAAGGTCCTGGAATAAGGGCAGCTCAATCGGGAAATCGCACAACATTTCTAGATGGACCAGAAACCATTATTTGACTTTCCAAATTGGGGTCACTAAGACTAGCTCTGCTATCTGATGTCTCACAGAGTCAAGACCCTGGGGATCATCACAAAAATGAAGAAAAGCATAATTCATGTGCTCGGACCAGCCTTTCAAAAAGGCATCTGTGGCTTTCGCCAACTGAAGAAAGTCAGAAATTGTTTGTTCAGTTGTGAAGAAAAGTGGTTCACCACACAGTGACCCCAGATGTGATTGAGGCTCTTAAATACATGACGGTGCAGCTTCCAATGGCTGTTGTCCTCCAGGTGTTGAGAGTTCCAATCTGCCACTATATTCCTTTGGCCTGGAATGTATTCCGCTACGACTGAAATCTGTTGCCGAAGGCAGAAATGCGAAAAGTCCTTGGCTGCTTGCGCTAGAAATTGGGATTTCGCCCCCCGCTTTTAGATATATTTGACTGCAAAAATGTTGTCCATCCGAAGTAAAGTACAAGAATTTGTCTTCATGGGGAGAGACCTTTGAAGGTGAATGACCCTGCTAAGAGCTCCAAGCAATTTATGTAGAAGTTCAACTTGACTGGAGACCAACTGCCCTCTCATGGTAACAGGACTGCATCTCGCACCCCAGCTCCATCTGCTGGAGTTCGACTCTATCACTATCACCAGCGAGCAACCAAATATGGCTCTGTCGTTCCAGGCCTCCATGTGCATCAGCCACTGTTAGACTTGGCATCTTTTGGCGTGTTTCCCCTGACTTTTTGCTTTATGCCCTCCCGGTTTTGACTCTGTTTTTGCTGGTGTAATGATTCTGCGCACTTTCCTCTCTGCTGTCCAGTGGGAAAGTGCAAGTGCTCCCATATAAAATGTGTATGAATTGGTATTTCCATGATTGGCCTATTTGATCTATGTGTCAGTCCCTAGTAAAGTGCACTGCAAGTGCCAGGGCCGATAGATCAAATGCTGTTGGTGGGCTGCAGCACTGGATTGTGCCACCCCCGCAAACAGCCCGTAAAGTGTAACTCTGGCCTGCCATCGCAGAGCCTGTGTGCAGCCTGGGGCTGCCATGTCGACTTGGCAAGTGCACACACTTGCAAGTCCCTAAACCTTCCCTTTTCTACATGTTAGTCACCCCTAAGGTAGGCCCAAGGTACCCCTGTGGGCAGGGTGCATTGTATGTGAAAGGTAGGACATGCCCTGGTGTGTGTGGCATGTCCTGATAGTGAAATACAGCCTACTTCGTTTTTCACTATTGCAATGGTACCTGTTCCCCATAGGCCAGAATGGGCAGTTTTGATTATTACAGCTTATAATCCTAACTGACCCAGGGAACATGGTAGAAATTCGAGTTTAGTATGCCTGGACTCAGAATAATAAAATGCATCTTTTAGTGAAGTTGGTTTTAACATTCCGTGTTCGAAAATACCACTTTTAGAAAGTGGGTATTTTCTTGTCTAACCATCCAAGCCTGCCTCTGCTAGGTTGTGTATTCCTTGTCTGGAGTGTGAGTGACAGGGGCTGGGGGATGCCAGGAGACAGGGTGAGTCAGCACAGGGCCGAATAGCCAGATCTACATGTAGATGGGTGGGAGGAGTACACCTGGGACCTGAATAGGGCTGGGCCTTCCCTCCACAATGCTGGCTCCACCTCCTGTGGTGCGTCTGATGTCCCTGGCCTGCACCCTGAAAGGAAATACGGAGGCTTGTCAACAAAGTGCTCCAAGACTGACCAGAACTGGTTTGGGCCAGGCAAAGGCCTCTCTGCCTTCAGAGAACAAAGGAATTTGGTATATAAATATTGGGGCCCTGACCCCATGAATTTAGATCTCGCTGGAATCAAGGAACCTGCCAAGACGAAGAGCTGGAAGAGCTGCCAGGAGGAGTACTGCCCCTTTGCTGTGTTGTTGCTTTGTTGGGTTGGCCTGCAGCTGCTGCTTCTGCCTTGGGCAGTGAAAGGACTGGACTGAACTTTCTACTACTTGTGCTGAGAATCTCCAAGGGCCTGAAACCGAGCTGGCCTCCTGTTAAGAAGTCTCAGGGACTGCAAAGACTTCACAACCCTCTGGGTACCGCTTCTGGAACCGCTGTTTCAGTTGCCACAGAGGAAGGGAACCGCAACCGACTCCGTCAACCGACTCCATCGCTGGCCCGGTGTCCTGTTTGCACCGCAGACCGCACCGTCCGCATCTCGCACCGCAACCCTGGTCTCACCGACGACGACGTCCGACGCCATCGCCACCGAGCCGCTGCTTGCACCGTGACCTGTGGGCACCGCAGTTCGCATCGCATCGCTTCACTGTGCCAGCCGGACCAGACCGACGCTGTCGCTGCAACTGGCTCAACAATCGTGACTGCATCGCAGTTGGGGCACCGCTCGCACGCTTCACGACGCACCGCTCCGACTCGCACCGCTGTCCGACGCCAGCTCCCGCACTCCGGCTTGGTTGCCTGCATCGCAACCTGCCAGCACCGCATCGAGCACCGTCTCACCCTGCCCCGCACGCCTTGGACTCACCGACTCCGTCTGCACGATTGTCACCGAGCCGCTGCCTGCACCGCATCGAGAGGACACTGCGCCCTGCACCGCTTCCATCTTGCACCGCAACCGCGACGTACGCCGACCGGCTCGCACACTCCGTGCCCGCCACAACGAGAAAAGGTACTGTGACCGAGTCTGTTCACGACTCTGCTGGCCCGTATCGACGCGGTCGGCTGGAACTGTTAGACTCTGTGGTTTTCAGCAGCGCGGTAGACTCGGACGGAGCTACCGACTCGTACGAACTTTGTTTTTTAAATATTCCTGCAAAGAAGAAGTTATCTTGCAACGTAATCATTTTTAAAGTACTGTACTGTGGATTTTTATCGTATTTGGTCTTGTTTTAAAGTATATAAAAATATTGGATATTTTTCTAAACTGGTGTGGTGTCAGTTTGTAGTGCTTACACTGTATTACTGTTGGTTATGTGCAAATGCTTTACACACTGCCTCTAGAATAAGCCTGACTGCTCGTGCCAAGCTACCAAGGGGGTGAGCAGGGGTTATTTTAGGAGTGTAACTCCCTTACCCTGACTAGGAAGAAGGGTCCCTACTTGGGCAAAGGTGCAAGCCCTTGCCAACTAGAGATCCCATTTCTAACAGTCACCATTGTAGTTTGGTTCTAGTCTCCATTACAGGACCACCTGGTCGGAATAGGACAGATCTTTCCTCAGATGTTGAATCTTCAGCCACTGAATATCTCTATAATGGTGATGACCCAGGACAATCGCCTGAATGGATGATGCCAGCAAACCCACCATTCTCTCCAATGATCTCAACAAGGCCTTCTGGTAGACACAATTTTACTTTGGGCCTTAATAAAAGGAGAACCAAACAAAAGTCCCTCTGCCCTGGGCAAGCCTCAGAACTTGATAGGTTGTTCAACTTGGGTCAATTCTCATAAGAATTGATCAACAGCTTTCAGTCGAAATTGTGCAGATGGATTTACCCAACTGGCAGATGGCCCGCTCCACAAGGATGTCCAGGCCTATTGCTCCACTGTCTTTTTAGCTTTCTAAGCTATCTCCAGGATCTCGATTAGGGGTCCAGGTATATCTAGCATCTTATCCTTGCAATTACTCCAAGCAAAGTCCAGTCCTTTCTTAGTATCTTTGGCACATTTTTTTCAGAAATGTGACCATACTAGGTTCCACAACTGGTGTTTCAGTCACCTTCCCCGGATGACCAGGTCTTGGGCATTCAGCCTGCAAGCAGGTCAAAATATATTTTCGAAACTCTTGTGAATGCGTGATTGTAAATACTCCGCCACCACTGGAGGGGCCACCCAGTCGGAGGAGTGGTCATGGACGATCTCCTCTTGAATGAAAACCAACATCCTAAAATTGTTTTTGGGCATTGGAGAAAAGGAGTCCACACTGCTAAGTTTCCTCTTCCTCAGTCTTAGCTGATCATCTACATGAGCAGAATCAGACTGAGAGGATTTGTCAGTGTCATCCCAAACATCACCCTTGTCAGGGGATCTACAACGGAGGTCTCCGGTGTAAGAAAGTGACCTCTTTTTGCATGGTTGCCCCCACGTTTTGCTGAACTGCTGATGTGCTTTGACTGAGTGTGCCCTGCGTTCCTGCCAAACAGGTACCCAGGACCTATGTTCTTTCCATAAAACTGCATTGAAAACAAAACCCAATTGGCACTCTTTGGCCACAGGTCAGTCCCTTGTAAATGGTACCACAGGTACCAAGGGCATTGTGGCCAGGGAAGGCCTCTAAGGGCTGCAGCACTTATTATGCCACCCTTAGAGGCCCTATACCTTTACACACACAGCCTTTGCAGGCTGCGTATTTTGCTGCAGAACAAAGTGAAGAGTCCACATGGCACACATCCATGTGTGCCATGCCTACAACCCACTGCCCTGGCATAGGTCAGCCACCCCTCTAGCTGGGTGCACTATACCAGTGGTGAGGGTACAGGTGCATGAGCCCTGTACCCCTACAGTGACTAAGTCAATTCTTAGACACTGTAAGTGCAGTAATGCCATTAAGAGTATATGGTGCTGGGAGTTTGTCAATATGAACTCCACAGTACCATAATGGCTTTGCTGAAAACTGGAAAGTCTGGTATCAAACTTCTCAGCACATTAAACCCGCACTGATGCCAGTGTGGGATTTAAAGAAAAATGCACACAGAGGGCATCTTAGAGATGCCCCCTGAAAAACGACCTAACACTAGTGTCCAGGCTGAGTGGCTGCTCACCAGCTGCCACCACCAGACATGTTTCTGGACCCCTGGATTGAGAGCCTGCTGCTCTCGGGGGTCTGAAACAATGCACATCCTGGGACGAGGTGCCAAGCGTCCTCCCCCAGGATGGGCAGGGTCCACGAAGGGGAAGCTTTTAGACTTGCCGCCTTTAAGAGCTTCCCCAGGCCCTTTGCTGCTTCCAGCAACTGGCCCCCACCGGTTCTGACCCACACTTTGGGCGGGAGAATCGCCGGAAAACCAAGTGAGGAAGGGAGGTGTGCCCACCTTTGCCAACCCCACCCCTCAGGTGGGGGAGGCGAGGTGAAACACAACTCTCAGTCCCCGCCATCTTGCAGATGGGGGGACCCAGCCAACCAGACTGATGCATATGCCCCCCTCCCACTGGAGGGTGGCATAATAGGGGCTGTACAAACCCCAAGGAAGGGACCCATTGGTCCCAACCTTTACTTACCTGTAACGCCCCTAAATCTAGTATTTAGGGGCCACCCCGAACCATGCCTCCTCAGACAAGAAACGACCAAGAAGAAAAGAAGAAGAAGAAGGACCGAACAGCTGTGCCGAAGCTAAGAAGACGAGGATGCCCACTGACTTGGTCCCAGCCCTACTGGCCTGTCCCCACCTCGAACCTGCAGAAGCGAAACTCCGGTGTGTCCTGCAGCCAGCAACCTCAAGAACCCCAAGGACCTGCCCTGCCTTCCAAGGAAAAACCTTTGTCTCCCGTGAACACCGGATTTGTTCACCCACAGACTCAAGCCAAATCCGCGAGTCTGCACCACTCTGCACCAGTCTCCCACGGCCCAAGTTTGAGTGGCCCAACACCACGAGGAGGTCTCCCCGCCGATCCTGACCCGAGATCTGGTGATTTCTGACCTGCCTCGAATCTCCCAGCGAAGCCTGCAGCCTCTTTCTGGAGACTCCCCCTGACCGCAACCGGAGCTGGTAAGAGAAACCCGACGCCTAAAGACACCCCTGCACCCAAAGCCCCATGGCCTTGGGTGGCCCAACCGATGGTGTCCCAACATACCCAGGCATCCCAACTTACCTCTCCAACCGGTGGTCACCTCCAGAAGATCTTCGTCCCCGAGCCTTCAGTCTTTGTTGAAACCGGAGAATCCCCATTGAAATCAACAGGGCACCCGACGTCAAATCAGCACCCTGCTCCCAGCCGCCCCTGTGCCGCTGCAGGTGTACTTTAGGTGCTAACTCGGATCCCCCTTTGCAATGAGCCTATCACCCGGAGCTTTGCTCCCACAACCTTGTGGCCTGCTCGTAAGCAGTCACCAACCGGAGGCCCCCTATCCCCATTGGATAACATTGGACCTCAGCACTCTGCACCCGGCCGCCTTAGTGGCGCTGAGGGTGTAACGAGAGTGTATCCTTGACCCTGGTGGAACCCTTGTTCTAACCCCAGAAACTCAACTCCAAAGACCGGGTACTTACCTGGTAACCGATAACTTCATTTTTCTCCATAGGAATCCATTGACTGTTTTTCTCTGAAAAATGTTCTAAGTGTGGAGTTGATTTGTATGGAAACCTGAAAAATAACAATTGTGCAAAACTGATTTGACTTACCTTTTCTCTAGGAAATGTCCCAGTGTGATATCTAGGCATATCACACTGAGTAGAAAAAGTAATCTAAAAAGTAACTAAGAAGTAATCTGTACAGTATTTCAATACCTTGACTTACCTGTATTTCAAACAACTGCATTTGGAACTTGCATTCACTTGTAAACACACAATAATATTTTGCAAAGCATTTCTTTCACTCACCTGTGCCAGGCTTGGCTTGGTTCTAGAAATAAAAGAACTTAATACTATTTTTGATAGAAACAAAATTGGTCTGAGTTCAGTCTTTGAGTGTGTGACATCATTTGCTGATTGAGTGTGTACAACAAATGCTTAACACTACCCTCTGAAAAAGCCTTACTGCTCGCCCACACTACCACAAATAGAGAGTAAGGTGCTATCTACTTTTACCTCTGCCTACCTTTGAGGTTCCACTGGACTCTGTGCACACTATACCTCCTTTTGGTATAGTATATACAGAGCCAGCTTCCTACATTGGTGGATCAGTGGTGGGATATACAACTTTGCATTTGTTGGACTAACTTAGTCACCACCTGATCACATGACAGAACTCTTAAATTGTCTTTAGAATTCTGATTTTTGAATTGACAACATTTTTCCAAATTACTAAAAGTCTTGTTAGGGCCTTGGTTAAGTCCCTTTAGAATTTTAGAAAAATAAAAGTTCACTTTAGCTAGGGATAAGAGGGGTTAGAAGTTTTTTAAACAATGTCTCTTAACAATAACCCAGCTGTTAGTGAAGATAACCACAATGGCATACAGGACCAGGTTGAGGAGCTCGACCTCACCCCTTACCTCCACTTAGCTTTTAAGGAGTTAAGGTCTCTATGCAAGATTAAAAATATAAGCATGGGGTCCCATCCCACCAAACAAAAGCTCCAGGAGCTGTTGGTAGGGTATGCTAAGGACCACCCATCAGAAAATGGTGAAGTCCCCTCAGATGAAGAAGATGGAGGGGATGAGGATAACTACCAACCCCCCTCCCCCCCCCCAACCACTTCATAGGGACAAAAGGGCCCAGTGGCCCTGACTCCAAGAATAAACCTCTCAGCACCTAGAGCCCACACAGGTGGATCAGGTGCTACTGAGGACATTGAGGACAGCCTCAATGAGGAGGACAACCAGTTAGCAAGTTCACCAAAAGAGTGGATCTATAGACCAGACTCCTGGCTCTAGAGAAAGAGAGAGCAGAGATGGGCTTAGCTCCCATCAATGGTGGCAGCAATTTACTAAATAAGGATAAAGAGCAATCTTATGATCCTAAAATCCCCAAAGGGATTGGCCCTAAATATGAAGAGGGTGATGATATCACAAAATGGTTCAAAGCATTTGACAGGGCTTGTGAAATGAGAAAAGTGAAGAAGTCACACTGGGGGGCACTCCTTTGGGAACTGTTCACTGGTAACTGCAGGGACAGACTCCTGGCCCTTACAGAGGCAGATGCTGGGTCTTATGACCTCATGAAGAGAACTCTGATTGAGGGCTTTGGACTCACAACTGAGGAATACAGAATTAGATTCAGGGGGGCTCACAAAACCCAAAAACAATCCTGGATTGACTTTGTTGACTACTCAGTTAAGACACTAGATGGTTGGTTAACTGTAAATAATGTGCATGATTTCAATGGACGTTACAATTTGTTTATGAAAGAACATATTTTAAGTAATTGCACAAATGAAAAGTTACATCAGCATTTGGTAGACCTAGGTCTAATTTCTCCCCAAGAATTGGGAAAGAAGGCAGACCACTGGGTAAAGACAAGGGTGACAAAAACAACCACTGGGGGTGACCAAAAGAAAGGGGTTACAAAACCTCCCCAGGGGAAAGGTGGTGAGAATCCCCAAGATAAAAAACCTGAGTCTTTAAAATGGCCCCAAAAAGCTGCACAGGGGGGTGGGTCCCAAAACTCTTCGCAGTCCAATAATAGGTACAGGGGAAAGAACTTTGATCCTTTAAAGGCCTAGTGTAAGAACTGTAAGAAGTTGGGACACTTAACTGGAGATGGTACTTGTCCTAACAAGAAGCCCCCTAGTCCTCCTACAGCTACTCCTGGTGTAGTCAATCTCCAGATGGGATCAACAGTATGACCAGAGCAAATCAGGATGCACACTGAAACAGTTCTAGTCACAGAAGGGGAAGTTGAGTTTGCCACTTTAGCTGTGTGGCCACCCAACTTAAAGAAATATTTGCAATACCCCTGGATCAATGGGACTAGGATAGAAGCCCTGAGGGATACAGGTGCCAGTGTCACTATGGTGAGAGATACACTGGTTTCCCCAGAGCAATAGCTGATTGGGAAAACTTACCCAGTCACCAATGCTGACAGTGTTACAACTAACCATGCAATGGCTATGGTGACATTAGACTAGGGGGGGGGGGGGGTTACGGGCCTGAAACAGGTAGTGGTCTCTCCAAAGCTTCCAGCTGCATGTCTGCTTGGTAATGACCTGGAAACCTCAGCATGGGCTGAGGTAGAATTAAAAACCCATGCAGCAATGCTGGACATCCCTGAGATTGTTTGTGTGATAACAAGAGCACAGAGCCGAAAGCAGGGTGAAAAAGAAGTGTTGGAGCCTGAAAGTATGGCCCAACCTTCAAAGAGGAAAGGTAAGAAGACTGGGAAACCAGCTTCTGTACAGCAATAGGATCAGGACTCCTCTCCTCAGGGAGAGGACTTGGACACCCCAGAGGAAACTGAGCCTATGGAGCTTGACCCTTACCAGGTTGAACTCTTAGGCCCAGGGGGGACCCTCTAGGGAAGAGCTGTGCCTTGGACAGCAGGACTGTCCAACTCTTGAAAGCCTGAGGCAGCAAGCTTCTGCACAGGAAAAGGGAGATGTCAGTGGTACCCACAGAGTTTATTGGGAGGAGGGACTACTGTACACTGAGGCCAGAGACCCCAACCCTAGAGCCACTAGGAGAGTGGTAGTGCCTCAGAAGTACAGGGAGTTCTTGCTAACTCTAGCTCATGACATCCACCTAGCTGGACATCTGGGCCAAACCAAAACCTGGGAAAGGCTAGTCAGCCATTTTTACTGGCCCCAGATGTCACAGAAAGTGAAGGAGTTTGTCAGCTCCTGTGTCACCTGTCAAGCCAGTGGCAAAACAGGTAGACACCCAAAGGCCCCCTTGATTCCACTACCAGTGGTTGGGGTTCCCTTTGAAAGGGTAGGTGTGGACATAGTGGGTCCACTTGAACCTCCCACAGCATCAGGAAACAAATTTATACTAGTGGTAGTGGATCATGCCACTAGGTATCCTGAGGTAATTCCCCTTAGGACTACTACAGCTCCTGCAGTAGCCAAGGCCCTCATTGGTGTCTTCATCAGTGTAGGGTTCCCTAATGAGGTGGTTTCAGGCAGAGGGTCAAACTTCATGTCTGCTTACCTAAAACATATGTGGAAAGAGTGTGGAGTGCAGTACATGTTTACTACACCCTATCACCCACAAACCATTGGTCTTGTTGAGAGGTTTAACAAGACATTGAAAGGCATGAGTATGGGGCTCCCTGAAAAGCTCAAAAGGAGATGGGATGTCGTATTGCCACCCACGGAGAGGTGCCTCAGAAGGGAGTAGGGTTTACCACTTTGAACTTCTGTTTGGCCATCCTGTTAGGAGACCACTCTGTCTTTTTTTCTTTTGTCCTCATTCACCTCTGACCACAATAACCACTCCAGACGCCTGTACCCAACGTGCCCAGGAAGCAGGTGTGGGAATCCTCCACCCTGCGGGTACACTTACGTGCTAGAAGGTCCTGTCCCAAACGGGTAAGGTCACTCTCAAATTTGATCCGGTATAAACCGGCAACTGCTAAGACGGCATAAGGGGAAACGGAGGGCCCATCGCAGTCTAGAGAGATCCAGAGAGGTATAATCATAGGGCAAATTTGTCAAGGTGGGGTAAACCTACTCAATTTACTCCTGCCTCTATATCCAGCCATCTCAATAGAAAGTTCCATAGGGCTTTCTTCCTCATGGATTGATTCCCTCTCAGATCTAGCTTAGACGTTGAAATTACTGATTCTAACCAGTCTGAGTGTTGGGGGAGAGAACATTCCACCCATCTGCAACTAATTTCCCTTCTTGCTAAAAGTATAACATAAAAAAAGAATGCTCTCGCAGGGCCTGTAACTTCATTGGAGATTCCGAAGATAATCATAGAGAGGCTTACCTCGACTTGGAACCCAAGAATGTTCGAGATGGTGTTACCGACCTTCATCCAGAAATCGAGAATTGCCGGACATTCCTGGAACTTGTGTATGTCTGATGCTCTCTCCAGGCCGCACTTCTTGCATTTTACGGGGGGCCCTTTTGTCATCTTTGACAACCTTTGAGGGGTTGGATAGGTCCTGTGAATAGAAAAAAGATGATTCCTCCTTAACCAGGCCGGCATGACAGTGAGGAACAAAGTGCTCAATGATACTTGCCAGAGTTGTTCCCAGGGCACTCCCGGCAGGCAAGCACCCCACAGATCTTTGGCCAGTCTGAAATCCCCGAGTATTGCTTCTTCGATTTCCCAATACCAAATGGAAACCTCTTTCTTCCCCGGGGGTTTTGCCACCAAGTGTTCCTCTAAGGCAGTGTTCTTCAATCTGGGGGGCGCGCCCCCCAGGGGGGGCGCGCCACCATCCCTGGGGGGGCGCGCACTCCACCCGAAATTCTTACCTTTGTTGTCTTGTTTTTCCTCCGTCCCACGTCGCAAGTTATCACCCATTTCAAATGGGGATTTTAATTGGCTGCTGCTCCCGCTTTCTCCAATCAGCACGCAGGAACGTCACCAGTGACGTTCCACCAATGAGGGGGACAGCACCTGATATTGCAGGAAGTGCAGCGAAATTTGCAGGCATAAAGCTCCTGCATTCTACTTTTGCTGCATCTTCTTCCTGGTTTCCTGTGAATGCTTTCCTACGTTTTCCCGTCGCCTCGCTGTGAAGGACTGCTGAAATCTGCACAGGTAAGAGGGCTTTCTCGAAGTCGGGGGGGGGGGGTGAGGGGAGGGGAATGTTGGGCTGATATTCGGCCGTAACGGAGGTTTTGATCACATTGCGCGCCTAAAAGCATCCTCGCGCACAGCGCTTTATCTGCGCATTGCTGCACTGCTGGTAAGCAATCTAGCCTCAAAATGTAAGTGCCTCAAGACGTGGCTCCGCAGGGCAGGTGGAGGTGGACGGGGGCTGGCACTTATGTCCTGGATGCTACAGGGCCGTCCTGCAACATGGTGATCGTTCACCCACTCTGGAACCCTTCTGTGCTGTCGGATTTCAGTGCTGGGCTGCACTGCTTCAGTCGTATATCAATCACCTCGATGGCTACTATTGATGCGCCCAGTTCACTATGTCCCTGCTACCTTAACACTTCCCCGCTGCTGCAGATGATTCCCCTTACGCTCACCACAGCCTTGTGTTTGTTGTGGTGTTGTGGATCATGTTCCCATCAAGGGCAGAGTCTGAGCATTCGTCCTGCACTGGTTTATACTGGACTCAGGAAGATGTTCAGTCAGGCAGGAGACGGCCGACATGGCAGAGAAATTCGACAATCTGGAGGAGCTGTGGCGGAATTCTATGGGGAAGTGTTTGAGGCTTGTTTTAAAATGTGAGCATGTTATTGCTTGTAATTAGATTTTGTTAGTGTGTAAATATCTTAACCGATATATTTCCTGATACGCTTACCATGAGTTTGGATTATCTCTTCGATAAAGTGCTCAACCATATTCTCACTCAAACCACCTTCTTTTAAATTTGTATTCTGTGCCTGCACATAGGCCTAATTAGCTCCTATTGCATTTGATCTTTGACTCACGGCGCTCCACAGTTTTCAATTGCTGTGGTTCAGATTCCTCTCGCAGCTCACACAAATCCCTTGCCTACTCATTATATCAGCGTCCGAGGCGGAGAGCACATGAATGTTACAGAAGGGAAGCTTTCTAGCCAGAACGTGGTCCCTGCAATGGTACCCCATACATTGCTTATTTCTTCACTTACATATGTCATCATCCCACAGTGCAGCCTTTGCAAACCCAAGCCTGTATTTTTACTGTCAGCCATATAGCGCACGTCTGGCATGTGATAGCAGCCTATTGTAGCGCTTACAAGGCTCATAGTCTTATTCGAGGTCAAGAGTAAGAAGGCTGAAGAACTTTTGAGATCAGTCCCATGAGTACAGTGCTTGTGTGTTTCTCACAATCTGGTTTGTCTTTTCCAGTTAAGTATGAGGGACTACACATATCAGAATGCAAACGATCATTATTTTTTACCTGAGTGTTCAACGTCACTGATTTTTTTATTTGAAAAATGTCCAAGGAAACCATCCTTTTAAATTGTTTTAAAATGTATTTATGTTGGTGATTTCTCAGGTGAGACGCTTCGCATGAAGCTGCTAGACCACTTCCGAGTGTGCGGCTGCAGACCTACTATCCTCATCAATAAATCTTTATTTGATAATCCCCAGTGGTTGCTACTGCTAATAGAAAGCCAAAACCAACATCATTGCACGGTTTGCAAAGGGATGGTGTGGAGCTGGCAATTATGTTGGTTTTGGCTTTCTATTAGCAGTAGCAACCACTGGGGATTATCAGCTGTTGCACACAATTTTCAAAGCAGTTTTGCGTGCCCATTTGAGCAGAGGTGAAAACGTTTGTTTTGAATAGCTTCCAAGTAGCCTCCATGTCATTCATAACATATCGGCTATTCCTGCCATTTTAGTCAAGATAGTTTTGCATTCTTGGACTCGTAATTTCGATTTTAACATGGCAAGTATGGGATAAAACTTAAAGTAGATCCCGTAACTCCAATGCTTGCTGAAAAATCAGAGCTGGTTGAGAGTTTCGCTTTAATAGTAAATTAATGTCAGTCTCACAGTGGAAATGCTAACTAGAGACAGAATAACCATGAGAATTAGTGAAAAGTGGGAATCCTCATTCGTGCAGAGTAGCCTTCATATTCAGTGTAATACAGCCGTAATATTTAGTGTAGGGTGACAGTAATAATTCTAAAGGAAAATCAGAGCAAACTGGGCTTCATGATCAGAGCCTTGTGGCTATTGAAATCAGGGCAGAGTGGGCAGCATGTGCAGTCTTATTAGGAGTGTGGTCACAGTTCTCTGCCTCTCCCTGACTCAAAACAAAAAGTTGTTGTCCTTGTTGAAAGTCAATGCTGTGGGTTTCAACCCTGATTGTTCAAGATTTTGGTTCTTCATTAGGCCAGGTACCCAAACGGGTCTATGGGAAAAATAAAGTACTTTTTGCAGCATATGCTTCACAAAGGGGCTTGTAAAAATATATGGTGGGAAAGGACACATATCTGTGAAACTCATTAAGTGCAGGCTGTTCAAGAATCAAACAAAAATTTGAAGTGTTTTTTATTGTTTTATTTGGTAAGATTTTAGGAACACATCTAAGTCTCAATGAAACATGTACCAGGTGCTTTACCTAATCATGAAGTATTGAGTCCTGTTGCACACTTTAGTTCAGTGACTTCTTAAGAGTTTCTCGTTGCTCAACTGGGTGTGATTTCTGATATTTATGTTTCCCTCATCTTCTTTGCTTGATTTTGCTTGCGAGAAAGTCACTCATAGTCTTTGAAATGTCACTCATAAGACACTTACATTATGAAAATGTCACACATAGCAATCTGAAACTTTGGCAGCTCTGCACTTCTCAGGAGACCCGTTGACTTTAAGAGTCCCACACATGGAAATACCAAAAGAATTGTGGGCAATGGTGTGACATGTACAATGTGGAATCAGGTGTTAGGGTACACTTAAGTCAGAGTTCTTCAATCAAGGGGGGGGCGCGCCACCATCCCAGGGGGATGTCTTCAGAGGCACCGTTGGGGCAGCAGCCCCTGGGTCTGCACAGAGAAGCTAAATTACACCATTTCAAACCTGTTTGTAAATATTTGGGGAATGTTTAACTTTCTCTAAAATATTCCCGTACTGGAGTTCAACAATTACATAGGCCTCCCAGGCAATTGTGTGGAATGTTGCACTTGGGCTGCATTTAGAAGAGCACAACAGCCAAGCTGGAAAGTATGTAGTTTCTTTTAGAATTACACAGGCAGCCAGCAACACCCACAGGGCTAGAAGGGCTTCAAGTTGCCAAAAGAAAAATGCCAGCCATGTGTTGTATAAACACCCTGCAAATTGCTTGTCTTGGCACTAAATACGGGTTAAAAATAAAGAAGTATGTATTTATTTGTAATGTGACTTTTCTGTCTTTGTTCCCTTTCAGTCATGGATCTTTCAGGCAGCCCTAGAACACAATTTAAAGTGCTTTCTATTTATATTTGCTGTTCGAAGTATGCACAGATAAGTGCTGAAAATACCGCTTTAGGTGACTGCTTATTTTTGTACCGCCTGGGACATCAAAATAAGGAGCTGGCAACCCTAATCATAAAACTGGAAGTTTGTTGCAGGATCAGCACGTTATTTATTTCCTCCACCCTCGATCCCTGGTTAATGCCATAATAGCAATAGTTTAACTTGTATGTGAAATCCTACGCCGCCGTCCATAACATGCTGACATACTTCAAGTGTCTGGGAATGCACCCTACATTCAGACAACACACTCCTCATTTTCGCCCTTCACTTTCACGCTCACCCTGGACTCGCAGCGATCACAATGCCCTCACACTGTTCCCCATGCACTCACACCATTCACCCGCTCACCCTGCACTCACAGTGATCACTCTGCACTCACAATGCACTTGCGCTGTTCACCCTGTACCTCACCCTGCAGTCACACGAGCACACTACTCACCCTGTACTCATGTGACACTTCACTCATCTGTCCCCCTCACTGCTCACTCTGCAATCTCACTCCAATAAGCCTATCACTAACCATACATTAATTTGTCCCACTCTGCACTTACATCCGCACCCAAATTCATATGGTCACCTCACTCACCCTGCAGACACTCCTCTTACCCTACTCTCTCACTGTAGCATGGCTCACCGTGCACTCCCAGGGGCACTCCTGCCACCCACACAGCGCAGAGGGTTAATGCGTACCAGCTCTGAGCTACGGAGTGCTCGAAAACTCTGATAACACTGTCTCCCTTACAGACACTCAAACATTTACATGGGTACACATTCTGTCAAACAAACACATAATAGTGCACGTGTGCGTACACACACAGCTATCACTAGCAGCCTTGAAAATGCTACAGAAGTTAGAGATTCAAAGCTTCAAACACACATTATTGTACTTAGCATGATTCCACTGTGAAGATTGAATTGGGCTGAAAAAGTATACTTAAAATTCTAATTTCTGGCATTTTTAGGCTTTGTTTACATATAATGTTAACTCTTCACAGCTACCTGGGTGTGTAGGACGTTGGATGTCTGTAAAATCGAAGCAGAGAGAATGTGGTTTTATACTCAGAGCTGCTGACTTTGTAACTGGGGAGTCGGGTTTGAATCCTGGCCTTGGCGCTACATCCTGTGATCTAAGACAAAATAATTTAATTTATCTGTGCGTAATGTAATAAATCTGACCCTGTGTAATGTAACTGGTGCTCATTTAAAGTGTTCCAGTGCCCGGGAACTGAGTTTGCACAATGTAAAACTGCGAAAAGATATATATTTTTTTTGTTTAAATCTGTTTTATTGACTATTAGGTTACATGTACACAAAAGTAATAAACATTCTGAGAACTATCCATTCATTGGAGCACTTCGTAATGTCAGAAACATACTATTGATACATAGAGTTTGAACATTTCTGGTGTGCATATGGCATTTGTTGTGGCAGGCAGCCTGTAGTTCCATTATGTAGCTCAGTCCCTGAATGAGATATGTAACATTTCAATGATAACCTAGTTTCATGAGTCCAGCGTGTAAAGTCCGCCAGGTGGATCAATATGGACTTCCAAACAGATGACGTATAATTAAAAAAAAAAACAATCAAAACCCAAACAACCACAACATAGACCGGTGCTAGTGTAAGTATCCCCACCCCCTGCCCCCCCGATCCCTCCAACAGGGAGCCATAGCACAACAATTTGACTGTTACTTCCTGACAGTAGCGGCAGCCGAGCTCGCCCCCTGTGTCTATTCGGATATTCATTTGCATGGAACACTGCAGCTGCACACAGACATGTCCTCCGGCACCTACTCTGGGCCCACATCCCTCTCCACAGGTTGTTCCCCTGAGCATATTTCCGCCGTCTGCTGAAGTGCTTGGAGTAATCCCTCCCACTGAGCAGCTATGGGCTCCCTCCTCAATCCCAGTGTCTCTTCCCGTCGGATGGCCGTTCCCTCTGCACCAGCCCATGCGGAGAGCGAGTGTCTCCATGCTTGTGCGTGAGGTGGGTCGTGTGCCTTCCACTTCCTAGTAATGAGATGCTTGGCGACAACTAGCCCGAGGTCGAGGAACCGGGATGTTACTTTTGTGGTCGGGATTCTACGGAAATGGTGTAGCAGGTAAACAGTCCAGTCAAAGGATATGTCACGCCCTGTGCTTGCGTGTAGTAGCTCGCTGATTATGTGCCAATATGTGTGTAATCTATGGCAACTCCATAGCATGTGGACCAGGCCCGCCCGCCTGGCCCGTGGACCAGGCCCGCCTAGGGCACACTGCATCTGTACGGTGGAAATACCGATTGATCAGTTCCGGTGTGAGATATGCCCTATGCACAATAAACAGTTGTATTTGTCAGAACCTCACGTTCCTGGGTATGTGTACTGGGCTCTTCAATATCCGTTCCCATTCCCTATCTTCCAGTTGCCTCCCCAAGTCCAGTTCCCATTTGCGTCGGAGGGGCTCTAGAGTGATCGCCGCATGAATGCGCAGTGACGCCGCGAACCAACGGATTCGATGTCTACCTCGCCCCATAACGTGGAGGTATTGTATGGTAAGGTGTTGACTGGGCTCTGTGGACATGTCTCCCCATTTAGCGGTCAGGGTCGCAATCAGCGAGCGGTGTATTAGGAATTGCCCCGGTGATAATCCCTCGTCTGCGACCAGGGATTCATATGGAATGAGTGTGCCATCCCGATATAGATCTCCCAGGGTCTGTATGTCAGCATCTCGCCATCGCGTAAGTGTAAGAGAGGTGAGCGTCCGTGTCCCACTAGGGGAGCCTTCCAGTGGTATTGCAGGCGCATAAGGGGTCAAGGCTCTGGTTAGGAATAGGCTCCTGCGATAACACTTGTACGCCACGGCCAGAAGGAGCGGTGTCGGCTTCGCAGACTTGGTGGCTGGATGGAAAAGTGTGAGTATCTGCGCTAAGGAGCACGGGGGTAATGTAGATGCCGTGTCTTCTCGACCTTTATCCGCGAGCCAGCGGGCTATCCATTGTAGCTGTGCTGCTAAGTAGTAGTGCTCGAAGCAGGGCGCAGCCAGTCCCCCCTGGTCTGTGGGTAGGTATAGCTTCGCTAGTGTCATCCTGTGTCGGCTGTTCCCCCAGATGAGGTCCCTTAGCAGTTTGGTTAGTGTGACAAAGAAAGCCGCGGGGACATATAGAGGCAGGTTAGTAAAGTAGTATAGTAGTCTGGGGAGAATCACCATTTTGGACAGTGCCACCCTGCCAGTGACCGTGAGCGGCAATGTGGTCCAGAAACGTATTTGTGACTTGACAGCTGTGAGGGCCCGCCCCAGGTTACCATCGAAAAGATCTGCCGGTTTACGGTATATCTGGATTCCCAGGTATCGGAAGGTGTCCCTTCTCCACTGTACGTTCGTACCATTAAGGATGTATCCCGGGTCTTGGCTCCCCTCCCCAAAAGCATAGAGACAGGACTTGCAGGCATTTACCCGGAGTCCCGAAATGGCGGCAAAATCTTGTAAAGTGCGGGCCAGCTGGGCTGGAATATCTTCTATGTCTCTCACGTATATCAGCAGATCGTCTGCATATAACGACACCTGGTGTACTGCATCGCCAAGGGGTATTCCGTCCCCTAGTGTTGCGCGCAAGGCTGCCGCTAGGGGCTCGATCGCCAACGCGAACAGGAGCGGCGATAATGGGCATCCCTGCCTTGTACCTCTACATATGGGTATGACATGAGATATGTACGGACCTAGCCTTACCCTAGCTGTGGGGTTCTTGTATAAGAGGCCCACCATTTGCAGAAATCCCAGTCCCAGGTCATATCGTTGCAGCAGTGCCGCCAAGTAGTCCCATTCCAGGCAGTCAAATGCCTTTTCCAGGTCTAACATTAGGCATCCCGCTCTTGGCCATTCCTGTATACTGTCCGCAGCCACTCTAAAGAACCTTCGCAGGTTCAGCGACGTGCTTCGGTTGGGCACGAAACCATTTTGGTCACTGTGGACTAGGTCAGGTATCACTGGTTTCAAACGCTCCGCAAGTACTTTGGCAAGTATCTTGCAGTCCACATTGAGGAGCGCCAGCGGCCTATAAGATCCCCAGAGTGTGGGATCCCGGTCTGGTTTGAGCAGAGACACCAGGTACGCCTCGCGCATCGAGGGGGGCAGCGTGCCCTTCTCCAGCGCCGTTGTGTAAAGCGTGTGCAAGCATGGCACCAAAGAGTCCCGGTAAGCTTTGTAAAATTCAGTGGGTAGGCCATCGGGACCCAGCGTTTTCCCAGATGCCATAGTTGTAATCGCGTCTCCTATCTCCTCCAGGGTGAGGGGGCAATTAAGTAGCTCCTGATGTGTTCCCGAGGATGTGGGCAGCTGGGTTTGCTCAAGAAACGTCTCCAAGTCTTGACCTACAACGTGAACTCTCGACCGGTACAGTTGTGTATAATGACCCACCATGACCCTGTGAATTTCCCGCTGTGTGTACACTAAGTCTCCCTCCGGCGTGTATATAGCTGCAATCGGAGCGCGTGCATTCTCTTGTTTTAGTAGCCAGGCGAGCAGGCGGCCTGCCCTATCGGCTGTGGCGTGTGTCCGGGCTGTGTGAGCCGCATAGTTATGGCACCGCAAGCGCTCAAGAAGTTCCGCGTGTTGTGTCCGAAGGGATTCTAGACGGATTGAGTGCCTGCCCCCTCCCTCCCCCTCGCGTTCATATTGTAACAGTTGGGCTTCAAGGCGGGTGAGTGATGTGGCTATTTGTTTCCGTATGTTCCATGTGGCTCCTAAACAGTGGCCCCTGAGCGTTGCTTTAAGAGCGTCCCATTCCACCAGCGCATCGCTCGCTGTACCTTCGTTGAGGTCAAAGTATGTAAGGATGGCTGTCCCTAGTGAGGAGCGAAATTCGGGATCTTCCAGCGCAGTGGGCTGGAGACGCCATGTGGGTATGGGGGGTCGATCAGCTTCCCAGCTGAGCTGGAACCACAGAGGGTTGTGATCCGAGTGCGTCCGCCCGAGGTATTCCGATTTCGTGACTAACGGTAGCAGAGACTGGGATCCTACCACCCTATCAAGTCGTACATGCAGATCATGCGTCGCCGAGTAGTAAGAGTAAATACGTTCAGTGGGGTGGTGGACCCGCCACATGTCCAATAGTGCCCAGTGTGTGAGCCAGTCTGTGAGTGTCTGCGCATTCGAGGTCGCTGTTGTTTTACTGAGAGGAGGAAAGGATCTATCAGTGTGCACATCGAGTACTGAATTAAAATCACCTCCCAGTAACCAGGGGAACCCAGCATAGGGGGTCAGCACCAGTGACAATTGTGCTAGGAAGGTGACCTGATCGGTGTTTGGAGCATAAATCGAGGCCAGCAATATGGATTGTCCATTCAGCGTTCCATGTGCTATAGTGTACCTGCCTTCAGGGTCTATTACTGTGGCTGTGCTAACGAACGGGACACCCGCTCTTACCCAAATGAGTGTGCCCCTAGCGTGGGCCGAGTACGCAGTACCATACACTTGCCCCCTCCAGCGTCTGCGTCGTTTTT
The DNA here is from genome assembly GCA_963921515.1 of Calotriton arnoldi. Classification (NCBI taxonomy): domain Eukaryota; kingdom Metazoa; phylum Chordata; class Amphibia; order Caudata; family Salamandridae; genus Calotriton; species Calotriton arnoldi. The sequence goes on along the minus strand of CAWUFW010001544.1, from coordinate 2,608,518 downwards.
CTAACTCCGGTTGTGTCATGTGTGTTTCCTGTAATAGGGCGATTCCAACTGAGTGCCTCTGAAGATAAGCAAATACAGAGTATCGCCGTGTGGGAGTGTGCATGCCGCGTATATTCCATGTTAGTATATTAACTCGCGTCATAGCTAGGGTGGTTAGCCAACGGGGAGGTCAGGGATGGGGTATGTCTCGGTGAGTGCAGGATGCGGTTGAGCGTTTGTGCACCGGTCTGTTGTAACAATAACAATGTGTGAACTGTGGACAACATAACGTCCTGGGCGAACCTTGCGTGTTTGTCCGTCCAAACTTCTGTAATCATGCAACGGTAGAAACTAGGTCAATGTGAGGCCTTGTGGGGTGTGTGCGTAAGTAACATCGTACTGCGGCTGTCCCCTCCTTGCCCTATGTGTGTGGTGTGCCGTTGAAGGGTTCAGTCAGTGTAGCTTGTGGAGTCAGTAGCGTTCGGGTTCCGATGTAAGGACCTTCGCAGATCTAGTAACCGACTACAAGGAAATTCACAAGATGCCTGAGTAGAAGTGTAGTGGCGCCGGGATAGTGTCTAATGGGCATGTACAGACAGTAGCATGATTTGCTTACCTCCGCCCCCCACATATTATAAACAGAATCATGTTAGCAAACAATGGACTACTTGCGTGGACGGTCCGCCATCAAGTTCAGCACAATAATGTTCTCATCCTAGAATGTCGTCGGCGGTTTGCGGTGTGACCACCGGCAGGCAAAGGTCATCAGAAATGTCTGTTGACGGCGACGACGAGCTGCTCGCTACTACCATTGGGTGTTCGAAGGAATCCAGGCGATCCTTAGCACTTGGAGTGCCGAGTGTTGTGACCGCCGCTAACACATTCTGACGTTCCAATCGCATTTTTTCTGGGCTTGGGGCTACTGCTTTCGGTGTTGGCCCACTGAACGCCTTTCGCCGTCCGCGTCGTCCATTCCCTTTGCCTGCCGAGGCGTCTGGCTCTGGATCCGTCGGTCGCGTTCCTGTCCATAGTCCAGTGTCTTCGAGCCAGTCCCACGCGTCTGCCGGGGAGTCGAAGAAGCGAGCTTTACCTTTCATAACCACCCGTAGCCTAGCAGGAAACAGCAGTGAGTATGGCAGCTCCAGTTCCCTGAGTTGATGTTTCACCGCCATGTAGTTGTTTCTACGGCGCTGCACAAGAGCAGTGTAGTCGGGAAAGAGCATGACACGGCTGCCACTCACAGTGAGGCTGTCTAGCTTTCGAGTCTCGCGTAGCACCGCGTCTCGGTCTCTGTAGTTGAGGAGTTTAAACAGGAAGGGACGTGGTCTGGCTCCTGGCGGAGGCCTCTGTGCTGGCACCCGATGGGCCCGTTCCACGACAAACTGTTTCGACAATGTTCCCTGTGGCATAAGGTCGCGCAGCCAGTTCTCGATATACTGTTCTGGGTTCCTACCCTCCTCTCCCTCGGGCAATCCCACAGCGCGGATGTTATTGCGACGAGAACGTCCTTCCGCGTCTTCTGCCCTGTCCTCTAGGGCATGTATACGATCCATCATATCTTGCAGTGCAGCAGCATGACTGTGAGTGACCGGTTGAAGCTCCTGGAGGGTTTGAGCTTGGGCTGTAACTTTGTCCGCTAGCTTGCGGTGATCTGCGTGAAGGAGCGTGAAGTCGGAGGTGACCTTATCAATCCGGGTTTCCAGGGAGGTCCTAGTGTGATCTACTGCGGCTCCTATTTTCTCCACTGCCACAAGGACAGAGTCCATTTTGGCCGCCAGTGCCGTGGGTGTCGGTTCCGCCTCGTTCTCGTCTCTCGAACGCGCAGGGTCCAAGCCACCAGCCCGCAGCGGCCCTTGTTGCATCTTGACACGCATACGGCCCATCACGAGTTGTTGCGCCGTGAGCATTCGCAGCCAGTGTCCGGCGGGGTCGGTGCACAGGCGTTTCACAGACAAGGTATGTAGATTGAGGCTACAAACCTGTCTTATGAGGCTTCCGTTGCAGCGGTCTCGTGTAATATCCGGCCTTCCTGCAGGCAGCCCTTCACAAGATGTATTGTTCGCTTCCTTATTAGGAACTTGTTCCGACGGAGGGATCTCTAGCGTGTCGTCCGTGCTTGTCTTCTCGTAGCTAGCTCGCTGCGCAGTATGGGACCATTGGTGTTCCCAGTACGTCAGCCGTGCCTCTCGGCCTTAAGGTACCTAATGCATCTGTGGCTGCATGATTAGGGTCTGATGTCGGCTGGGGGCTGGGAGGAACTCGTCAGGTAAGGAGGCGCCGTGTAGCTGTCGGCTGCATGCCTACGTGTTCCCCATCCACAGGTCACAGTGTGTGATGAAGGTCTCACAACGAGTTTAATGTGTCACCCGGCTTGACGTTTCGCCCCCAGGGATGGCGTGCGGCGTGGCTATTCGTTGGTTGTAGCTCAGGGACAACAAAGAGAGGTCTCTTAAGCATTTGTCGGGGGGAGGACTCACAGTGCAATCAGCAGGAAGTGCGCGTTTTTCTGGTGAGCTCTCCCGGTGTAAACAGTCTGCGAGATTCCTGCAAAGTACAGGCAGTGTCTCCTTTACCTGTAATTTCACTGGCGACCCTTGTCCCAGCGCCTCTCTCACTACTGTCTGCTGCGCTCGGTAGATAGCTGGGAGATGCGGCCTGCACGCGGCGTCACTATCATCAGGGCCGCACCACGTAGCACCACACAAGTCTCAACGGAGTAACGGGGCGGATCTCCCCTGGTTCCGCGTCGCAGCGTGTGTCGACAGGCTAACTGGCGCTTTGCCATCAAAGGTCTCTGGCCACGCCGCGGGTTCTCCCTTTCACTCGCTCCCCGCCGCCATACCACCTACCTGACAGTAGGCCCAAACCACACTCCTCCAGCGACGTCACACAATGTAGCTCCACTGGGGATTGTCACATTCGTTATAGACGTCTTGGCTCTTGTCTGTGTTCCCCCCGCCGGCCACCGCCTCGCACCTCCTCACGGTGGATGTCACCTCGGTTCCCCCGGGCCGCGCAGCCTCCCGGCGGGCCTGCCTCCTTTCTGTAACCCCGAGCTGCGCGGCAGGGACAGCCACCTTCCCCCCGGGAGCTGCCCACACTCCTCACCAGATAGACCGCTACAGTGTACGGGTCCTCGGGCGTCCAGCGATTCGCGGGCTGCACATCACCACCTTTCAGCTCCGCAGGTGGCCCCGCCGGGCGATGCACCCCTCACGGAGGCGCGGCGATCGTGTCCGCTGCACTTCTGGAAACCGGGTGCGTGCGCGAATCCGGTCGTGACACCCACTCCGGTAGTCCTTTGCTTCAGGGGCTATGTGTGTCCCGGTGTAGGTAGCCGCCGTCCGTCCCGGGTCGCCGCCGCACGGCATCACCGCGCGGAGGCCATGCCTTTCCACGGAGCTACTGCTGTGGCCACGGCGGTGGAAACGGCTCAGGGAGGTGTTTCTCAGAGTCAGCGTCGCTTTCGACGTCTTTCTCCACACAGGAGCTGCTGGGATGGCACACTCGCTGGATAATTAGGGCGGATTACAGGGGATATCGGCCGGAGCGTTACAAGCTCGCGTCCGCCATGTTGGCTGGCTAGCCACGCCCCCCCGCGAAAAGATATTATTTATAAAGAAATTATTGGCACTAATTTTTCCCAATATATCAAGGTGGTGTCTTAACCAATGGAGTCTTAGCTTTGGCATAGGAAAGATTTATATTTTTAATACAAATATAAAAAAAGGTACAGAGTATCCCAGGAGCCCTCCTTGTTCTGTTCCAGATGCCATTCAGTTGCACATGTTGTATGAACCCTTTTTGATGCAGTAGAATAAGTTATTTTTCCCAGTGCTTTTTTGCCCTGGCCGTCCGTCTGTAATATTGCAAAGGTCTATGAGCAAAGGCCAGGGCTCCATGAAAATTATGCGTCCATACTTAAACAGTCCAAAAACCACAATTAAGAACTCTGAAGTTGAGAATCAAAGGCAGTGCAAGTTTCTCACAGTGGCTGTCACTGGGTCCTAAAGTTGTTCCAAATGCATGCTCATCCAATCCTGCGCTTCTCTGCATAGTGCACATTACATTAGTCACATGTGCCAGTTGTGATTCTGTGCAAAAGTGCAAGAAGGAATTGCACAGGTGTTGAAATATTAACTTGGCACAAGTAAAATAAACTTTGTGCTTACAGGAGAGTGGGTGTATTGTGTATGGGGGGGATATTGAAGTGAAGGAGCCTCAAGAAAGTACATGCAAGATCAATTTAACAAACTTGAAAGAATGGAAAGCTAATGTGGCCCTGCCAGAAATCAAATTTTTACCAGCCATCAGGACTTCAACTAATAACTTGCAGATCATGGCGCATTTTATTTGCCCTTAAGATAAGGCAGCAAGTAACTTCTAGGCATGTCATTCACTCCCTGGCCCATCACTATGATTCTGATCTCGGGAGCTTTCATGGTGTCTCATGCAAAACATACTGAGAACATGCAACTAATATTTCTTAAACATTTTCTCTTCATTGCAAGGGAAAAAGCTACTTGATCGCTAGGCCGAGGACTCCTATTCAAGCAGAAGAAACATCTGAGGAAGTGAATAAGAAGGTATGCATTGTTTTTGAGTGATGGGTGAAGGGGCAGTGCTGAAGTTTGCCCTCACTAACCTTTGAACAAGTAACTTGCAGAGCCTCATCAGTGGTATATAGCATATACATACTGCAGCAATTTTGGGAGCACCTACTTAAAGCCTGGATGAGCTGGAATTACTTTTTATCCACTTACCACAGAATGAATCTTTTATCCAAATTTATTTTATTTAAAACATAAGATTTTTTTTAAAGATTTTTTTAAACTACCAAGTTAAAAACCTCCTGTACCTCATGCAGCTGTAAAATTGCAGCCATGTACTATTCATTAACATGCAGCTTCAAATTTTGTATCTTAGGTTAAGCAAGCATTTGATATGGATCGTTTTCTGCTCCCAAAAGATGGTAGAGTGCTCAAGCGAAAGGCTGAAACAGAAACAGATGGAGAGAGAAAAGCTGCAAAAACAAGGAAATATGATTCCTCCTATTTGGATATTGGTTTCACCTGCATTGTTGTTAGTGGAGAAAGTAGACCACAGTGTGTGGTTTGTGGCGTGATCTTAGCTAACGACAGCTTAAAGCCAACCAAACTAAGGCGTCCCTTTGAAACGAAACATGGGTCTCTAGCAGGAAAAAGCAGAGATTTTTTTGCCAGGAAGTTGCAAGAGATAACTCAGCAGAAAGAAGCGGTGAAACATGTGGCAAATACTCCTGCAAATGCATTAAAAGCATCATACCAAGTAGCATACCACATTGCCAAAAACAAAAGGCCCTTTGTAGATGGAGAAAAGGTGATTCTCCCACCATTGCTCGACGTAGCTAGGACAATGCTTGGTGAAAAAGCAGCAGAGAAGTTCAAAAGTATACCCATCTCAGACACAACAGTTTGCCGCCGCATCTCTGACATGTCAGAAGATATCCAGGGAAAGCTCATAGCCCGGTTGAAATCAAGTTTGTTTGCTTTGCAGCTGGATGAAGCAACTGATGTGTCAAAGGATGCCCATTTAATTGCTTATGTTCGTTACTGTTATGAAACGCTAGTATTAGAAGATTTTTTATTTTGCAAGCCAATCAAGGGGCGGGCAACAGGATCCGATTTGTTTGCCATTATCAATGACTTCCTGCATATCCATGGCTTAAAATGGGAAAACTGTGTTGGAATCTGCACAGATGGTGCACCTTCAATGTGTGGTGCTAGGGCTGGCCTAAAAGCTAAAGTATTGAAAGTGGCTCCACATATTCTGTGGACCCACTTTATGATACACCGGGAAGCCCTTGCTGTTCGAAACATGGACAGCGAACTAGAGGATGTGCTGAATTCTGTTATAAAAATTGTAAATTTCATAAAGACCCATCCCACAAGAGCTCGTCTATTTGCAATTTTATGTGCAGAAATGGGAGCTGAGCATGATGGCTTGCTGTTTCATACAGAAGTGCGGTGGTTATCCCGGGGGAAAGTGCTGTCTCGCATCTTTGAATTAAGGAATGAAGTACGGCAGTTTCTTCTGTGTTTGGACCCCTGCAAAGCAGAACAACTATGCAATCCCCGCTGGCTTGTGCTTCTAGCATACCTTGCTGACATTTTTGAGAAATTAAATTCCCTGAATCTGTCGCTGCAAGGAGCTGACATGACTTCTTTACCATGAATAAAAGAATAACTGCATTCAAGAAGAAGCTTGAATTATGGAGAAGACTAGTTGAAGATGGCCTGTTTGAGCAGTTTCCATGTTTAGTAGATGCTCTTGCAGAAACTGAATATGAACTTCCAAGTGTTGCTGAGATAATAAAAAATCACCTGACGTCTCTCAGGGACAGTTTGCAAAAGTATTTTCCTGAGGACAACGATCACTTCAATGACTGGGTCTTTCAACCATTTCTGGCAGAGGTGGCAAGCCATCTCCCGATTCGTATGCAGGAAGAACTGATTGATCGCCGAAAGTGACCACACTCTGCAGATGCATTTCAGCAAAGTCTCACTGGGAGAGTTTTGGCTGAAAATGTCTGCAGAATATTCAGCTTTGAGAGAAACTGCTATCAAAACTCTCTTGCCTTTCAGCTCGTCCTATTTATGTGAGATTGGGTTCTCAGCACTTGCGGTATTAAAGACTAAGTACCGTTCAAGACTGGATGTGGAGCACAACCTGAGGATGGCAGTAGCAAAAATCCATCCACAGATTGACCGTCTCTGTGGCGAAAAACAGGCACACCCGTCACATTAATGTTGGTGGTGTTATTATCAATCTGTCATGTGTAAAACAAAGCATCCTAGTAAAAACAATTTGCGCACATTTTATCTTGGAAAATTTTGTTTTCAGCTGTGTAATAAGCCTCTGTCATTTAACCACACCCACTCACAAACCTACAGTTAACTAAACTCTTATTGCGTTGAACATTATTTGCCGGATATGGCCCGGGATATGCGGGTGGCGGTCAATTATGTAGTGTACCAGATTCCAGAAATTTCTGTCAGGTGGTGGGGGGGCCCGACATTTAAAAAAATTCAGCTGGGGGGCTCAACTTACAAAAGTTTGAAGACCTCTGCTCTAAGGCATTGCCTGCACCATTTGGAGACTTCAGGTTTTGGGCCCAGCTTTTCAGTTGGATATACTTAAATTTGGAGATATCCCCCTCCAGAGTGGAATGTAACATTAACCAAGGTTGAATCATACCCTCCTGAGCAAGGTCTCCCCATACGCTGAGCCCGGCATCTCTTATTGGCTGCGCTAATTTGTCTTTTAAACAATCCGGTGTTCCGGGGGAGTCCCAGAAGGGGGCAAGACTGGAGAAATAGCTAAGGCCTGTCAACCATCTGATGCTTGCCCATATTATGGCCATGGCCTGTAGCACTTTTAACCTTATCTTTTTTTAAAACTTGGGGTCTCCGTACTTGAACATGAAACCATCCTTGCCTAAGTTGGCTCCCTTCAACATAGCTGAAAACATAGACCCTACCCCAGAAGAATCTGGAGATTTTAACAACATTCTGGAGTGGGACAATTGGAAGGCCCACGCGTATTAGTGTAGGTCCGGGAGGGATAATCCTCCCTTCTCCCTTCTGCGTCTCAGCTTCTTCCAAGCAATTCTAGTTCCTTTATAGGCCCCGATGAAGAAGTTTATGGCCTGCTGAAGTTTATCAATAAAAGGCTTGCTAAAATGCAGAGGGATTGCATTAAAGAAAAAGGTGATTTTAGGCAGAATTATCATTTTAACCAGGTTCACCCTCCCGAAAATTGACAGGGGGAGGTGAACCCAGCTCTTCATAAGCCACGAGCACTCCAATGTGACATTAGACATGTTGGCTTCTATGATTTTATCTGTCTCCTGAACTATCTTCACCCCAAGATATCTCATCTCTTTTTTAGTCCGATGTTGACTCTCCTCAAGATCCCATGTCATAATCTCAGTTTTTCCTGAGTTAACCTCATACCCTGACACCTTCCCAAACTCCTTTGCATGCTTTAGGACAGCTGGAAGGGCAGCAGTGTGATCTGATGAATAAACCAGTATATCATCAGCATAAAGGGCTACCTTTCTCTCCCACACTTATTGCCTAAAAGATGGAATATTCACCTAATCTCTGAGCTTCTGGGCAAACGGCTCAATATACAGGTTAAGGAGAAGGGGGGATAAAGGGCAGCCCTGTCTGGGGCCCCTGGTTATTTTAAGAGGTTTAGTTAGATTTCCATTGACCAACATTTTTGTTGATGGATCTTGATAGATCAACTGGATAGCTCTGCGGAAGTTCTTACCAATATTGTACTTTTCTAGCACAACCGCCAGGTACACCCAGTTGACTCTATCAAAAGCCTTTGTGGCATCTAGGGTCATAACTGCCAGAGGGAGCGAATATGTTGAGGCTAGGTCTATTGCCCCAGTAAGGCAGTTTGTGAGTTCATACAGATTTCTACCCTAGACAAACCCCTTCTGGTCAAAGTGTAGCATATCACCTGCTACTGTACCCAGCCTATCTGCTAGGACTTTAGCGAAGATCTTATAATCAGCATTAAGCAGTGATATCGGTCTGTATGACTCGCAATTTGCAGGAATTTTCCCTGGCTTTAGTATTAAGGTAATCATTGCCTCGCCCCAGGAATCAGGTAGTTTAACCCCGTCGCTTAAGATCTCATTAAAAAGCAGGGTCATGGCTAGAATTAAAACATCACCCAAACTTTTGTAAAGCTCAGTTGGCAAACCATCTGGGCCTGCCGCCTTTCCTCTTTTACTTGAAAGTACAGCTCTCTTAACCTCCTCCTGAGTGATTTCCTGCTCTAAGATATGCTGTTGCGATATATATAGAGGTTTAAGTACGTTTGAGCTCAACAATTCCTCAACTTCGTGTTTGTTAACAACGATATCTTCCGTGTATAATTTCTGAAAGAAGTCATAAAAAGCTCCCTCTATTTCCGTGTCAGTAGTTAATTTGGCCTTGCTCTCACCGTCCTCTATTTCTCTTATCGAGTTGCGTGTTCTATCTGTTTTTGCTTTCCAGGCCAACAATCTCCCTGCCCCCTCCCCGTACTCAGAGTGAGCCAACTTGCTCACCTCCCAACGCTTTGTGACCCTCATCTGTAGGATAGTGTCAAGCTGTTCCTTCAGTTTCTTCAAGTTATCTTTGTCTCCTTGCCCCAGTGCACCCCATGTCTGCCTCTACGATCTTCATTTCTGTTTCTATTTGGGCAACCTCTTCCTTATACTGTAGGAAAGTAGGATATGCTTCTTATGGTTACCCCCACGTTTTGCTTGATGTTGCACTGTTTTGACTAGTCTGACTGGGATCCTGCTAATCAGGACCCCAGTCTATCTGCTTTCTCCTTTAAATTGTTATGCATGTACTTTGGTACACTCCAGATTGGATACTGGGGTACCCTTATAAGTCCCTAGTATATGGTACCCATGTACCCAGGGGATAGGTACCCCAGAAGCCTCCCATGGGCTGAAGCATGAATTATGCCACCCATGAGAGGCCATGCAAAATGGACCTACAGGTCTGCTACTGCAACCTGTGTAAGCTTGTGCTTGCACCACTAACTTTAGATATAGGTTCACTATATCTATAGGTCACTACACTTAAAACTTATAAGTCACCCCTATAGCAGGCCTTAACAATCCTGAAGGCAGGGTGCTGGGTTTTACGTGAGAGGGTGCCCCTGCATGAGCAGGGCCCCTCTGCAGCCTTCGGAGACCATTCTCCCGGGTTGTCTGTGACTCAGCAGGACATCTAGGTAGAGGTGCATTATAACCTCGCGGTAAATGCTATCTCGAAAACGGCTGCATAGAAACATATTGTGTTTGGTATCAAACACCTTGGAATCATACCTCCACACCAGTAACCGGTGTGGCAGGTATGATTCCACCCTTCTGAAGCGAGCTTCGTGGGGTCACTGGTCTATCCGGTGCCAGCCTTCTCGACCCGGTCAGCACAAAATGGATGCTGCCGACCAGAGACACATTTCTGCCCTCCTGCTGCTGAGCCAAGCTCAAGCAGAGGAAGGCAGCACAATAAGCATCCTGTCACGGGGAGGTGTGACCACCTCCCAGGCAGGATTTAGTGTATTGGGGCTGGGTGGGTGCACTCTGAGAGTGCCTGAAAGTCTGCACTTGGGGCACATTTGGTGTCCCTGTGCATAGTCCAGCTCAAACCAGTTCTGGGAGCCATTGGCTCCTGCTCTGGTGCGAAATCGGACAAAGGACATGGGAGTAACCTCCCTTCTGTCCTGTCCCTCCCCTAGGAGGGTTCCCTGAATCTGTCCAACCCTCTCCAGTGGGTACAAAAGGGCTTACCTGGCTGTAGGACTTTAGATTTTACGTGGACAAGATTCTACAAGAAGAAACCACTGACCTTCGACCTTCTGGACACTCTGGACTTCGCTGGACTTCGACTGGGCACAACTTCGTGTCCCTCTTCGTCAAAAGCTTTGTCTGTGCCCTTGCTCCATACAGACTCTGTGCAGGACCTGTGGTGCACTAAGGACAACTGAAGAATCTCCCTTGGGGTGAAGGAGTCACTCCCCTGCATTCGCAGGCACCTCAACGCAACTGACCGGTCTGCTGCTCCTGAGCTCCTGCGGACTCTGAAGATTTCAGCAACACAGGAGGTGGGTTACGAAGGTCCCTGAGGTTGATCTGCCCTCTCAGCAAGTATGAGGCCAGTATCCCTCGTGGGGACTGCATAACCCGAACCCCTGTGCAATGCGTCTATTTGCAAGTGCATATGCTTGTTGTCGATTCCCGTGCTTGTGCATTGGACTCCGTGTAGTCCTGACCCGAGCAGTATTTCCACCAAAGAACTCCGGCCTCCTCACACCAAGTGCTCCGTGGGCTGGTACTTCGTGATCTTGCTCGAGGTCCCCTTGCGACTCCTGGTCATTCGGCCTGTGGGTCCTCCTGAGGGTCATCTTGAATTCTCTTGGGCTTTCCTGGTTGCTCCAGACGTGCCCTGACTCTCCATTGTTTGGGGAGTCCCCAGGACCTTGCTGGTCCTCACCGTAACCTGCTTGACCTTCCTGCGTGGGTTGCTTTTGCCAAGGCTTGTTGGTGCTCCAGCCGGACACCGACCCCTCAGCACTCGACATCCTTCGTGGGACAGCTCACATCTGGCTCCTGGTCATCATCGACGTCTTCTGGTCCTCGTGGCTGCAGAGTCAAGCATCCCTTCTTCGCACCTGAAGCATCTGACATCGGTGGGCATTTGTCTCCCAAGCCCCTGGTCACTCTGAAGTGACCCAGACTCTGTCCCCTCTGCTTTCAGGTTCCTTCCTTCCAGAATCCAGGCTTGGATTCCACCGGACCTTTTTCACCTTCACGGCAGCAGTGCTTCTTCGCAGCCCTCCATTGAGAACGACGGCGGATTCCGACACCACTCCAGGCCTATGCACCCGGCTCCTCTGGGATAGGTAACTCGGGTACTATGGTATCCACGGGTGGGGTGGCTCTCCAACCTCTTAAGTTCCAAAGGGTTTCCTCGAAGTCCTCCTAGAAGGGTCCTTAAACTGTAAAATTGCAACCACGACTTTCCCATAGAATTGTACGGAGTCCGCGGTCGTGTTAGCACACTGCACTCGTCCTCCGTGGTGTCCCTAGCTACTCACCTTGGGTGGTTCCTTGGGGTCCCAGTGAATGTACGTACTCCAGACCTTGTCTTGACCCGAGTCGTGGTTGTTATACCACTATTTTAGTATATGGTTTGGTCTCCCCCTGGAGCCCACTGTGTATTGTGCTACTTACAACTGTTCTATTGATCTCGTATTGTGTGCTTTGTGTTCTATCCTCGGGTAGAGGATACTAGAGAGTGTTATATTAATAAATACATATTTATAAATAACTACTGTGTGGTTCTCCTTTCATTTAGTTAATACATGAGGTGATATTCTGGTAAAACAAGCTGCTTTACATTCCTTCAACATTAAGCCTGAAGGCTGCTCTCCACAGCTACCACTAGGATAGCTTTCTAAAGGTTACCTTTGACCTCATACACCATAAGGGTCATTTGGACTGGTGCAAGGTGCCCACTTTAACTAGTGGTCAGCATATACCAGGCCAACTTCTCACATATACCGCCTGTTTCTGATGCATAGTCTGCTAGTAATTTCCCCCTTAAATAAGCCTTCAAGGTGGCCCAAACTTTTGGGGTGGAAGCTGTCCCTACGTTAAGTCTTAAAAATTCCTTAGTCTCAAGACACAAATAGTTCATTTCTTCTGCATCCTGGAGCAGCGTCCGGTCCAGAGTCCAGACTCTCTCGACCTTCCTAGTTTTCAGATCTAGGTCTAAGTCCACCCCTGAGTGGTCAGACAAGTGGGCCGTCAAATACCCAATGTCCTGGATTTTCTCTCTCAGGCTAAAACTAACCAAAACATAGTCTATTCTAGATTTATGGCCGTATTTCCCATTCTAATAAGAGACTCCCAACTGATGGCCAGATCTATCTCTTCAGACATCGCTTAGCCCCGTCTGCTTCATCATTGAATGTAAATATATACGCGATTTAGATGCATCCACGGCTCTGCTATTTGGTGATTTATCCAACTTCGGATCTAATACAATCTTAAAAACCAGCCATGATTACGGAGTCTGGGTAGTCAATTTCAATTTCAATTTAATCTTTATTCGATTCACACAAGGTGTATCTTAAAAGAGTACATAAAACTACAATACATTAGAAAAGCAGATATGGTACAATAAAAATAAAGATACTAAAAATACAGGTCACACTTTAGCATACGACAGGTAGAGACTTTCTTCTCATTTGAGTTGCCCTAAGAAACCTTGCAAGTACCACGCATGTGTAAAGATTTGGAAGAAGTTGCAAGTGTAAAAATGTAGGCCTGCATTGTTTAAAATTTAAAGATTTCAATAAAGGTACGATAAAAAATCTTCTCAGGTCTATATAAAATTTACAAAAAAACACTATATGTATGGTTGATTGTTTAGACGCATTATCACAGGGGCAAAGCAGTAAATCATTGGACCAATTGTTAACAGTTGGGAAACTTATCAGGCGGTGGAATATATTTAGCCTAAAGCGCGTTAAAACAAATCTGTGCTGGGCATTAAGAACATTAAAAAGGTATGGTTGCATAGAAAAGGTGGTCAAGACCATTTGGTTATGTTGCACAGTTGGTTTGGCCAATTCCACACACAATCTCAAATCCTCCAGTTGATTTAAACACTCTGATTTTAGTGCTTTCCTCAAAATAGTTGTCAAAGATTCAGGTTGATCATAAAATTCCGGGTGACCAACGTCTAACATAAAGTTCTTAATAAACTTTAACCAAGGAATTTTTAAAGAAGCTCTGAGTCACAACAGTCCTTTACTATGGCACGATTCAGATCCATATAATCCGAGGTCCATATTTTGTGCCAAAGCAGAACTGGCTGAATCTTGACCAAATCTATTAAGTGATTAGCTCCCAGTTCAGAGTGACATACAAAGTTTGAACAGCTAGAAGGAAGTGCTAAAAGATTTTTAAAAAAGCATTTTCCACCACCTGTAGTGATTCAGCATTTGCGTTACCCCACATTTCAGAACCGTACATTGCAATAGTTCTACATTTTGCATAGTATATGGTTAACATTTCTTTCGGAGGGATATTCCCCAATTTCCTTGCAAAATTACGAAGGGCCATAATAGATCTAACAAATTGCAATATTCTCGAGTTAATAGCCCTTTTATAATTCCCTTCACAGTCAAATAAAATTCCCAAGTAGTAGAAGGTCGGGGTTAAAGGTAAAATATCTTTTCCTATAAAAATATTGCGACATTTAGTAGAATTATGGCCCACTTTCATGACAAATGTCTTACTTATATTAGTTCGTAGTCCCAAATTTTCCATAAAAATGACAAAACTGTCAATAAGATGCTGCAGAGCCAGAGGGGTACGTGCCATAAGTACCGCGTCATTCGCATAAAGCAGAACGGGTATTGGCCGGTGCTTAACTTGTGGCAGACCCGCGCACGTACTCGCAAGTGTGTTACCCAGATTATTAATATACAAGTTGAATAAGAAAAGGGCAAGTACGCACCCTTGGCGAACCCCTTTTTCAATTCTAAAGGGGCGCGTGCACTCGCCCTTTATACCAAAACGTACCCTTGCATAACTATTTGAATATAAGTGTCTTAAAAAGTTAATAATAGTACAGTCAATACCCATCAAGCTCATTACAAACTACAGCTTTTCGTGGATTACACAATCGAAAGCTGATGATAAATCAACAAAAACAAAACCATGTACAGGTTGCCACTTTTAATATACACATATTTACCCATTAGCAGATTCAAATTGATGGCTTGCTCTGTGGTGCCAATTCCCTGATGGAATCCATATTGTAAGTCAGAAATCTTATTATGGCAATCCGCCCAGTTTTGTAGTCTAGCTAAGAGAATGCGGCCAACCACCTTAACCATCGAATCTAGTAAGGAGATTGGTCTACAATGTGCTGGGCAGTTGCGATCACCTTTTTTAAATATAGGCACAATCTGAGACTCTGCCCATGACGAAGGGAACCCCACACTCTGATAAGATCTAAAAACATGGGTAAGAAGGGGGCCCCAAAGATCGATATTAGCTTTAAACAGGTCAATCGGGTCCCACCCGGTCCTGGAGCTTTATTTCCCTTACTTAAACTAATAGCAAGGGAAACCTCTTCCAGGGTGAAGTTTAGAGCAGACCAATAAGGGGCGGAAGTGAGTGTCGGGGGATCTACCGTAGGAGTTGCAACAGGATGATAGATGGCGCAATCTGTAGTAGCCGAGTATAAGGTGGAAAAATGTGCTACCCAATCCTCTTCAGTCACTGCCGCCTCTATTTTTGGTTTCCACTAAAAAATGGGGAGTTGATAACACTCAAAATGCGGTGGTATCATTACTGCGGCTCGCCTCATACAGTTTCTCCCAGGTCTCCTCTTTTACGGTTTTAGGGTAAGCCTATATTCCCGTCTCCAATGCTGAACCTCCTCCTTGTTCCTAGGATTGTTTTTCAGAGCTTTTATGAGTTTTTTGTGGGTCTGACTGCATGCCTGGTGATGCAGCGCGTACAATAAAAACTATTCTCCTCCTAGGTCACTTATCGGTCATCCAGGGGCAAACTATATTTTCTCACATCCACATGACGATGGGGCCCATAAACATCGCCTATCACACACGCACACACCTGGATTTCCTTTACTCTTTTACGAAAATCTGTACTCCTAGGAGAAGCATGAGAACTAAATGGAAAACACCATTTATGTACCGCTGGAAAGAGCCGGGATATCTTATTACTTAAAACTATCGTTTTCTTTTCAGTTATTTCTTAAGATATTCCTGCTCATTGTTTTGATGATGAATCATTCATGTAAGAAATTAGTTCATAGTGATTAAGACCAGCTAAATCACAATAACCAATTACTGGTGTCACAATCATTTAATAAAATAACCACTGAGTCGTTTGATTTAAAGAATCTTAATTTTATATAATTTTAAAAGCACGAGAAAGAATTTAAACTTTTTATTCAATTATTCATTCATTATTAATTCAAATATTTATTAAGCAAAATCAATTTTATTGCAGAAAGGAAATTTTGTCATGAAGCAAAACCCTAATTACCTGCCTATCTTCCCTAATTTAGCCTAAGGATTTCTAACCTAAGTTTACGAATTAAAAATATCTTGATTCTCATACTCAACTGGAAAAATAAGACAGCACAGAAACTTCAGCTCGTCAGCATCAGCTACCTGCAACCCGTCTCATCTAACAGTCTTTCAGCATCTCCCGCTCAGTAATGGATCTATCAGGACCACCAAGCACAGGAAGCCACCAACACCAACACGACTCTCCAACTCCGATCGTGACTGTGACCCCCTCCCACTAAGAGTAGGCCCTCTTATACCCTAATTCTAACTTTGCTAACTAATTGTTGCAACATTAACAACACGCTTTTCTTTCATTGGTCCATGCATGTCATCTTATTCATTCTTTTAATCAAGTTCTCTCGGATCCAACGGGTCCTTGGATCATTTCCTTTCTCACAGTTCAAGACATGTTTCCATCCGCTTCGATCAGTACATTTGTAACTTCTTTCGATACATTCGAGAACTCTGCAGGCATTGTCCTTTCTCTTAAAATGGTTTCCCACGGTTCTTTGCTGATCACCACGGCACACTATCAGTTCAATTAGGTCACATCAGCCTTGACCATTCTCGCATCCTAGCCTCTCAGCAACATCACGAGGTTAGCTTTTTTCCAACTTTTCTCCCTTGTCACGTGTTTCCCCGCACTTGCGCACTTCATTAACTGGCAGCCATTTTATATCGCCACTCGTTTATACTTAGAAGCACTATTTTGAAATAAACAAAACATAATTAAAATAGAGAAACATAGCCTTTTCGTTTCCCTCCCGTCATCTACGTACCCCAATTAGTTATTACCTAGCAGAAAGCAACATTTAAGCTGTTCCTTACTTACCATCACTATTGTTTTTGCAACGACACGTTTATTTTCTATGAAGCACAAATCATGCATTTATTATAAATTAGTACGCATTTATTTTTATGTTATAATTAGACACACAGACATTCGTTAATAAATTATTCAGCACATACACTCGCGTATTACCCTTCCCCACGTACAGTGTTGATTAATACATTTAAACGAACATTTTATTAATTATTTATAAAATTTGTTAGGGGTTAAAAAAAAATTATTTTCTCTGCTCCATCAACTCCCCCCTTTGGTGATTTTTAAATCACCACATAAAACCCAAGTTATACTTCTTTTTCAGGCAGCATATGTCTTTCATCCTTTGCTTTTTGTTAGTTACACATCTGTTTCCCTTTCATCTTGTCTTCTTGTCTCCTTATACATGCTTTCTTTCATTTTCTCTAACTCAATTTCACCCATTTCTCTCTCTCTCTCTCATTATTCTGTTATTTCTTTTTATCTTATTTTGTCTTATTTTTCTTTTTATACACGTTATTACAATTTTCAACACCATGGCTAACAATATTATTACAGTTGCTATTATTATAACTTTCCCTATCATTAGTCTACTCATTCTGGTCAACCAATTTGCTACTGAAGAAAACCCTCTACCAAGTTTTCCCAAGACACTTTCAACCTCCAGTGGAACTAGTTCTTTGTGCAAATTTGTAATATTTGTAATATACTTCTGTATATTTTCACTTTTATCAGGAATGTAAGTGCAACAATGTTGGACTTTCAGCATTCCACAGACTCCACCCTCCTTTGCCAAAAGAATATCAAGGGCAAGCCGATTTTGCATCACCATAGCTCTCATGGCAACCATTTCGGTATTTACCATTAAGAACCCTCCCGCAGTATCTGTAGACAAACGATCTACTACTGTGGATAACTTCCGAATTTTAAATGCATTCAAAGATATTCCCACTGCTGGTATTAATGCTCCAAAAATATCACCTACAATTTCTGAAAAACTTTCCCTCTTTCTACGTGTAAAGCTATTAATCATCTTGTATGTTCCTTTTTCTTCTCTGTCCATATGAAAGATTTTTGGAAAGACCAGGCCTACATAGCAAGTTCCATACCAATGGTCCGGTAACCTGTAATAAGCTCTATTCCCACAAATATAATAGATACCTGGAAATATTGGATCTTTTCCACCTTTGAATCCCCAACCTCCCAGAATTTGATAATTGTCATGGCAGATACTGGAACCTACAAAGTAATTGTCATAGACTGTCTTATTTCTCCTAATACACAACTTTCCTGTTTGCGGCCAATCTAATGTCATTGCTGCATTTATCTTTTTCCCTTCATGATTTCCTTCCTCAAACGTCCATAGATGTGTTCCTTCCTCTTTTATTGCTTCTTTTTGAAATTTCATTCTTCTTTCTTCAACCATTTCTAAAAATACCTTTTCTTCTTTCTTTAACTCACAGGTAAGGTTGTTATTAACTATTTCTTCTAAGGTTAATTTTCTATGTTCTAGAAAGAATTCTCCTTAAACTTTTGCTGGTTTTACTTTGTTAAGTTCTGGTACTACTGGAACGTTTGCAAAAATCTTATCTATATCAGTATAATAAGATTCTAATCTACCTGTTTTATAAAATAAACTTGCTATTACACTACAGGTTATTCCATAAGTTAGAGGTAGGTGATGATAAGTCACACCTTCTGACACTGATGCAGGCAACTGCATACAAACATAACAATCTCTCACA
Source organism: Calotriton arnoldi (assembly GCA_963921515.1). Classification (NCBI taxonomy): domain Eukaryota; kingdom Metazoa; phylum Chordata; class Amphibia; order Caudata; family Salamandridae; genus Calotriton; species Calotriton arnoldi. The sequence goes on along the minus strand of CAWUFW010001544.1, from coordinate 2,590,296 downwards.
TCCATTGTCTCTACATATTCGTACAACAATTTTGTAAAAACATTTTTAGAAAAGTCTGTTACTGACTTATCCTTATGTAATTCTGCACTACTTCTTAAAATAACTGGTTCTTTAATATTAGTTTCTTTTTCTGGTTTAGTATCATTCTTCGCTTCTATTACAGCTAAACTAATAGGAATTGTGATTGCTAAAACTATCCATATGGTCATTAATAAACCTGTACAAAAGCAGCACATTTTACACCATCTTTTTACAAACTCACATTTATCTCTTCTATCCCTAGTATTTTCCATTTTGCTTTTATCTTTTGTTTAAGTTTCAGAAAATTGTGTCACTACACCTCAGAAATGACTTAGATGCCACTCTGCTTTCAAAAAGTCTTTGCTTGGTACTTTCTTTTAATTCTCTCCAGAATTCTTTCGTTGTCACATCCGGTGATTTGTCACATCCAGTAAAATTGTCATGTCCGGCAGAAGCACTATAAGTCTTCACTTCAGGTTTGTTGCATCTCACCTTTACCCATTCGACTTCTTAGTCTCTGGTTCTCGTGAGTGTTTCCTTCTTCTTTGTAATCCGTCAGTGCGATATATAGCCACTCAGGTGACTTATACTTTGCATTCACTTTCTTCGTTCTTTTAGACTTTTGTAGTCGTTTTCCACTTGGCTTTTCTTGTCCCTTTTGACTTGTTATTTCATTCACTTGTTCAGTACTTTCTTCTCCTGCTCTTATTATTCTATATCTCAATTTTCTTATATAGTTGCTGGGCCAATTATCTCCTTTTCTTGGCCTTTTGGCTTCACCTTCTTTTTCTTCTCTTTCTGATTTCCAATTTCTTTTTCTTGATTCAGTTTTTGCTTTCTCCTCTTCTCCACTCTCTTCAGTTTCGGTTTCAACTGTTTCACTATTGTCTCTTATTTTGAAGCTTATGATCTCGTCATCTCTTACTGGTGGATCTGTCTTCTCCTTCTTGTGTTCCCTTATTACTGTCCCTCCTCGGTGTTCTTCCGATTTGGTGTTTTCCTCACTTTCTACTTCTAAATTTCCCTGTTCTTTTGTTTCTCTATCTGTCCCTATTGCTCCTCGGGGTTCTTCTCGATTCTCTAGCTTTTTGTGTACTTCTTTCCCTACTTCGTCTATTAATATTATTTCTGAAGGATTTCCACCATAACTTGTACTTGGTTGCTCATCTGGATCATTTTCTTGCTCATTTTCTTCTCTAATTGGTTTATAACCCCAAGTTCTCCTTCGAAATTCTTCACAGTTTGCAACTGATTCATCAGATCCTGAACTTGTGTCAGATATTTCCAGATGTCGACTTACAGGTCGATCTTCAGGTTCTGGAATTTCTGAATTTCTTTCTTCTTCTTCCTCTTCTTCTCTAGAGGTGCTCGCAGTTGGGGTTTCCAGATGTCGACTTACAGGTCGATCTTCAAGTTCTGGCACCCTTTCTCTTATCCTTGTTGTCCCAGCTGTTAAACTTTTATCCCACACTTCCAGACGTCGACTCACATGTCGATCAGTAGGTTCTTGAACTCTGATTGTGTGGCTGGCATGGACCCAGTTCTTTACTCCTGCACACTTGACTGCAGTCGTTGTCACTAGGATTACCTGTCGTGGTTCGTCCCAGCGAGGAACTAGACAGTTTCTTCTCCTGTGGATTTTTATACGGACCCAGTCTCCTGGATTCAAGTCGTGGGCTGGTTTTCTTTCAAGAGTGGTCGCATCCGGTCCAACCTGATGAAACACAGAACGCACCACATCAGCCAGTCCCTTGCAATAATCCAGTACTAGATCATCAGTTATAGTCAATAACTTGTTGACAGGTACTTGTGCTTGTCTCATTGCTCGTCCCATGATCATCTCATGAGGACTAAGTCCAGTTTTCTTTTCAGGGATGCTTCTGATGGTCATCAGAACAAGGGGCAGTGCATCCGGCCATTTGAGTCCTGTAGCTTGACACATTTTTCCTAATCTGTTCTTAATTGTTCCATTAATTTGCTCTACTACCCCAGAAGCCTCTGGTCTGTAAGCACAATGTAGTTTTTGTTTAATACTCAATGCTTCGCAAATCAATTGGATTAACTCATTTTGAAAATGTGTTCCTCTATCTGTCTCAACCGTGACTGGAAAACCATACCTTGGAATGAACTCTCGCAGCATAAGTTTTGCCACCGTTGTTCCATCATTCCTTCTAGTGGGGTATGCCTCCACCCAACGAGAAAACAAACAGACGACCACTAGAACATATTTTAGTCTGTTACAAGGGGGCATTTCGATAAAGTCTAATTGCATTCTAGTGAACGGACCTCCTTCTCGTCCTATTGTTCCTAGACTCACTACCGTCTTTCTTCCTGGGTTAAACTGCTGACAAATAAGACATCTTTGACAAAGGCTTTCAGCTATCGCTCTGAATTTTGGGTTATACCAAGTTTGTCTGAAAAGTCTGATCATTGCATCTCTCCCAATATGAGCTTGTCCATGGTACATCCGTGCCATGTCTGCAATCATGCTATCAGGCATAACTGGTCTTTCATCTCTGTACACCCACACACCATTATTTTCCTGTCTTCTACATCCTGCTTTTATCCAGTAATCTTTTTCCTCATCATTTGCAGCTTCTTGTAACTGTCTTACTTCATCCCATGTCTCGACAGTGTTAGTAAAAAGCAAAGGAGAAGAGATATGCTCCCTTTCTCTGTTTTTATTCAGGGACACCATGTTCTCTGCACAATATTTGGCGATCTCATCAGCATAGCTGTTGCCAACAGCTATGTAATCTTCGGTTTTCTTATGTGCCTTGCACTTCACTACAGCTATTTGCTTAGGCAGCTGTATCGCCTCAAGCAGCTTTTTAACAAAATCTCCATTTCTGATAGGTGTTCCTGCAGACGTCAAGAAACCTCTTTGTGACCAAATCTGACCGAAGTCATGTACGATACCGAAACCATATTGGCTATCGGTCACAATCGTGACTCACACATTTCTTCCTAATTTACATGCTTGAATCAAAGCAATCAGTTCCGCAACTTGTGCAGACCTTATTCCTTTCAGACAAGACGCTTCCATCACAGTTGCCACTGTGCACACTGCGTAAGCTGCGCTTAAAACTCCTTCTTTCGTTCTCAAACATGAGCCATCTACAAACATGACATAATCTGATTCCTTTAACGGTTCATCTTTTATGTCAGCTCTTGGTTTTGTGCACTATTCCAGCACATTCAGACAATCATGATCTACTTCGTCTTGTTCAATTATACTCTCTTCATCTGGCAATGATGTTGAAGGATTCACATTCATGCATCTATCTATGGTCACATTTTCAGCACTCAAGATTACTTTTTCGTACTTAGTCAGCCGACTATGTGTCATGTACTGTGTTTTTGTTCTTGTCAAAAGAATTTCTACTGAATGGGGAACATATACTCTCAGTGGATACCCCATCACTATACCTTCACTTTGTTCCAGACTTACACAAGTAGCAGCAACTGCTTTCAAACATCCAGGCAATGCTTTTGCTATAGGATCTAAAACAGCTGAAAAATAAGCAATTGGTCTTTTCATTGTTCCATGTTTTTGTACCAGTACTGAAAACGCACATCCATCTCTTTCACTGCAGTACAATTCAAAATCCTTTTCATAATCAGGCATGCCTAAAGCAGGGGCCTCACACAATTTCTTTTTCAACTCTTTGAAAGATTTCATTTCTTCGTTATTTAACTCAAAAGGGTCTCTTACATCTTTCTTGGGCAATTTTTGTAATGGTTTTGCAATCAAAGAGAAACCACTTATCCATTGTCGGCAATATCCAACCATTCCCAGAAACATTCTTACCTCTCTTTGCGTCATTGGTGCTCTCATTCCTTGAATCATTCTTACTCTTTCTGTCGCTATCTTACGCACTCCTTTCTCAATTTTATGCCCTAAATATTGAACTTCTTTTTGGCAAAATTGCAATTTTGAAGGGGACACTTTATGTCCTCTTTTCTCTAGATGGTTCAGTAAAGCAATTGTATCACTTACACATGCTTCTTTTGTTTTCGATGCCACTAATAGGTCATCGATATACTGCACCATCACTGACTTTTCTGGCATTTTCAAATCTTCCAGAGATTTCTTTAGAATCTTATTAAATATTGAGGGGCTTTCAGTGTACCCCTGAGGAATTCGGCACCATGCCAAAATATGCTCTCCAAACCGGAACGCAAATAATGGCTGGCTATCTGGATGCAAAGGAATAGAGAAAAATGCGTGACACAAATCTATCACTGTGTACCACTCAGCTTCGTGTGGAATTTGATATAGAATTACTGCAGGGTTTGGCACTATTGGACAACAGGGCACAACTATTTTGTTGATCTTTCTCAAATCCTGTACTATTCTATATGTTCCGTTTGGCTTTTATCAGTCCCATAATAGGTGAATTACATGGACTGCTCATTATTTCTTTTAGAATTCCCTGTTCAATCATTTTATTTATTACAGGAGTTATTCCTTCAATTATTTCTGGAGTTAATTTGTACTGTGGCGTATTCGGGTAAGTTGTTCCTTCTTTTACTGTTACTTTTACGGGATCAACTTCTTTCATTAATCCAATATCTTCTCCTGTAAAATCCCACACACTTTCTTTCACTGCAATTTTTAGTTCTTCTGGAAGTTTTTCTGCATCAAATGCAGGAAACAACCCATTCATTTCAGGTTCCTGATTCATCAAAGTTACTTTATACAATACATCTTCATCTGAGGTCTGAAATCCAATTCCATCTGGTGTACAATAAATTGTGCAATTCATCTTGCACAAGAGGTCACGACCTAAAAGATTTACAGGACTACAATCGCACACTACAAATTTATGCATTTTGCTAAAAGAACCAATTTTTACTTCCACTAATTCAGTAAGTGGTGTTTTAATCTGCTGATTTGCTACTCCTACCACTTGGATGCATTCACCTGAGAGAGGAAGGTTTGGAATTTCCACTGATCTAACAGTAGAACGGGTAGCTCCAGTATTGACAAGGAATGTTACATTTGCACCATTCACTTCTCCATCCACAAAGGGACCAGACTGATCTACCTCTAGAGTTGCGCCAAGTACGCACTCTTTTCCCTCTCCTAGGCACCGTCAGAAACTTTCATCCGACTCATCCTCACTCTGTCGCAACCAATACTGAGAAATGTTAGCTGCTCGCGGCAACTGTGTTACCTGCTCTCCTCCGTAGAATCCTGTTTCTGTACTGTATCTTTGCTGGTTAACAGTGTTGGGAAGTGGTGGTTGTGGCACCTGACCTTGTTGAACAACTACCTCATTCTGCACCTGTGGAGTTAATGATTGATTTTCCGGATTAGGTTTAGGTGGGAACTTACACTCGTTTCTCCAATGCCCTAATTTTCCGCAATTATGACATGGCCATTTCTTCTTTGCCTCCTCTAGACTCACTTGACCTTTCCCTTTACCTATGTAAGGTCGCATTTTATTCTGTCCTGTTTCATTCCCACTATTATTGTCCAATTGAGCTTCTTGTTTTTCTGCCACCTTCACCTGTGCCCACATTGCCTTCTCTTTCAATTTACGCTGTCTACTCTCAATATCATCACTGCAATACTTAGCATATCTTAGCACATCATCGACTGTGCCATTCTGCCAATTAATCATATGCTGTTTAATCATTTCACTGATCTCTGGCTTCAATCCAAACACAAATCTGTACACAAAATGACTCATATCTTTTTCACTTAATTCCTCATATCCACTATACTGCTTGAAAACCAACAACAACCTCTCATAATAGGCGTGTACAGACTCCTTACTTTCCTGTGTAGTTCTATCGATTTTTACCCAATCTGTCTCTTTAGGAGGAATCTTATTCTTCAAAAAGGTAATCACCTTATCATACTTCTTCATCACCTCAGGACCTGGAGCTCCTGTCTTAGGATCTCTTGGATATTCTGTAGTTGGGCAGTCAACTGTAATCTTACATTCTGACCACAAATCAGTTGGTACCACTATGTCAAATAATCCATCTAAATCTATCCACAACACTTTTGAGACTTTTACAAACCTTTCTACTTGTCGGTACCATCAGCTACCTGCAACCCGTCTCATCTAACAGTCTTTCAGCATCTCCCGCTCAGTAATGGATCGATCAGGACCACCAAGCACAGGAAGCCACCAACACCAACACGACTCTCCAACTCCGATCGTGACTGTGACCCCCTCCCACTAAGAGTAGGCCCTCTTATACCCTAATTCTAACTTTGCTAACTAATTTTTGCAACATTAACAACACGCTTTTCTTTCATTGGTCCATGCATGTCATCTTATTCATTCTTTTAATCAAGTTCTCTCGGATCCAACGGGTCCTTGGATCATTTCCTTTCTCACAGTTCAAGACATGTTTCCATCCGCTTCGATCAGTACATTTGTAACTTCTTTCGATACATTCGAGAACTCTGCAGGCATTGTCCTTTCTCTTAAAATGGTTTCCCACGGTTCTTTGCTGATCACCACGGCACACTATCAGTTCAATTAGGTCACATCAGCCTTGACCATTCTCGCATCCTAGCCTCTCAGCAACATCACGAGGTTAGCTTTTCTCCAACTTTTCTCCCTAGTCACGTGTTTCCCCGCACTTGCACACTTCATTAACTGGCAGCCATTTTATATCGCCACTCGTTTATACTTAGAAGCACTATTTTGAAATAAACAAAACATAATTAAAATAGAGAAACATAGCCTTTTCGTTTCCCTCCCGTCATCTACGTACCCCAATTAGTTATTACCTAGCAGAAAGCAACATTTAAGCTGTTCCTTACTTACCATCACTATTGTTTTTGCAACGACACGTTTATTTTCTATGAAGCACAAATCATGCATTTATTATAAATTAGTACGCATTTATTTTTATGTTATAATTAGACACACAGACATTCGTTAATAAATTATTCAGCACATACACTCGCGTATTACCCTTCCCCACGTACAGTGTTGATTAATACATTTAAACGAACATTTTATTAATTATTTATAAAATTTGTTAGGGGTTAAAAAAAATTATTTTCTCTGCTCCATCACTGGTCAAACCAACCCTTCCTCTTTGCTGTTCCTATTTTCTGCTTAGATGTTAACCCGGTTTTGATAGCTCTGGTAATTTGGCCAAAAGACTCCATGATAGCAGAGGCATCCTCCGAATTATCCAGACAAACATCGAAAGCACTCTTTTGCTGCAGGATTGATTGTTCTACGAAACCAGTCGGGTCAATCATGGACCAACATAAGGTGAAACCATTCATTCGAGAGAGCTCTAGGTTCTTCAGGGCTAGAGTGTGATGACAGACCCTTTGGTCTTTTGCTAACCCAGGGTTTAGCGCTAAACTCTGAGGATAATGGTCTTTCATTGCACAGTCGTGTAAAGTAAAGTTAGTGACTAGTGCAACGTAACGATTGGGGAAAAGCAAAAAATCGATGACACTGTTACCCATAGTGCCATCAAAGGTACAAGATACCTCAGTGAGGCTGTTGCCAAATTCATTACTAAAGCCTAGATCATATTTAAAAATAAGCTCTTTAAGCTTCTTACCATAATCTGAATGTAAAAAATGAGTGGCCTCTTCATTTAATGGTGAGGTCATGCCGCAAATAGTTTTTGAAGGCAGTTTACAAGGTTGAATGTTGAAGTCCCCCACCCAAATTAAGATTTTATCCCCATTCCCCTTCGAAAGAATGGATTCCAATTCAATATCAAGTAAAGATAATATGACCAATATATCTGCATCATAAGCATTATTATAAAAATTAACTAAGATCAGTTTGGAAGATACAGAAAAATCAATACATACAAATTGATAAAAAGTGCTAGGTGTCTTAAGATTTACATTAGAGGAGGGTAGTTAATTTGACACATAAATGCAGAGACCACCCTTGTTTCTACCATATCTTGATGAAATAGCTGCAGAATTAAACGTTTTAAAACCATTGAGGTGACACGAATCGACAACCCAGGTTTCTTGTAAGCAAACGATAGAGAAGTTAACTGTGAATTTAAGCCAATCGGGAGAGTTGAGCTTACTACGCAGCCCCGCTACATTCCAAGATAAAACTGTAATGTTGTTTGGATCTGGGGACATAGAGTCCACAATTATCTCCTTGCTTGGAGAGGATTGTTCTACGATCGTTAGGACTTTAAAACCCATCTCTGGCTGTATATTATTAACAGAAGTCGGGTTTGTAGGACCGGGATTTTGCAAAGTGGTGCCCTCCAATGCTTTCTCCTTTAGTCAATCTACCCCAATAAGGCTGGAGAGAGCGTCAAACTTATTGGAGGTTGCAATGAAATACAGGGGGAGATTTATGTAGTTTAAATAGGTGGTTGTTGCAGTGTGCGTTGAATTGGGAGGAATCGTTGTGTCAAAACATTTGGCTGGCAGAACGGTTGCCTAGGGGGCTTATAGAAGAAACCAATCGGGAGGACTGTAATTTGGTTTTGGGTTGAGAGCATTGAATTTGCCCGACCCAGTATGTCATTAACCAGTCCTGGGGATTTGAAAGAGAGCACCACACAATCACCTTGAAACACTTTGGTACCCCTTCCGACCCACCCAACCTGTCTGGCCATCTTGAAATCTGCAAAAAGTGTTCCCCCCAACCCCACTTTAGAATTCATCCAATTGAGAGATTTGTTTCTCAGTGAGTCCCATGATTCAAGGTGCGGAGACTCTATGGGTGGAACATTTGCCAAGATGACCACATACGGGGTAACATCAGGAGGGAGGTCTAGTCGGACCCTGACAGGCAGGGGATATGTAAGGGCTGTGCTCCCTGCATAGGTATTAAACTTGGGGGTTGGTGATGTCCCCCTATTATAAGCCCATACCGCGTCCGTAGGAGGAGGGCGTTGTGTCTGGATCACTGTAGTAGACACTTCGTGAAGGGGTTGGAATGGTTGAAAGGGCATCTCGCTAGTCCCCATAACATGCTGCTGTCTCGGGGGAGTTATAAGCGTTCTAGAAGCAGCACCATCAGTACTACAGTAATCAGTTGGCCCTACCCTTCCATTCCCAGTGTACATATTTGCTGAACCCAATCTTTCTGCACATGATAACACAGCACATTCAACTGCTTTAAGTCTATCTGTAAGACTACACACAGAAGATTTAATAAGATCTATCAGAGTTTGCACTGAAGCCGCTAGTGAAGGGCAGTCAGGGAGTCAGACGGTACAGAGGGCAATAATTTGCTCAAATCTCTCTGTGGTTTTGAGCGAGGGCCCGGCTTTGATACAGATACCCTTTATGTAACCTTAATTTTTCCATTACATAGTGTCGTGTTGGCCTGAGCAGAATGGATTTTGGAGAGTTTGGGCCGTTTAGGTGGGGGGATAGGATTCGAGGTTCCCGGTGAAACAATAGTAAGGTTTTGGACAGACTCAATCTTTTTCGCAGTGTCTAGACTTGTAGGCTGCAATTCAGGTAATTGGTCCGAGTTTGAGGAAGATATACATATGTTTGGAGGTTCAATGCCACTCTCAGTGCAAGTAGTTAGAGTTTCCTCCACATTTAAAATTTGCTTCTCGATGGCCCCCATTGCCCCTGTTATGAAATTCATGATGGACTGCCACGATTTTGGAGGTGATTTCGCTAGGGCAGAACTCGGTTGTTTCCTTTTCCCCATGGCCGCGTAAGAAAACACCACAAAATAAAATAAAATCAAAACTACGCGTACAAACGATAAAGTAACAACAAATGTAACAGTCAAGGTTTACAGTACCATAACAGGAGAAATCGTCGCAGGCCCAGAAAGTGGATGGATCAAAATCATTGCTAAAACACACATCAAAGAGGGGGGCCCTGCCCTGCCTCCTCCTGCCGCTGACAGGCGCAGACGGGCCCGCCCTTGGCCCGGGCACGCCAGAGCGCCCCACACCGCAGGATCCCTTTGTGGTTTTAAAGCGCCTCCTGGTGCGGTTGATGATGCTGGCATCGGGCAGGCAGGCCGCTTTGGGGTCTGGGTCTTGTAGTCCTGACCCTGGTCCTGTCAGGCAGTGAGCGGCAGCAGCACAAAAAACGGGCGTGTTTTTTTTAAGCCACTATCACTTTGTGCTTTTGAGCCGTCATATACTAAAAGCCAAACTACAAATCCCAGAATGCAATGTGTAGTTTTGCTTAAAATCTAAACCTGTCTGAAAGTGCTATTCGGCAGCTGTGCTTGAGACTACTTGGGAGTGGCTGAATGCCCACTAGAATTCGCTCTGTCTCGCTCAGTAATTAAATACAGCACAGCAGGTTGACGCAGAGAGCACTCGGCGCACTTTAATTCTGCATTGTTATAGAACTTCCGATATCTCCTTCGCGACTGTTTGTGTCCAGCGGGCCGCCGTACTTTGTTAATGTTAGCAGTAACGCCCCCGTCAATGGACAGCCAGTGTCTCTAGAAGATCGTTAGGGTCTCCAGCACAACTCTGTGGTGCGTAATTTGAGCCGCCTCTCCTCCGCTCCAGTACCAACTCCTGGATTTCACACCGCGTCCCTGCTCTGCCTCCTTCACAGGCCTCCGGCCGCGACCGTGTGGCTCGTGTGGTCAGAGTGCGGCCATTCCTGTCGACCACCGGGTGTTCTCAAGCATACCGCTGTGCCCAGCAGTCCCGCCACACAAGGCCCAGTAGCACGCCCGCAGTCGTTTCAAGTGGCCGTTACTCCCACGGCTTGGCTGAAAAGTGCTATGAAGGGGCAGTCCGTCACAAGGGAGCGCTTTGCAAAACAATTAAATAATTAAACCAAGACGCTATCTGGGTAGTCTACCAAGTTTGCAAAAACTGTCTTTAAGGGTTCCGGATCGTCACAGTTCGGACCGTAGTACCCTACCAAAGTAATTAAATTGCCCAACAGTGTCATTTTAAGAATAACCCATCTGCCGCAAGTATCAACTATCGAGTCTATTATATGTGCCTTAACTTGCTTCTTTATTATTATCGCCACTCCTCTTATATTGGCGCTGTGGTCAGTGCAGATCTTATGTCCAACCCATTTTAAATTCTTAAAAATCGCAGTGCATTCGTTTTTAATCAGGTGGGTCTCTTGCAAAATAATTATTTGTGCTGGGGAATCCCTGAGATATTGCAGAATTTTAGCCCTTCTTCGTTTAACATGTAGCCCGTTAACGTTCCAAGATAAAAACTCGACCATTCTCTAGATAAGTCATTTTTTAGGCATAAAGACAAGACCACTGCATTTTTCCCTGAGATAAATTGCCTAACTGAGGTGAATGAGGACATTTTTTAGTTTTTTCCCCCTGTATGCTCCCCACCAGGCGCACCCCACCCACCCCTCCACCCCTGCACCCCACCCTGGAGAACCCATCCCACTATTTCCCTGGACTTGATCTTAGTCCTAGTTGCTACACCCGGGGGCAACCCGCCGCCATAACCCTCTTTCGTGTACTAACTATAGCCGCATTGATTTCAGTAGGTAACTTCCCTATTTGTTTTGCCCCCCCCCTGCCTACACCCCTGCAATAACTAGGAGGAGTTTAATATATTTTATCCTGACACAGAGGGGACCTTGAAAAAGCCAGAGAAGGAAAAAGAAAGATCTAGAAGGGTTTCAAGATATTAGCTACACCTTTTTTAATGCCCTCTAAAAGCTCATCAGTCTCTTGCTTAGACCTTACATTGTGCATTCTGTTTTTGTGCATAACTTTTAAGGAAGCAGGGAATTTAAGTTGGGCCACAGCCACTAACTTTTTTAACTCGTCCAGTTTTTTCCCCAGCTCCCATTGCCTATCTAAGGTAGCGCGAGCAAGGTCGGATCTAATTTCAAAGGAAAAGTCTTTACCCCTCAATGATTTTGCTTTCAGAGCCATGGTCAGGATTTTTTCTTTTAGAAAATAGGTATGAAAGTTCAGAAGAATCTTTCGAGGCTTGGTTTTGTTGGGGTTCCTTCTAAAGGGGTCCCTGTGCACTCTTTGGATGTCTTTACTTAATTCTTCCTCAGTCTCCTCGATCTGTACCGTTTCCTTAATTAGTGCAACGATAAAAGACTTGAGGTCCTCTCCTTCCTTTCCCTCTGGGACGTTCAAAATACGAAGGTTGCTCCTCCTAGAGTTATTTTCTAGTTGTTCCAACTTGCCTCGGACCTCCTGTTCTTCTCTTTTAAGAGCCAGTATATCAGCTTTTGCAGTACTCAGCTCATCTTTCAGCTCTCCTACAGAGTTCTCGAGAGTCTCAGTTCTCGTATTTAAGAGATCTATTTTCTTTTCCAGCGACTCACAAAACTTCTGATCTCTCCTAGGTTTGATTCTGAGACTGCAAACCCCTTTTTAATCTCTTCCGAGAGAGTATGGAACATGGCTTCCATGGGCGCTGGTGAATTCCCTGTTGAGTTACCATAAACTACACCATCTGTGCCCGGGTCGCTCTCACCACTTTGGGCGAGAGGTTTTGGAATCACTGAAGCAGAAATTTTTCCCTTGGCATCTGTGGGAGCCTACCCCTGACTGCTTGCAAGGTTTAGTGTGGGAGAGCCCCCCATGGCAGCCATTTGCTCTATATTAGGCTGCTCCACTGACCCCTTTCCGAGTGCCGCTGCCTGTTTTGTGATATCCACCACAATAGGTTGCACCTTAAAATAAGATCTTAGGGAGAGGGTAATTCTAAGTTTATGGTCATCAGATTTTTTTCTCCCCCTTCCTTTTTTAATACTGCGGCTTTTTACCTCGCACTGCAGAAAGGTGTGTGAGGCGAGTCCTTCCTCCAAGTCCTGTATAGATCCTTGGGTAAGGGGGGGAGACCCTTTCCCCTCCTACCACTGGCTGCTTTTTCCCTCGTAAATGCCTGCTTTCTCCCCGGGGCTGAGGATTTAAATGACTTCAAAAAACCCACCCTGCTCCCTTTACCTTCCTTTGCTGAAACCGGGTCTAAAGGGTCCTCGGGATCCTGCTGAAACAAACTTGGGAGTTGCCTCTGAGCTTCCCGAGGCACCTACGTCTTTCCTTCCTGGCTGCTCCGACCCCCTTCCTCCAAGGCAAAGCAGACTGAGCGTGTGCTGCCACTGCCCACGTTGCTCCGGAGGAGACCGCGCGCCGCTGCCCTGCGGCTCCTCCTCAGCTCCAGGGCGGCTGCCTCCCAGCGGGTGCCAACGGTAGAGGCAGCCGGAACAGCCGAGGCAGCCGACTCGGCACATATCCTGGGAAAAGGGAAAAGAAAGGGAGAAAGAGCGAAGGTACGTTTATTAATTACAGGGGGGGGGGGGCAAAAAGGGGTCCGCGATCTGTAGTTTTGCCTGCAGTGGCTAGTCCATGGTGATGTGGTGCGGGTGTCTCCGGTGAACAAGCGACCGACTCAAGCAGCGGCCGCCATGTTCTCCTCCCTAGGGGACCACTCTGTCTTGTAAAAGAGGGTTGGGAGAAGCCTCTCCAAGAACCCAAACAAGACATTGTGGACTATGTACTAGGCCTAAGGTCCAGAATGGCAGAGTACATGGAAAAAGCTTCCAAAAATCTTGAGGCCAGCCAGGAGCTCCAGAAGCACTGGTAGGACCAAAAAGCTGTACTGGTAGAATTACAACCAGGGCAAAAGGTGTGGGTTTTGGAGCCAGTGGCACCAAGGCCTCTCAAGGACAAATGGAGTGGCCCTTACCCCATCTTAGAAAAGAAAAGTGAGGTCACCTACTTGGTTGACCTGGGCACGAGCAGGACACCCAAAAGGGTGATCCATGTGAACCGACTTAAGCTTTTCCATGACAGGGGTGACATCACCATGCTGATGGTGACTGATGAGGATCAGGAGACAGAGTGAACCTCTCCCTGACCTCCTCTCTTACAGCCCTGAAGATGGGTCAGTGGATGGAGTTGTCTACTCATTCACCCTCTCAGCCCAACAGCAGGCTGATTGCAAGCAAGTCTTGCAAAAGTTTCCTAAGCTCTTTTCCTTGACCCCTGGTCAGACAAACTGGTGTACCCATGATGTGGACACTGGTGACAGTGTACCTGTCAAGAACAAAATCTATCGACAGTCTGACCAAGTAAATAAAAAGCATTGGAGCTGAAGTAAGCAAGATGCTGGAGTTAGGGGTTATTGAACCCTCTGAGAGCCCGCCCAGTGGTCATAGTCCCCAAACCTCATCCACAGGGTGGAAAGAGAGAAATGAGGTTCTGAGTGGACTATAGAGGGCTCAACTCTGTCACCAATACAGATGCTCACCCTATCCCAAGAGCAGATGAGTTGATAGACAAATTGGGTGCAGCCTAATTTCTAAGTACCTTTGACTTAAATGCAGGGTACTGGCAGATTGGCATGGCACCAGGAGCAAAAGAAAAGACAGCATTTTCCACACCTGATGGGCATTATCAGTTTACTGTTATGCCATTTGGTTTAAAGAATGGCCCTGCCACCTTCCAAAGGTTGGTGAATCAAGTCCTTGCTGGATTGGAGTCCTTTAGTGCAGCTTATCTGGATGGTATTACTGTCTTTAGTTCCACCTGGAAGGATCATCTGACCCACCTCGGGAAGGTTTTAAAAGCCCTGCAAACTGCAGGCCTAACTATCAAGGCATCCAAATGCCAGATAGGGCAGGTAACTGTGGTATACTTGGGCCACCTTGTTGGTGGAGGCCAAGTGCAACCCTTACAGCCAAGATCCAGGCCATCCTTGACTGGGCAGCCCCAACAACCCAGACCCAAGTTAGAGCATTCCTTGGCTTGACTGGGTACTATAGGAGGTTAGTGAAGGGATATGGGTCCATTGTGACTTCCCTCACAGAACGTACCTCCAAGAAGATACCCAAAAAGGTAAACTGGACAGTTAGCTGTCAAAAGGCTTTTGACACCCTGAAAGAGGCAATGTGCTCAGCACCAATTCTCAAGGCTCCAGACTATACCAAGCAGTTCATTGTGCAGACTGATGCCTCTGAGCTAGGGATAGGAGCGGTCCTATCCCAGACCAATGATGAAGGCCAGGACCAACCTGTTGCTTTTATAAGCAGAAGGCTTCTTGCCAGGGAGCAGCGTTGGAATGCCATTGAGAGGGAGGCCTTTGCTGTGGTTTGGTCCCTGAAGAAGCTTAGACCATACTTGTTTGGTACTCACTTCCTGGTTCAAACTGACCACAGACCTCTCAAATGGCTGATGCAGATGAAAGTTGAAAATCCTAAACTCTTGAGGTGGTCCATCTCCCTACAGGGAATGGACTTTATAGTGGAATACAGACATGGGACTGCCCAAGCCAATGCAGATGGGCTTTCCAGGTTCTTGCACTTAGACAATGAAGACTCTCTAGGGAAAGGTTAGTCTCATCCTCTTTCGTTTGGGGGGCGGGAGGGGGTTGTGTAAGAAAGTGCCTTCTTTTTGCATGGTTGCCGCCACTTTTTGCTGAACTGCTGATGTGCTTTGACTGGGTGTGCCCTGGGCTCCTGCCAAACAGGTACCCAGGACCTATGTTCTTTCCCTAAAACTGCACTGAAAACAAAACCCAATTGGCACTCTTTGGCCACAGGTCAGTCCCTTGTAAATGGTACCACAGGTACCAAGGGCACTGTGGCCAGGGAAGGCCTCTAAGGGCTGCAGCCCTTATTGTGCCACCCTTAGAGCCCCTGTACCTTTACACACACACACTGCCTTTGCAGGCTGCATTTTTTGGTGCAGAACAAAGTGAAGAGTCGACATGGCACACATCCCTTTGCTTTGCAGAAACACTGTATTAGGCTGAGCCTTTTTTATGGTTTTATAATTTACTGAGGGTTCGCCAAGGAATTTGTCAGGTCACTGACTCCACACTCGAACATTGTACATTTGCCTCACTTGGGGCCACTTCCCCCTTCAATAATTATTATGACTGGTTTAAAACTACAATGGCGCTATAATAACCTTTTGAATGCAACTACCATGGTTATGATGATGGGTCTCAACTGGAGTTGGAAGAGGTGTAAGTAAATGCACTAGATAGCAGTGCTCAGCAATCTGTGAACAGGGTCCTAGTGGCAGAGCTGCAACCATTTACTAAACCCTACAGAGGTATGTCAAACACCAAGAATCCGCTGAGGACATTGATCCATCACAGACTAAAATGGATAGCAACCCTAAGCCTTCAAAGTCCATGGCGAAATCACAAAAATGACCAACCAGAGAAGTGCTGGGGAAAACTCTTCAATGTTTTTCTTGCAGATCACTGTTACATTGTGCCAGAGGTACCCGACGTAGGAAGCTGGCTCTGTATATACTATACCAAAGTGAGGTATAGTGTGCACAGAGTCCAGTGGCACCCCAAAGGTAGTCAGAGGTAAAAATAGATAGCACCTTACTCTCTATTTGTGGTAGTGTGGGCAAGCTGTAAGGCTTTATCAGAGGGTAGTGTTAAGTATTTGTTGTACACACTCAATCAGCAAATGATGTCACACACTCAAAGACTGAACTCAGACCAATTTTGTGTGTATCAAAAATAGTATTAAGTTATTTTATTTCTAGAACCCAGCCAAGCCTGCCACAGGTGAGTGAAATAAATGCTTTGCAAAATATTATGCAGTGTTTACAAGTGAATGCAAGTTCAAAATGCAGTTGTTTGAAATACAGGTAAGTCAAGGTATTGAAATACTGTACAGATTACTTCTTAGTTACTTTTTAGATTACTGTTTTCTACTCAGTGTGATATGCCTAGATATCACACTGGGACATTTCCTAGAGAAAAGGTAAGTAAAATCAGTTTTGTACAATTGTTATTTTTCAGGTTTCCATACAAATCAACTACACACTTAGAACATTTTTCAGAGAAAAACAGTCAATGGATTCCTATGGAGAGAAATGAAGTTATCGTTTACCCCGTTTCTGGGGTTAGAACAAGGGTTCCCCCAGGGTCACAAAGTATGTGTGCCTGGAGACCATAACTTTACAATGGCAACGAGTGGCCTGACCCCATGCTGTGCCACGTTGTAGTTCTGCTCCGTCATTGAAGAGATTATCACGATCAGCATTGTCGCAGCAGCCTGCCTGAAGTAGGAGGTGAACTCGCCGTGAAGGAGGGGAGAAGAGCGTCTTCCCAGTGAGGTGCATGCAAACCACCAGTGAAGCCCGCACGTAATCCAAGGTACAGCAAGAGGTGCTCCAGCATACAGATTGATGTCGGCAGCCGATTGCAGCACCCCGCCAGCAGGGGAGAAAATGAAGCCGCACCTACATAGAGTGACCTCCCTTGCACCTGAACCTCCAGAGAAGCATGACTTGAGAGGAGGCCCCCGAGGGACTAAAGTGAATGAAGAAATTACACAGGGCTGCTAGCACCTGCCTGTCCCAAAGAGGAAAAGTGAGAGCCCGTCATCCAAGCCACTGCAACTGTAAAAGAGACATCCGAGACTGGCACAGAGAATGCTGCATGGCCTTAGTGGCTGTCCGCCGCCTCAGCAGGACAAAGAGGTACGTTCATCCCACAGAGGCCTGGCCACCCCTGAGCTAAGCCGAGGGACCGGCCCAGACTACTTGTGAGAAAAGCAAGGCCCAGCCCGTGGCCACACCCACTCTACGTGCCACCCGGTCACCTTGCGCAGTGACCCTTAAGCAGGGGCGTAACACAGTGCGGGGGGGCCCCGAGCTGCAGGGGGCCCCCTCAGCACAGTACTCTCAGGCCTGAGCGCTCCGTATTAAATCCGGAGCAGGGGCCCCTCTGCGTGCACTGCCAAGAAGCCATGTGTGAAATCTAAACTCAGTCATGGCTTTTAGCCAACAGCTCTTTGCATTCTGGAATGTGTGTGTTTGCTTTTCATTTGTAAGTGTGGGCTTCAAAACCCATGAATGAAAAGTGGCATTGGGTAAAAAGCCCGCACTGACTGAAGGTGTTACTCAGGAAATGTACCTGGTGCTTATGTAAAGCGCTTCGAGTTTACGCCATTTAAAAAAAACTGCAAAAAAACATAAGGGTTAAAAAACCTATTAACATCACTTCACGTTCTCTTGTGTCTGCTTACCAATGACACAAGGCACAGAAACACATACGGCTCTTACCCTTCGCTTGTTAAAGGAAACGTACTGTTGACAATCATGCCTTTCTCGCGTGCCTTCCTTGCCCCTAATTCAACAAGGAAACGTCTGACGGGGCCTTCTTGACGCTCTGCGTCTTCGAATGTACACACGGAATGCGCGGGAGGAAACAAGCATCCGGCGGGGATCTCGGGAATACGCACCCCTCCGCCTTAAAGAAGGCACTCCGAGATTGTATCCGGAGGGAGTGTGATTGTAAGCACCGAAGACAGCTCGGTATGCTAATGCACCGAACAGCAATTACAGCAGAGACGACGTGTGTCATCCAAAATTCACAGGTACAGCTCTGAGGCAGAAACGTTGCCTTTCTTTATCTTTTCAAATTAATAAAGTTGTCACTCTGACACTTTATCGTGATATAGGCTGCTGGAGAAGGGGGGGCGAAAAAATTATGCGGCACGGTCAGACTGGAATCTGATGATACCTTTTTTCTACAAGGCTTTGCGTAGATTCTGACACACCTAGCCTTTTAGTTAATAGCTCGTTGCATTCGGGGACTTGTAGTTTCACTTTTTACACAGTAAATATGCCCTCAAAAATATCACCATGCAAAGCGTTGTTGGCTACAAATTGAGCACTGTCTGAAGATGTCACGCATGGCATGGAGCACTTCTAACTTTATTTTTAGAGGGACCCATCGAATGAGCAAATTATGAGTATCTTGCTTATGTGGGACGCTCTGCCCCTGGGTATTAATTAAAAGAAGCTGCTGTGCTGAGTGGGCGAGAACTTTCAGGCAGAAGATTGCAAAGAGCTCTGGTCACTTATTGTTTAGTCATGCTGTTCCCCTTTCTTTCGTTTGTTAGGTATAATGCACACCTAGCTCAAAGAAGGAAGGCAGTCCTTAAAGAAAAATAAGCGCTGTGCTCAAAATGCCGGCTTTGTGTAGTACCAAGGCTGCCGGATTTTATTCCATCTCAAACTGCTTTATTTCACCATCCTACAGTTGCAGTCTCTTTATTTCGCTCTTGCATAATCTTTTCATCCCTTTCTCTCGTTGTCACAGTTATCCTTTCTTGTTCTCTTCCTCCATTTTCTGCCTTTCGCTCTCTTGCTCTGAGTCAAAGTCTGATGATGAGAAATAGCCACAGCCCCAAAAATGAGCCCTAAACCTAATGTATGAGCATCGATGCCTACCACCCTCAACCACCCACAAATTAAGCACTCAGGGGCAGGGGAATGGTGTACAAACTTTTGAGTAGGAGCATCAATCTCAAACACAAGGAGTTATACTTCGAGCAACCTAGTGTGGGGCTTGAGGCACCAGGCCATAAAGTGATTTGTCCTGAGTCACAATATATATATATTGATCATTCTCAAAAATTAAATTTGGTTTCAGTGCCTATAGAGTAAAAACTCTGCAATGCAGCCAACAGTACCCTGTTCTGTGGTGCTGCAGGCATGGTGGGCGGCCTGCTTGTGACTATTCTGCCTACAGAGGACTCGAGTACAGAGTTCCACCCTCCTCTTGATGATAATACCACAAGTAAACTATGAGGCAAGTCAATTGTCATGTGTACCCTATATTCCTTGATTTATATTATTTTGCACAGAGCATATTCTGAACTCAGACACTTGAAGGCGCTCTCATATGTGATAATGAAGGTAAAGGAGGCTCTGTCCAGTAAAATATTTTCCTAGGATCACACAATTTGGTGTAGCAGGGAAGTCAGGATTGATCCCAGGTTTCTGGTTTCATTCAGCTACTAGATGGGTATTGCCTATTTTTTACATTAAACATCACTACTGTTTCTTTAATTCTTTGTCAAACACAAAAGTTAAATCAAGCTCACAAAAGGTGATGGAAGGAATGCTTACAATTTGTTTAATCACTGGCAGTCGCTCGGGGTAGCATTGTAACCCATCGTTCTTTTGCAGACCAGCCACCCCAGTTCAGACCCTGCTCCTCATGGGAACAGTCCAGCCCAAGCTGCCAAGCCAGGTCCTCCCTGAACTGGTACACATGCAACCCAGGACCGGTTTCCCCTAGTTATGGGCTCATCAGCTGGGTATAGCTTGGTTCCTGTGACACAGTGAGCATGAGACCCACGTCTGGGCAGAACCGTGCCACTTAGGGCGGTACTTGAAACACACAAAAGGTGATGGGAGGAATGCTTACAATTTGCAATCGCTCGGGGTAGCACTCCAACCCATCGTTCTTTTGCTCACCATGCCACCTCCGTTTGGACCCAGCCATGTGCAAATCACCTCATTGCACATGGAGTTAGAGCGTGGCTGTAGGCAGAAGCCACATTAAATCTTATAAGCCACATTAAATCTCGGCTTGTTTTGGGGTCCAGGGTCTAAGAGGGCCTCAAATTGAGCTTGAGCCAGGTATCCTGCTGGAGCCTGGCTCGAACAGTGGCGCAACAATAATCCCCTCAGCCCCAAGGGTACATAGGGCCCCGAGCTCCAGGGGGTCCTCTGCGGCACTGTGAAAGGGTGGGCCTGAGAGCTCCATACTGGATCCGTGGCGTGGGGGGCCCCCGCAAGTTTTGTTACGCCACTGCCCTTAAGCCGCCTCCAGTGAGCACTGTGCATGTGTTGTACTGTACCTTTAAGTTATGTTTCCTCCTAGCCGCTCTTGTGCACTTCTGGGTCTTTGTTGGTGCTCGAGAGCGGTGACTCTTGTAATTGTTTAGAATGTACTTGTTTGAAGTAATACACGTGCAAATGTATGTTTTCCTTTGAAACGTGGGCCTGTTTAGTTGTAAGGCTGCGCTTTTAGTTAGGGCAGTTGTTGCTGTTCACTGGAGGTGTGCGCCACGTTGTTGTGGGCCCCTTGCATACCTGTATGTTGTTTAAATAAGCTTCTTACCTTTGTTCATCCGGCTGAAGTCTTCTTCTATGAAAAGTGAATTCCTTCCCTTTATTCCCCACGCAACATTTTGGCGACAATTTGGAGTTTGTATTTCTCAAGGAGCCCACAGCATGGTGATATTTGTCGTCTGGCTTTTCTGTGAGATGATCGCTGTTCGGCCATGCTTCTCTTGGAGGCTTGTCTGCAAGAGGCATGTTTACCGGAGCTTTGCTGTGTGAAGGGCGTTTCCTGATGAGTTTTCCTTCTTGGAAACACTTTTCGTCCGCGAACAGCATTGGGCACTTCTCTCCTGAGCTGCTTGTTCATCCAGTTCATATTTACAGCTCACCAATACCTAAAATTGGCTTGTGAAGCTTTTATAGCTTTAATTCACGCCGCCCGTTATACGGCGACAGGCACACCTTGGAATTAGCAGTCAACGGTGCAAACACCTGCCATTTGTTTTCCAACCTGTTACACAGTGACAAGCACACCTTGGTTTAGCAACTTTCTGCGTTACTGTGACAGGCACATCTTTGGCAATCTTACAGGTACTTTTACTGTGATACAGAGTGTTCCATTTGGCTTCTTATTTTGTTTTGTTTGTGGTTCTGTGTTTTTTTCCGAGCGTCCAGGTAAACCACCTGTCAAGTGGGAGATATGGGTGAGGTCATTTGAGAACTATTTGGTTGCGGTTGGAGCAGATGAATATATTCCTAAACGCAAAACTGCCATTTTATTTAGTCATCTGGGGCAAGAAGGGCAGCAAGTTTTTTACAATATACCCAGAGTACCTGCTCCTACAGACGAAGAAAATGAATGGGATGTATTACTGGAGGCAAAAGCACACTTACAAAAGACGTTTTGTGAAGAACCTAGTATTTTATTGGAAAGGTTCAAATTTTTAAAGAGGAAACAATCTGTGGATGAATCCATGGAAGAGTATCTTTCTGCCTTGTGGTTTCTAGAAACGAACTGCAATTTTGAAGCATCTTTAGATACATATTTACGAGATCAAGTTGTATATGGTTGCTATTCTAGAAAGATCCAAGAGAAACTTTTATGTTACAGAGACCCATCCTTAGCTGAACTTTTGTTGGTAGCAAAGAGCATTGAATGATCAGTAGAATCCTCTTGTGCGATGGGTCAAGAGTCTGTTTCTTCTTCTTCGTCTTCTCTGGCTGTTAATGTAGTTGAAGAACCTGAACAAGTTAATTGTCTGAAAACCAATGGCAAGAACCCAAAAAGTGCTTTTAAGTCTAACGTTTTTTGTTACAGGTGTGGGTCTAAATCTCACCTAGGTAATTCTTCACATTGTCCAGCTATTGGTAAGCGTTGTGTGAAATCCAAAAAACAAGGACATGGACATTTCCATAATGTATGTAAAATGAACAGAAATGCTTCAAAGTTAATAGCATTGAGGTGCCTTCTGATGTGGAGGCTTTGGATTTTTCCAACTTAGTTTTTAATTTAGATACTGTTCGAATAACAGAAAAAAAGGTTAAAGACCCTATTTGTCAAGTGACTTTAGGTAAAAAGCTTACTATAGACATGATGTGTGATTCTGGGGCCCCATCACCATTATTTCTGATGTCATGTTTAATTCTAACTAGGAAAATTTGGTAGATGTACAGAAACCTGATGTCCGGCCCAAGGCTTATGGGGACCAGGACATTGACATGTTGGGATTCTTCAACGATTTTGTTACGTGCTTAGGGAGAACTTTTTTAACTAAGATTTATGTAGCAAGGAAAGGCAAGTGCATAGTGGGTTGGCAAGATTTGTCCAAACTGGGTATTATGTTGGTGCCTGGAACGGACCCACCCGTTAGAATTCTGATGTACCTGTTGCTTGCATTCAGCTGGTGACTCCTGCAATGTCTGATTTGTTGTTTAGGAAATATCCTGATGTCTTCAACAATTCTGTAGGGTGTGTTAAAAATCAATACCCAGTTTCACACAAAGTGCGTTCCGTGCCATTGAACATGAGAGATGAGCTTAGGATCCTTCTAAGTCAAATGATGTCTGAAGGTATTATTAGTAAGGCAGAGGCATCGGAATGGGTTAGTCCTGTTGTTATAGTCCATAAGAAGAATGGAAGTATTAGGCTCTGTGCCGATTTGTGCAGTTTAAACAACTGTATTGTGTTTGAAAGCCATCCTTTACCCAAAGTGCATGAGCTTTTAGCCAATATTGGTGATGCCTCTTATATTTCTTTGCTGGATTTGAAATCGGTGTATCATCAAATACCTCTAAATGCTGATTCAAAAATGCTCACTACCTTTGTTACGCCTTTTGGGGCGTTTAAATTTGCACGGCTGCCTTTCGGGCTAGCATCAGAAGCCAGTGTCATTCAAAGCTTGATGGACACCATCTTGGAGGGCATTAAAGGAGTCCAGGCCGTCCAGGATGATGTTCTGATTTTTGCAAAGACACTGGCTGAACATGATGGTATTTTTGATGAAGTTTTAAGTAAGTTCAGAGAATATGGCATCACTTTAAGGACTGACCAATGCAAATTTAATGCCCAGAAATTTGACTACTTGGGTCATTCCATCAGTCCCCATGGTATTTTGCCCAAATATTCACTCATCAAGGCTATTCAAGATGCTCAAATCCTAAGGGATAAGGACTCCGATCATTTCTGGGTCTGAGTGAGTACTATTCTTGATTTGTGAATGGTTATGCCTATGTTGTGCAACCTCCGAGGCATCTCCTTAAGAAAGGGGTTAAGTACATGTGGAGTGATGTTGTGCAGAATGCTTTTGATGCTGTTAAAAACCTTATTGTGTCTGCTCTGGCTCTTGCACCATTTCCAGCTGGTAAAGAATGTGTGGTGACTGTGGATGCCAGCCAAGTAGGTTTAGGTGCTGTGCTTGGTCAAGCGATTCAAGGCAGGGAATGCACTGTTGCATTCGCCTCTCGTACACTTTCCTTGGCTGAATCTAGGTACAGCACTATTGAACGAGAAGCATTAGCATGTTCATGGGCGGCAGAACGCTTCAAGACCATTTTATGGGGCGCTCATTTTCAATGTACACAGATCCAAACCTTTGCTTCATCTTTTGAACGGAAATGGGGCAGGCAGAGCTTCTTCACGGTTAGTGAGGTTATTATCGAAATTACAGGAGTATAATTTTATTTTAAAATATATTCCTGAGGGGAAGGACATTTATGCCGATTGTTTATCAAGGCTACCTGTTCAGGAAGAGCCATATAAGGATATTCGTGAGCAAGAGTGTGTGGTAGCATTTGTTGATGAGGTCATTTGCAATTCAGGACCCATAACTCATGAGAAATGGTTACAGGCGGCAGGTATGGATCTAACTGTAAAAAAAAGTCAGTTCCTTCATTATACATGGATGGCCCAAAGAGAGGTGTGTTGAAGCTTCCCTCCTCCCTTTCGTTCAGGTTTCAAGTGGATTAGCCATGGTTGATGGAGTCCTTGCGAGATCAGACCGGTGTGTTCCTCCATCGTTGCTTAGAACTTTTCTCATAAGTGCGGCTCATGAGGGGCATTTAGGAATTTAAAGCACCTGTAAAGCCCTGAAAGAATTGTATTGGTGGCCGTCTCTTGAAGCTCAGGTGGAGAAATTTGTTGATGGTTGTTCTGCTTGTTTAGTATTGGATAAACATTGGAAAAGGCATAAAACACCCCTTATCCCAGTACCTTATCTTGAGGAGCCTAGGTGTAACATAGCTTTAGACTTTGCAGGGCCTTTTGAATTACTTCCTGCATCCCAGCGCTATTTGATGGTTTCAGTGGATTAATTCAGCAAATGGGTGTACTTTGATTTTATAGCACATCCGGATACAGAATCAGTCATTGGTTTCCTAAAAAGGGTGTTTTTGCTGGAAGGTGCCCCAAAAGAGTTAATTACTGACGATGGTACCCATTTCGATTCTAGGAGGATGCGTTCATTTTTGGAGGAACAACAAATTAAACATGTGACTGTTGCTCTTTACTCACCTTCAGCCAACGCATGAATCACTTCTTGAAAGAAGGCGTTCAGACTGCTTTGTCGATGGGGTTTGAAGTGAAAGAGTTTTTAAACAAGAAAGTATGGGCATACCTATTTACTCCTCATAGCACTACAGGATTTTCCCCTTTTCTTTTAATGAGGAGAAGATTACCCAGGAGCCCAATATGTCCTGATTGGGTCAGGGCACTTAATATAGATAGATGTGTGGTGTCATCTGAGGCTGTGTCAAACAAAGTTGCTGCTAAAAAGTTGCATGCTAAGCAATTGCTTGATGCTAAGCATAACGCTCGGTTGTGCGAAGAGGATGTTGGTGATTGGGTGTTGGTGAAGATCCCTACAAAGTAAAAAAAAAAAAAAAAGGGCATTGGTGAGGATCCCTACAAAGTTCAAAAAGGTGCAGTCTAAGTGGTTGTCTCCTGCATGTGTTGAAAAGGTGTCTAAATGCTCTGTTTTTGTGCAAGGGAAGGGTTGGTGGAGCAAAGAAATTTGGTGAAAGTGACCAAGGAACAGGCGGAGAAAATTATGCGGATCAAAGGGTCAGCAGTGGTGGATTCATATGATTTTCTAAATGATCAATTCTTGGAGCTAGCATGCAGGGCGACCACAGAGGGCTGTGAGGACCCCCACTGTAGGAGAGGGCTCTTGTCCTTCTAATGCTGTGGCAGATTCTAGTCTTTCCTCCACTTGTCCTGTTTCACAGCAAAGAGCACATTGCAATGCAGGCATGCCTGTGAGATATAGAGATTTTTATGTGGATTAACAATATTTTGTATTTAGTTAGGTTTTGTGTTTTTTCCTTCTCTTTCAAGTTTTTTTTTTTGGAAGGTTGAAGGTGTTGTACTGTACCTTTCAGTTATGTTTTCTCCTAGCCACTCTCGTGCACTTCTGGGTCTTTGTTGGTGCTCGGGAGCGGTGACTCTTGTAATGGTTTAGAATGTATTTGTTTGAAGTAATAAACGCGCAAATGTATTTTTTCCTTTGAAATGTGGGCCTGTTTAATTGTAAGGCTGAACTTTCAGTTAGGGCGGTTGTTGCTGTTCACTGGAGGTGTGCACCACGCTGTTGTTGGCTCCTTGCATACCTGTATTTTGTTTAAATAAACTTCATACCTTTGTTCATCCGACTGAAGTCTTCTTCTATGACGAGTGGATTCCTTCCCTTTATTCCCCAACAGGACCGCCAACGCTGTGAGTCGGAGAGGAGTGGCTCCAGGCTGACAGGCCCCAAGTGAGGAGAGAGCACCGGGCAGCTCTGTGGCCGGCCAGGCAGACGATTAAGGGGACCTCACGGCCCCTTAAGAGTTACAGCGCACATTATACCTGCTTTGAGAACCTGCTGCACAGGACGCAATTAATAGCGGCGCCCCGCCCACCTCATTCAGCATTCACCGGCTCCCGGGCAGAGAGAAACCGCATTTCTAAAGCTGTAAGTGAAAGAGTAAGCTGCTTGGGGAAGACTGCTCTTGCATTGCAGTGATGCCGGTATGTCACCAGAGGGCGCCAGAGCACAAGAATCTCTCAGCACGGCCTTATAACAGCGATCTGAGCCTGCGGGAGCTGTGGCCCAGCAGTTAGCCGCTTCCGAGCCTTCTGTCGCACTAACGACATATGATGGAAATGCGGAGTTTGTCTCCTTGCCTTGCAAGCCCCCACCCCAGTTATCTTCGGACTACCGTGGCATAACTAGTTTACCATAAGAGCCCCTGGGAAAGTGAGCTATCGGCTGCAATCTGCACGCAGCCTCAACATAGGAAGACTACACACATCCAAGGCCCACAAAGGCACAGCTAAATAAATGGCCAACTGAACTGCAGCACAAAGGGCTGCCATTGTAGAGGGCCATCTGGCCGCTGCAATACATTGTAACTACGCACCACCCCTCGTGACCGGGCTCGGTCCGAGGGTATAAATAAATGGGCCCCTGGTCGCACGTGACCTTTGGCCGACACTAACCAGAGAGTGAACGTGTAGTGTTTAGCTCACCAAAGAAGGCCGTAACCCTTACAGTGCTGCGACACTTTACACTGGCGACGAGGAGGTGTATACGACCCCGTGTCTCCCCACGACGC
Source organism: Calotriton arnoldi (assembly GCA_963921515.1). Taxonomy (NCBI): domain Eukaryota; kingdom Metazoa; phylum Chordata; class Amphibia; order Caudata; family Salamandridae; genus Calotriton; species Calotriton arnoldi. Next base: position 2,563,435 of record CAWUFW010001544.1, on the reverse strand, counting down.
GTGGCTGCCGCCCAACAGACAAGCTGTACCGACGGATGCCCGGGAACCTGCCGAGGAGAACAACAGCATCAACACAAACGCTGTGAGTAATAAGGCAGCAGTCGTACGGGGAAAGCTAACTCAGGCTCGTCATGGGAGATCCCCCACCTCCCCAGCAACAGGTGCAAATGCCGATAGCGCCACACTCTCATACGTCAGTGACGCCGATACAGCCATTCAGCCAGCTTGCGGACCCTGCCACCGCCACGCCCAGATGGAAGCTCTGGGTAGGCTGCCTGAATCATTATTTCACGGGGACACGAGAGACCGACGGGACAGTGAAACGCTCCCTACTCATGCACTTTGGGGGAGACGAGCTCTACGAGCTTTTTGAAAGACTACCAGACACTGGGGCAGCGCACGAATATGACGCAGCAATTGCGGCACTGAACCGATATTTCGACCCGCAGATGAACTCCGACTACGAGCGGTTCAAGTTAAGCCAGGCTCAGCAAACGGAGTCGGAAACAGTGAACATGTTCTATGCCAGACTCCGGAAGCTGGCACGGACGTGCACAGGTATCGACCAGAACGAAGAGATTAGGGCGCAAATCATACAGGGATGTAAGTCCGTCGCTCTGCGGCGCCAGATGCTCCGACAAGCAGGGATTTCACTAGACGAGATCCTGGTCCTCGCTCGCTCCCACGAACTGTCGGACAAGCGGGCCGAAGAGATGGAAGTGGTTCGAGTCAGAAACACTCCAGGTGTGTCGACACAGAAAGTAGTGCAAGTGAAAGAAGAGACCGCAGAGGTCGTGCAGAGGCGACCTGCACCGAGCCAGAGGCGAAACACAGGAAGCCGGCCCAGCGGTAAGTGCGGGCACTGCGGGTTCGATCACAAGGAGCAGGACAGGTGTCCCGCCAGAGGACAAACATGCTCGAAGTGTGAAAAGCCAACCACTACGCCAGCGTCTGCCGCAATAGCAGAGGAAGGTCCTGCGGCGGTGCGCCGAGAGGGCGATCGACAGCCCTTCGAAACCTCACACTAGAGGAACGGGAGAACCCCGAAGCTCCACCCAAACAAGGTGCCACCGCCTACTATTAGGACAACGATGACACGTTTGTCATCTCCTTCGCAGGAAGGCCGGGTTGCAAGGGGCATCCGCCCCCGATGTGCAGCATCAAGGTCAACGGAACCTCGGTACAAGCCCTGATCGACACTGGGGCGTCAGTCAATGTAATGGACTCAGACCAGTACGAAAGGCTGTCACCCAAACCAAGGCTAACACCCAGTGCTGCCAAGATCTACACATAGGGGGGGCACAGAACCGATACCACTGCGTGGGATGATGGAAGTCGAGGTTTCAAACTCCACGTACTCTGTGAAAACTAAATTCCACATACCAGAGGGAAAAAAAGGGACGCTGCTGAGCTGCCACACGGCGGAAGACCTGGAGCTGGTTTTCTTCACCAAGCAAGTCCCTGAAAATCACGCCGAAGACATGATGAAGGAATTTCCGCAACTCTTCCAAGGGCTGGGCAAGCTCCGAGGGCGCCAAGTGAAACTGCACATCGACCAAGCTGTCCAGCCGCATGCACTCCGACATCGGCGCATACCTTTCCACCTCTGCCCCCTAGTGGAGCAAGAACTACAGAACCTAGAGGACCTGGGCGTAATAGTAAAGGTACCGGGGCCCACTCCATGGGTGTCCCCGCTGGTGGTGGCGCCCAACCTGAAGCAACCGTGCGCGATCCGGCTGTGTGTGGATATGAGGCTCCCTAATCAGGCCATCCGCAGAGCGGGGCATGTGACCCCGACGAAGGATGACATTGTGGCAGACTTGAATGGCGCACAATGGTTCTCGAAACTCGATCTGAACTCTGGATACCACCAGTTGGAGTTAGCACCGGAGAGCCGCTACATTACCACCTTCTCCACGCACGTGGGACTCTGAAGATACACCCGACTCAGCTTCGGGGTGTCATCCGCGGCGGAGGTGTTTCAGAACGCCATCAAGGTAGCCCTCTCCGGCCTCGTCGGGGTAATTAATTTAAGCGACGACATCCTGATATATTCACAGAGCCTAGAGGAGCATCATGCCCGACTGAGAGCCACGTTGCAGAGGTTGGCCGACTGTGGGCTCACTCTCCACAAGAAAAAGTGCGCGTTGTACCAGGGGTCGATAGACTTCTTCGGCTATGTTTTCTCAAGAGAAGGGCTTCGTGTCGATCCTCGCAAGGCAGAAGCCATCAGGAGTGCCCCAGTGCCACAGAATCCCACCGAAATAAGAAGCTTCCTAGGGATGGCGACATACTGTGGGAGGTTCCTTCTGAACCTCACTACCATATCCGAACCACTCCGGCAACTGACCAACACTGGAACACCATGGGAATGGAAGCCCCGAGAGGAAGCGGCATTTCAAGGCATCAAGAAAGCGCTTCTCGACCAAACAACGATAGCATACTTCCACCCCAAAAGGAAGACAGAGCTTGTAGTTGACGCCAGCCCGGTGGGGCTCGGGCGGTTCTCCTGCAGAAAGACACCAAAGGAACCTGTGTCCCAGTGGCCTACGCCAGCCGCGCGCTGTCCCCGACAGAAACAAGATACGCGCAGATAGAGCGAGAGGCTCTAGCGATACGATGGACGTACCAGCATTTTCATCTGTACCTGTGCGGCCACCCCTTTCGAGTGATAACGGACCACAAGCCCCTCATACCGCTGTTTAGCGGGTCCACGCTCCTGGCGCCCCCAAGGATCGAAAGGTGGGCCGTCCAGCTCCAGGCGTACTCATTCCAGCTGCTATACCGACCAGGGGCAGACAACCCGGCCGACTTTCTGTCAAGACACCCCACGGCAAAAGACGGAGAACCTATCCCGAGTGACACAGCAAGCACGGAGGCCTTCATCTGCATGGTCGAAGACAATGCCTGTCCCCTGACAGTAACCAAAGAAGATCTATGCAGCGCCACGGAAGCTGATGACACCATGAGAAGAATCAAAGAGGCCCTCGAAAAGGGGCAGTGGCATCAATTTCTGGATGGTCTCTCTCTACTCACTGCGGAAGAACAGAATTCCCGGCACCAAATATGGAGAGTACGACACGAACTCAGCGTCAGTGGGTCCGGGCTGGTCCTAAGAGGGCAGAGGATCGTGGTGCCTAAGGATCTACACCAACGGATGGTCGTGCTAGCTCATCAAGGTCATCAGGGCACAGCCAAGACAAAGACCAGGCTCAGGGCGAAGGTGTGGTTCCCTGACATGGACAACCTGGTGGACGAAGAAGTCAGGAAGTGTCGTCCCTGCACTATCACCGGTGGAGACCCCGCTCCCGCACCCGCGATCACTGAAGAACCATGCTGCAGGCCATGGGCCAAGATCAGTGTCGACTTTGGGAGCTTCCCAGATGGATGGCACACCATGGTTGTCATGGACTCTTTCTCCAAATTCCCAGTGGTGGAGTTGGTACCATCTACGGCATTTGCACACGTCCAACCAGCCCTGGAGAAGATCTTCGCCATATTTGGTCTGCCTGAGGAAATAAAGTCCGACAACGGACCCCCGTTCCAGGGTCAGGACTTCCATGACTTCCTAGAACGTCGAGCCGTTCGACACTGCCGCATTACACCTCAGTGGCCTCAAGCCAACGGCGAGGTCGAGCGATTCATGAGGACACTCAACAGAGCCCTCCGAATTGGCGTGGATCAGCACCAAGATCTGGAGACGTGCCTACACCAGTTCCTGCTCGCCTATCGGCAGACACCTCACTCAACAATGGGGTGTGCCCCGGCCACGCTTCTGTTGAAGCGCTCCCCAAGAGACCTCATCCCCGAAGACCCCGACTGGACACCGCCAAGTTTAGATGTCGAGCGAGCCCAACAAAAGCGAAGAACCACTAACGAAAAGGCGACTGTGAGCAGAGGAGCCAGAACTCCGGCTGTGCGTGTAGGATCCCGGGTGGTCCTCAAAGATCATCACCCCGGCTGGAAGTTTCGCACGCCCTTCGAACCGGAGGTGTGGACAGTCACCCGAGTGGAAGGCACCATGGTCACGGCTCGGCGAGGACGCCACACGGTGGTGCGAAACGTGTCCTGGTTCAAAGAAGCCCCTGGAGCCCCGCACGCTAGCAGGGCGTCCCTTGAAGAAGAAGACGATGAACCTGTGAATGGGGCCCCGGAACCGGCAGGAAACCTGAGTGCGAGTCCGGCGTGGACACCCGGATGTGAAGCGACAAGTGCCCAAGGAGAAAGCCCCAGAGACTCACCACGGAGTGGAGAGACGGAGAGATCCCCGGAAAACACTGTAGCTGATACGGGTGAACAGCCCTCTTGGAGTCAACAGTATCTGCTCCGACCCAACCCCGCGCCCAGCCAGAAGTTAAGAGACTTTGTGTGTTGAAGCGCTGGTCGCGGGCGAACCCAAGCCAAGACTGCAGCATCGTGATTTGTGGTTGTATTATTTACTTTTGTTCTGATGTTCCTTTCCTCTTTCTCTTCACGTTTCCAGTTATTCTTTATCTAAAGGAAAGGAGGGATGTAGAGGGCCATCCGGCCGCTACAATACATTGTAACCACGCACCACCCCTCGTGACCGGGCTCGGTGCGAGGGTATAAATAAATGGGCCCCTGGTCGCACGTGACCTTTGGCCGACACTAACCAGAGAGTGAACGTATAGTGTTTAGCTCACCAAAGAAGGCCGTAACCCTTACCGCGCTGCGACACTTTACAGCCATCACCTTCTTTTTGGCATCATCCGCTCCTCATAGCTCATTGGCAATCCAGCGGAAGCACCATGGCTGCCACCCCAGCTGCACTGACTTTAACGTGGCCTCTGTAAAGCACAGATGGACGAGTTGCTGCCCCCACTAGTGAACATTGGTACTGCACCTGATCCTGTTTACTAGCAAGAGGAGACATTATTTGAGTCGTGGGTAACTTAGTTGTGGGCCACACTTACCTGCTCACCCCATGATAGTCACTGTGTACAAAAGAACAAAACAAAGCCCCAACTACAGGTAGGAGAACGAGTGGAAGAGACCGAGTGCTGCCCCTAGGCCCAACAGCATGCCAAGTTAACTGATATCTCTGCAGAAGAGGAGGCATGAAGGTGAGCAACCCCGGCACAACCCATTTGGGCGAAACCAGTCACTATTGGACAAGAAAGCCAGGCCCAGTGACCCAAAACACTAACTGGCACTACTACAAATGAGAGACCATGCCAACAGAGGACAGTAAAAGGCTGGTACTGTCAACAAAGGCGAATCAGAGTGGTGAAGCCTGCAATGCCACCGAGCAAAGGACAGATTGCTGTCCCAGACACACAATGGCCCAAAGCCTAGCACACCTTGGATGTAAAAAGAATCGGAGTTGGAGAGCAGGACGAGGGAAAAGAGCAATCTGACTTTTCCCCCACACAACAGAAACATTGAAGCATCCAGGAAGCACCTAGGTCACATAGTGCAATCCACCCAGTACAACCCACTAATGAGATTAAGAAACCCAAAGGCACCACACTGGGTGCACAAGCCTGCCAGAGGGACACAACTCCAGCACCGTCTCCTATGCCATGGCAGAGATTGCTGCGTTAGGAGAGAGCAGAGACTGGGTGAAAGAGCATTGCACGCCCCTGGCATTAAACTGCCGCCACCGCGTGCTGCAACAGAAGAGAAACTGACAGCTCTCTCTGTGATGAGGAGAGAAGAGCATTACACTCCCACTGGCCACCACTGCAAGAGAGAAGTGTAGGCATACAGGGAGCCAGAAGGAGGTAGACTGGCACTACTCCACACAGCAAGATGAGTACGGACCTGCCTACCATCTACCTCACACACATGCCCAGCGCTCCCCAGAGAAAAGAGAGGAGGAATGGCCTAGATTGGCCAGAATGCAGGAAGGACAGTATATACACACTAACTGCAGTAGCTCTGCCCCACAGTGGGCCAGAGACTATTCAAGGAGTGCCCCAACACTGCCTTAAGACTGTCGCACATCAGCCCATTACAGGCAAGAGGGGAGTCGCATGTCCCCTAGTGGCAAGCTGCCACCACCGCAAATGGAAGGAGACTCGTCTCCCACAGCGATCCTGAGTGGCACTCGGAATACCTGGTCGCGGAGAAGAAAGGTATGGAAGAGGCTGCAGAACGGATCTATCACAGCACACCTACCTCCACTGCCTCCCACAAAATGGCGGATGCACCTGAGAACATGCCTAGTCCTACAGACAGAACCTGTGAGTGGTCCATGACAGGAGAAGATGCATAGTCCAACGGACACGATGGAGCTGGCAGGAGAACTCAGTGAGAAACACTGACGATACTGGCCTGGCGCCACCTTGCACAAGGTGAAGAGAACACATGCGACGTGTGGCAGGATGCCACATTACAAGCAAGGACCGAGGTAAAAAGAAGACTGTGACCACACCTGTCACACTGAAGACAAGTGTGTGACCGGACCTGTCATAATAGAGAAGAGTGTGTGGCCAATCCCGTTACACTGAAAGACCAGACGACCACAGAGGAGTAAGAGTACAAGATCAATGGTTGAAGAGACGGAGGCTTCGTTCTTCTATCTGAGAGTGCACCTACAAACACAAGCCAGCCACCGGGGTGCAGTGACGTCACTGGAGACAGCTCAGTGGGAGTACCAAACGTAAGCCACTTGCATGCACGAACCGTGTATGTGCCCCACACTTCACAGTGTGACCATCCATCCACCTGTCACCAGCTGCTTAGAGCAAACAGCACCCCTGCTTGCAAACGCACATGCCAAAGAGGAGCCGCACCAAGTATACAACAAGCTACATTGCTGCAAAGTCCCTCCAGTCCCCCTTCCTCCACACAAGTCATCACCACCTGTTGTGCAAGTCATCTAATACAACCACTCCATCATTTGGCATGTCCAACACCCCCCCCCCCCCCCTGGAGCATTAAGTAACAAGACTGGAGTACTATACCACTGCCATACAAAATGACAAGAAACACCAGTGACGATCTGAAGAACCAGTGACCACCTGCTCAACTGGCTTGCATCCTGATCCCTGATCTGACCAGGACACATCCACCCCTGACGTTGCACGAGTGACTAGGTAGTGGCTCCCACGTGGTTTTGCAGCTGTCCAGATGCAGACACGTATGCAGCCCCAGTGCAGCCCACAATCAGTCCCGTGGCAACTCAACCAAGGGGCCTCCCCATAGCATGAGAGATGGACTTGACGTTTCCCCACCGATGGATTTCAGGAGGCAGCCAGGCCATGTAACAGACTTCAACAGTTTACAGCACGCCAAGACTGTCTTCAGTGGATCAAGCAACACCATCATCAAGCATTCACAATGGACTCCCCCCGAAGCTCCTGATGCACCAAATTTGAACAGTAAAACACCAACTACATCACAGTGAGAGCACGCTGGACTGATCAACATCTCATAGGTGGACTGTCACCCAACTGACGTGACGCCAAAGGTTCCCGACTTCATCAGCACTGTGTTCGTGTCCAGAGGTACCTGGTTAAATTATGGATCCATGCCGAGATGCCCGGGTGCTCCCAGCTACACCTGTCCACCGCTGTCCTGCGGATTGCCTCTCAAAGCTGTGAGACTTAATTTGTTTTAGTTGTTTTTTATTCCTTCCCACAGGTTGGACTTTTGTTCTTTTGGTTTTGTTTTTATAAAAATTTGGGAGGAATGTTGTGTCCTGCTGGACACAATCTAGTGTTTTACCAGCCACTCCCACGAGGGCTAGCCCATACACCCACCCCACAGCCATCCAACACAGGCGTCACTGGTCAGGTGACCCTGCCAATAAAAGAGCCCGAGTGCACGTGCTCAGGGCCAGTTCCAAGAACTATACTCCTGTGTTTGTGTCACACTTATTCACAAAGTACGTGGGACTAGAGCCCACAACTTTACAGCCTGCACCCGCAGTGTTTGTGGCCGAGTCCATCCGGCTCCTGCTCCATACATTTCCACAGTAGCAGTGCTGCTGGAGACTCAACGCTGTGCACATGCAACAAACACAGCCCACAGAGATGTTATATCCAAATCAAAAACCCTTCACCCAGAAAAACACCTCAGATGTCTGGGAGAGGGAGACTCACCGTCTGGGAGAGGGAGACTCACCCTCAGACAAACTATCACAATACAGTAAAACGAACATTTAGTGATAATATATAGAAACATGTAGATACTTAATTCAGCTGCACCATCAGCAAAAAAGATGGAGGGAGCTTCGATTCTCTTACATTTAACAGGACAGGAACAACCTGTTTGGTGGTTGGATATATGATGAAATGAAAGATGTTCATGTGAAATGTGGTTCATTTGAGTTGGATTGTTTTAATTGTCTGCTGTCATTTTTGCAGTAAAAATTGAGTATCATAATTGAAGGGTCCAGTTCTGGCATAGAATTATGTATATATTTCCTCACTCTATTAACAGAGCAGTCGTTTTTGGTTTAAAAACGAGAGCCTCCCTTCTGAATTGGGTCTGTTCGCATGTATGAACAAAATAACCATAAATCCACCAATTACGTAAACTTGTCTGTATGTCACTGTATGACATCCCTTCCTTTTCCTCTTCCTTCCTGGGAGGATAAGAGCCATTGTTTCTACTCTTGGTCTCTGTTGGACCTGGCCCTCTCTGCAGGGTCACAACCAAACATTTTGCCTTTACCCTCCACTTTTTTGCTGAATCCGTTTTTGTTGGCCTTAGGACTCTGTGCACTTTACCAATGCTAACCAGTGCTAAAGTGCTTGTGCTCACTCCTCTAAACCTGGTAGAATTGTCTTACACCTAATTGGCATGATTAATTTGCTTGTAAGTTCCCAGTAAAGTGGTAATACATGTGCCCAGGGTCTGTAAATTAAATGCTACAAGCGGGCCTGTAGCACTGATTGTGTAACCCACTTAAGTAGCACTTTAAACATTTCTCAGGCCTGCCACTGTATGTATACACTGGAATAAAAGTCACATGATAAATTAAAGCTACAAAATACAAAAAAAGTTGCCTCTAGGTGGGATGCACTCCCAGGTGGAAATTACGCCAAAGCAAGGGCACACGCCATGAACAAAGTCCTTTTCTAGTTTCCTGCCAGACGCGTTTCAGGCCAACGCCCTCTTCAGTGGCAGACCATGTGACGTGCCGGCGTGCGGCAACCACCAGTAAATCCCCGTAATAGTTATGCTCAGGTGAACCACCTGAAGCTATGCTTCCTGGGACTGGTGGTTCAGTAAAACCCAAGTGGGTCGCCGCCGGCACTCACATTCAAAAATGTCTTAAAGGATTGCCGATGTTCACGCCGGCACCCCTGCATATAACAGGCACCTCCTGTTCCACAGTTAGCTGCCCCAATAAAGCAGCCGCGGACCCGCAAGTGTTTCGCGGTGGTGCAATCCCGCGACCAGGCAGGCCACTGTACAAAATACAAAAAGAGTTGCCTCTAGGTGGGATGCACTCCCAGGTGGAAATTATGCCAAAGCAAGGGCACACGCCATGAACAAAGTCCTTTTCTAGTTTCCTGCCAGACGCGTTTCGGGCCAACGCCCTCTTCAGTGGCAGACCATGTGACGTGCCGGCGTGCGGCAACCACCAGTAAATCCCCGTAATAGTTATGCTCAGGTGAACCACAAATTAAAGCTATGTAACTGAAGAGACCTATATAAAAAACATACAATATATGCCATATAGAGCTCCTGCAAGTTAAAAAAACAAGATTGTCATCTCGAGTGTAAGGATGAGATCAATAAAGTTGTTTGAGGGACAAAAATTAAGTAGGCAAATTGACGTAAGACAAACATGCAAATATAGAAATTATAACATGATCCAGTATAAAAAATAAAAATAAAATAAAAATTTTTTTTTGAATTACTATTTGATCTCTAGTGTAGGAGCCCCGGGTAGTGTTGTTTTATATTATGTAGATAAAGTCTTATTATTAGAACAGGGTCTCTGGAATAATGCCGACCACACGATCGAAGTACACACTCCAAGATGGCCGCCAGTCATGCGCATTTAGGATAGGACGATGCGTGTCGGGTAAAACTTTTCAGCACGCGTTTTCAGATCAGCTTGGCTTTATAAACAGAGAAATCAGCCAGCTGAAACATATGTTCTGGATCACGGACGCTTAGACGCCGTACTGGAAGGTGAGGGGGACGAACAGGGCCATCATAGTTTAGTAAGGGATCGGGTGGTTTTGCCGATGGTTATAGGAATGTGGCATTTGAATTAGAACCGCCTACGTACTAATATCGTCCATTAACATTGCGTATATCCATGGCAATAGACTTTGTTATCAAATTGCCGGATAGAGAAAGGAATGGGGAAAGCAATAATGATGGTCTTTATTCTTAGGACTTGGAGTCACCGGACCTTTCTGGGCGGTTGATGGGAAGTGAAGTATAGATTTACCCCAAGAGAAGGCACGTTTCGATGCAAGCGGGGCATTTTAACTAAGGACAGAGGCTTTTCCTGGTTAGAAGACACGAGTGCTCACAACTGGGAGGTAAGAGTCTCCACGGGGTAAGGGGCCAATTCAAAAGATTTTTAAATAGCAGGATTAGAACCGATCTGGTGTCTTTCTACTTTTATTTTTAGAAAAAGTTGACAGATCGTCATTTGACTCTCCGGGAGGAGAACGGCAGGGAAGAATCTGCCTTAAAAATCTTTATTAAAAAAAAGTGTATCGACCCGAACGGATTATAGAACTAGCAGTCCGAGAGGAATGGATATGTTCATTTAAGATATACAATTTCCCGTTTTTGGGAGGTAAGATCCTTTCCACCAAATAAAGGGAGGGCTATATAAAATATAAAATCAAGAATGGAGATTAAAATTAGAATTCTTTTTCTTTAATTTCCAGAAATTGTTTGCCCGCAACGATCAGGCCAATTGATAAAGGCAATTCTATAATAGAGGCCATTGAAAAGCCCTAAAATTTGATGAGTAAGATACTACACTCAACACGGTGAGTGAGATGTGTGTGGTATTTGAAACCCAGTGAGAATGGGATGTGAATGTGACCTGTGGGCCTTTTCTTAGTAATTAATTGGGGAGGTACCAACTTATAGCAAATAGAGATGTATCGTGAAATGATTATCCATTAGTAATAGAAAATAGACTGATGTCAATGGAATGTATGAGATCAAGATATGTAAAAAATCAGGGGGAGAAATAGGATATGGGTATAAGTTTAAAAAGAGAAAACCATTTTTTAAGAAAGACTTTGTGTTCATATGTTTCTTTTCCTGTATAGATAACTAAAATTTGCAATACTACTCGGAGGAGGAATAAATCCCTGATTTAGAGTCCTGAAGAAGGTGGTCTTTAAAACTGTAACACCAACCACCGAAACGCGTCGACGCCAGTGTGTTTTGAATCCACTCATAAGAATTTCTGGGAAGGAATAGAGTGTTATTCTACCAGTTCTTCTATTTTTTTATTGACGTTGGATCAATTTATGCAACAGCCAATGTAGGATTGTGCAAAAAGGGTCTCCTAGTGTTTTCTTTTGTATTGTATTGTGTATATTTTTGATTTTGTATCTCTGTGAATTTTACATTATTGTGCATTACAGTGGTGTTCCATCGTATGCAATGAATGAATTTTATCGAATTTTGTACAAATCTTGTATTTTATTTTAATTCCTTGTTTTTTAGAATTTTTATCAAATAATAAATCATTTATTAACGCTACATCTCGATTTGGGGTATATATTTGCCAACAATTTCAGATGGTATTGACAGTATAACTGGAGTGAGTACAAGTGTGAATGGTATGTAAGTTGTTTAAATTCAGGTATTTTTGGATTAATCCAAGGGAAGCCTTACCTTACTACCTAACCAGTTTGAACTGCCATTTCGACTTGGCAAAATAAAGTTTTTGCCAGGCCCAAACCTTCCTTTTTAATACATATAAGTCACATGTACGGCAGGGCCTGGACAGCCCAGAGGGCAGGGTACAGTGTATTTAAAAAGTTGTACATGTACTTTTAAGTTTTACATGTCCTGGAAGTGAAAAACTCTTGCATTCGTTTTTCACTACTGCAAGGCCTACCTCTCCCATAGGATAACATTGGAATTACCATATTACATTTTATAAATTGTTAATTCCAAACGGGAGCCTGTAACCAGTTCCTCTATGGTGTCTTTGGAATTGTAATGAAAAATCCTGCCTTATAGTGTAGTAAAGTCGGATTTTAAATAACATATTTCGAAAGTGCCACTTTTAGAAAGTTGTCATTTACCGCCTTAGCCCTTTAGTGCCTGTAGAGTGTCTGAGTTACATGACTAGGTGAAGCTGACATTTGGGCTTTGTGTATTCCTCCTGGATAGCCATACAAAATAAAAAGCTTAGGCATGCCTGGATGGGCCATCACTGGCAGGATGGGAGGGCGGAGCTGGGCCCAGTCCTACTTACACTTGAATAGGCTATGTCCTGCTTCCACAGAAAGGACTGCATACCTGTTGTAGGTAGTTTGGAGCCAGGGCAGGGGAGGCAGGATGCCCGGGGACTTCCAAGAGAATTCTAGAACCTTCTTCCACATTCCAGAGGAAGGGTACCAGGTATATAGGATGTCAGCCACCACCTCTTCAGTACCCTTCTGGACCTGGATACTCTGCCAGGAAATGGACTGCTGTGCTGCTGAAAGGACTGCCACTCTGCTAGACTGCTGCCCTGCTAGACTACTGCCCTGCTGGACTACTGCCCTGCTGGACTACTGCCTTGCTTGCCCTCCTGCCTGAGTCAGACGGATTGGACCTGCACCTGAACCCAGGACTCCCAGAATGATTCCTAGGGCTAGTCTGCTGGCCTCATGTTCAGAGCCAGAGGGACAAAACAGGCTCACAACCACCTGAACCAGCACCCAGATCCAGCTGTAGCACGCCTATGACCCCCAAGTGGTTCCTCTCAGGTCTTGGACCCTTGGTGTGGCCTCAGAAAGGCTGAATTGATGTTTTTGGGCTCTTTGCGACCTCAAACGGGCCCATTGGCGCCAATACCTTGTCACCCGCACAGCCTGCCAACACGAAGTTTCATCAGTCTGACCCTTCCCACTACAGCAGCGGCCATTCGCTGAGAGCGCCATCATAAAGCACTGACCCGATTCGACCGCTCGCAATGACAACAGGATCTTCGCGCTACAGCAACGTCTGTCTGTGAGGCCAGGCTTGCTCTTTGCAGTAAATCGGCGACCCTCCACTACACAATCCTGTTCCTTGCGTCCCCCTACACCGTGAACAGGACTATGCGCTGGACTGAGAAGGTAACTTTTCAGCGGGACTAACCTTGCCCCTATATCCCGCCCTTGCTGTATTGCGGTCAGCCTGAACGTTTGACTTTCTCCCGGTCTCGCACGACCAGATAGCCGCAAGTGCCATTTTGGACTTTTTGGCGCTTTTTTCACTGAAATCTTTAGATTGCATATCTCTGGATCTACTGATTGGATTTTTGTTGTTTTGGTTTTACTTTATTTATTTAAAATTACTTTAATCTGGTGTTGGATCCTTTTGTGGTGTGTTTGCACTGTATTACTGTTTGAAGTGTTACATAAATACTTTACACATTGCCTCCGAGTTAAGCCTGACTACACTGTGCCAAGCTACCTGAAGGTTGAGCACAGGTTAATTTAGTGTTTGCTTGTGACTTCACCCTGAGAAGAATTGTGGTTGCTGCTTGAGAAGGGTTTCACCCCCTTCAATCAGTAACCCAATTTCTTCCAGCCACTCTTCTGAGCTGTACCTAGGAAAATCAATATAGAACCCCTTTATCTAGTTCATTAAAAACTAGTCAAAGCACACTAACCCTATTGGGAAAAAAAGGCTCATATCCGTTTCTTCTTTAGTACAAAACAGTAGTATATGACAATCCAAACCATTGATTCATAAAATGTTTTTTTAACCCCTTCGATGCTCGTGACGAGCTCAGCTCGTCATGCTGCGCGGTCGCGCTGTGCGCATGACGAGCTGAGCTCGTCTCGACCACACCCGCGATCGGAATGTCCAGCACACGAGCGGAATTCCGATCGCGGTCAAGGGGTTAATAATAATAAAGAATATTTAAACACACCAATATTCTTTCTCAAAATAGGAGAAAAACTTTACTTTAACTCATAATTCAGAAGGGCAGGGTTCAGATTCTTCTTCATAAGGATTCTTGGGTTGGATAATCCTCAGCTCCATGTCATCCATGGAATTGTAACTATCATTTTCAATAGCTTGTAAATGTTATATTCTATGTCAGGACCGGAAGCGAGGATTACACATGTTCCATGCCTGCTTACCACCAATGCTGCTGCATCAGAAATTAATTTAAAGTAGAATTTCTTGAAGGTTGAATTAGACGACTAATCTACAGCATTCATAATGCTCTCAAGTCTTCCCCCAACTGCAATCGCTCCTGTAGTCAAATGGGCCCCAAAATGGGACACATTAATTCCTCCTTTCTGCGTGATCCATTTCACCCATCTGGGAATAGATGGTGACAAAACTGCTTTAAAAGGCTTCTTCAAGGAAATGAGCAATTGTCTTTACCTCTCTAGGCTTACCTCCGTAAGTCATATTTTTGTATGCTTTAACGCATCTAATCGCTCACAGCTTAGGTTTATCTTGGAAGGATGGATATGTAATTGACCTGGTGAAATCTTTAAAAGTGACTCCAGGGGCGTGGCCACGATGGTGGAGTGAGCGGACGCACAATACGGTCCATCCACTCCGGCCTCGGCAAAGCCTTGTGAATCCAGTGTACCCAGGCCCTCCGGAGGGGGTGCTCGAAGTTCCAGAGCCCCGGGGACCCCAAAGGCATCACGGGGGAGCCCGATGTGCAGAGGCAGTCCCAGAGTGCGGGCGCCCGACGCCAGAGGCCTAGAAAGTGAGGGGCCTCAGCGCGGGCAGGCCGCGAGCTGAGAGAGTGCCCGACTCCAGGGGGAGAGAGTGAGAGCGGCTCGTGTCCCTCCCCGTCCCATTCGAAAGACAGGGGGACGCCGCGGAGGGCAGACAAGCCGGACATCTGCACTTCTGAAGTGGTGAGAGGGCCCCGGCAACAAGCGCGATCAGCAGACGGGCCCGCGGCAGAGGGGGAGGCCCTCCCGGCCGTACCAGCACTATCTCCAGGGCAGACTCGGAGCACCTGCGGATGGCGCAGCGGGGTGCTGAAATCAGGGGTCCCTTCTGAAACACTCGGGGCCTGGAGCAGACTGCATCAACGGAACCCACCGGACCGCAGAGCGGTGAACCCTGGCAACAGCGAGGGCGGGAGATGCCCCACCTGTGAAAGAAAGGCCCATGGAGAGCGCTGGGCAGGGAGAAACACCACATGGGGCATAACGGTCCCCCACCAGGCAACTAGCATCCAGCAGGGGAGCAGGCAACGAGGTTCTCACCAGGAGAGCAAGATACGCCATGAACACGGGCGCCAGGCTCCGGAGGCCTAGAATGTGAGCGGCCTCGGCGTGGGCAGGTTGTGAACTATGAGAGCACACGAACCTGGGGGGAGAGAGAGAGAGCGGATCGCGTCCCTCCCCGGCTCCTTCAGAAGACAGGGAGACGCCGCGGAGGGCAGTCAAGCCAGACGTCTGCACTTCTGAGGCGGTGACAGGGCCCCGGCAACAAGCGCGAGTGGGGGACAGGCCCGCAGTGGTGGGGGAGGCCCGCACAGCCACACCAGCACTACCTCCAGGGCAGACTCGGAGCACCCGTGGACGGCCCGCGGGGTGCTGAAATCAGAAGGCCCTTCTGAAACACTCGGGCCCCGACAACGGTGCCCACCGGGCCACAGAGCGGTGAACCCTGGCAACAGCGAGGGCGGGAGTCGCACCTCCCGGTGAGAGAAAGGCCCATGGAGAGCACTGAGCAGGGGGAGACACCATGCGGGGGCACAACGGTCTGTACCAGGCAACAAGCATCCAGCAGGGGAGCAGGCAACGAGGTTCTCGCCTGGAGAGCAAGGTCCGAGCCACGCTACAGCAGGTGATAGCCACAGAAGAGCCTGCAGGGCACGATGGGCGGCAGGGGCACTCCCATCCAGAGTCTGGTAGGGCCCGACACCACGGTGGGAGGAATCAGCATTTGGAAAGGAACCTCTGAGGCCTACGCGAACCGCACCAGGTGGGCCAGCACTCGGTGAGTGACGAGTGTCGAGCAACTGCAGGGGGGCAGGCTGGTGGGTGTAGGTACACACCAGAGGACCACCCCCTAGAGTACATGGGCCCACATCTCCCCGCTTTCCTCTTGGCGACATGGACAGATTGATTCCCCTCCTTTAGGACTCATTGAAGGGACAACCACCTGCATAGCAGTGATCATAGGGCCCACTGCATCCCGGACCCACCAAAACAGTCTTGCCTGAAGACTTGATCTTCAACACTGCTGATCATCTGGGAGCGAGCAGCAGGGCCCATCCACACGCGACAGCATAGAGGTGCCTTCAGCCCTCTCCCATACAGGAACAGACATGGCTGCCCCCCGGGCCAAGAAAGACCGCTCCCTGAAAGATATGCTTATCAAACAACCTGCCCTCCCCCCCTCTCGGTGGATCCACCCCGACCCTCCGGTAGCGATGAAGGGGGGAATGCTCCGGTCACTGGTCATACATGGAGACCTTGTTCTCGTCTCTAAGGGAGGACTTAAAGTCGATCAAGAGAGACCTAGCGGAAGATCTACAGGTACAGAAAGAGATTTCGGAACTGGGGGCCAAGGTGGATGCCCTAGAAAATTACGAGATTACTAGGGATGAAGAAATTGAGCAGCTCAGACAGGAACTCATTCGCCTCACGGACCAACCAATAGATCTTCAGGTCCATGCCGAGGATCTTGAAAATAGATCAAGATGCAATAACATCAGAATCAGCAACGTCCCGACGGCTGCAGAGGCAGGAAATGTGGAAGAATACATTGCAGAGCTTTTTGCACAGATCTTGGGAGATACGCAGGCCTCCGACAATAGACTCATCGGGTGGGCCCCACCCAAGCTGCACATTTGCCCCCTGGACATCTTGGCGTGTGTTCACAGTTTCTCTCTGAAGGAGAGCATCCTTCGAAAGGCGAGAAACGCCAACCCGGTAAACTTTCGTGGCCACCCACTTCAACTTTTCCACCATCTCTCAGCGATTATGCTGCAGAAGCGGAGGGAGTTCCACCCGGTGACTGCTTATCTCAGAGAACACAATGCCTCATATTCATGGGGTCACCCTTTCTGTCTAATTTTCAACTGGGAAGGAAAGTCTCATCAACTGCACTCCCTTAAAGCAGCATGCGATCTTCCCTGGATTGATCCACCAGAGGGGCGTCCTGGGAACAAGGCGAGATCAGAATCTGGACCTAGTAGGCGAACCTTGATGGAGAAGGAGATCTCAGGGCAGAGGCCTTGCTAGGCCCAAGAGAGAAAGGCAGTGTTGGAGAGCCTGGCGGGAGATCTGGCACAAGACCACACAGATGGGGAGGGTGAGGTTAAATCGTAATCAGTGCAAGGGTACATGACAGATGCCATTCGAGGCGAGAGGGGAAGGGACCCCTCATGGATACTTATGGACAACATGGACCCCACCTTTTGTCATGCTCCGGGAGTGGCTGGGACCGAATCCGAGGCCCCACCCCTTCCAGAGACTTTGCCTGTGTTTTATGTTCAAATGTTAATATTTGATAGGTACCAAACTGCAATAACATGGATGGTTATAGAATCAGGCGAAGTAGTAGCTAACGTACACACGCTCTCTTAAGGGTCCAACACATACCGTAGTGCACCTTCCTGACCAGAGGAATTCTAGAGGGGCATTTAGCACGACAGTACACTCACACCATGACACCCAGTGACCATCTGAAGGTGATTTCCCTAAACGTGAAGGGACTTAACCCAGTCAAGAGGAGGGCCGTCTTATCATATTTAGAACATATCAAGGCTGACATTTGTCTCCTTCAGGAGACCCATCTCCTTGAAAGGGATTTCCATAGGCTTAAATCTAAGGCATTCCTGCATCAATTCCTCTCTTCCGTAGGGTGGAAGGCAGCTGGGGTTGCAATCTTATTTGCCTGCAGATTTCGGGGATCGATGGGTCCTAAACTTATCGATCTTAAAGGTTGTCTCCTGGTATACCAAATACAATTGGGTGCCCGAACACTAACCTTGGGCTACCTGTACGCACCCTACGAGGGGCAGGAACACTTCATCCATGCTGCATTAAATGAGACCCTCACATCCCAAGACCGTTTCGTCCTAATAGGAGGCGACTTTAACGTAGTCCTCAACAATAACCTAGATTGCTCGGGCTCCAGAGAGGGTGGGGCGGGGGCCCTATCAGATGAGGGACTGGCCTGGCTGAGGGAGGTGGGGTTGATTGATCTATGGAGGGCCTCACATCCTCAATGCTCACAAGTTCTATGCCCGTCTGGACTACTTTCTAGGGACTCAAGACATACAGCAACTTATTCGGTCGGTGGAGATCGAACCCAGATCTCTTTCTGATCACTCAGCGCTCATACTAAAGCTGCATAGCCCCAGACAGAGGGAAATGCGGCGACAAAGGAGACTCCGGGAGACCCTGCTGCAAAGACCGAAGGTGGTCATGCAGATCTAAAAAGCCATACGTGATTATATTCAACTTAATGACACTCCCGACATCTCTACATCTACTCTATGGGACGCCCTAAAGGCGGTCATCAGGGGGGAGATCATAGCAATGTTTGCAGCTGAAAATCGCCAACGAAAGTCTAAGAGGGCGGAACTCCAGGAGCAGGTCTGAGAATTCGAACACATGCATCATCGCACGGGAGCCCCCAGGATATGGCGTCAGTTAGAGGCCACATGGAAACAACTGGTGAGCCTAGACTTGGATAGGGCCGAATAATCACTCCTCCGTCTAAAACACCCCTTCTACGTAAACGGGAATAAATGCGGAAGGCTCCTTGCGACCAAACTTCGAACCCAAAGGCAGACCACTAGAGTGAACTCCCTCCTATCTGGAGACGTAGAACTGATAAACGGTGACGCCCAGATCGCGGCACATTTCAGGGATTTCTATGCAACCTTGTACTCAGAGCAGTACTCGCCTCTGGAAGCCCATTCCCACTGCGGCGACAACCCACCTGACCGAAGCTCAAGCGGCCTCCCTAGACGATCCCATTCGAATAGAAGAGGTCATTTACGCTATCTCGAGACAGAAAACTCTGAAATCCCCGGGTCGGCTTCTCTTCGGGGTTCTATAAAATAGTCTGCTTAGACTTAGCCCCAATTCTCACATGGCTCTTTAATGAGATTGCACACTCGGCTAATCTTCCGCCCTCGGTGCAAGATGCGGCAATAGTAGTCATCCCCAAACCTGGGAAGAACAGACGCTTATGCGCCAACTACCGCCCTATCTCACTCTTGAACACGGACGAAAAGCTGTTCACGGGAATCCTGGCTACCCGTCTGAATCCCTTTATGCAGGGACTGATAGGTCCGGACCAAGCTGGGTTTGTACAGCAGAGGCAATGTGCGGACAAAACAAAAAGGCTGCTACACATTATTGACAAAGCACATTGCAGGAAAGGGTCTAGCATGTTACTCTCGGTTGATGCTGAGAAAGCGTTCGACCGGGTTCACTGGACCTTTCTGGAAGCGACACTGGCACATTTCGTGTTAGGGAACGGTTTCGATCATGGGTCCTGAGCAGCTATGGGTCTTCAGTGGCCGCGGTGCGGGTGAACGGACATAGCGTTTCCCCATACGTCGGGGCACTAGGCAGGGCTGCACTCTCTCACACTCTCTTCGCTCTCTACATAAAACCCTTTGCACAGTGAGGAGACCATCCTGGCATCAAGGAAATCCCTCTTGGAGGGGAGGACCACCGGATCAGCCTGTATGCAGACGACATAATGGTCATGCTTAACGACCCTCACGAGAGCTTACCCCACTTCCTAAGAGAGATGGAGGAATTTGGGGAGGCATCTGGGTTCCGCATGAACATTCATAAGTCCCAGGTCCTCAACATCTCAGTACCCCCGGCAATAGTTGAGAATTTAAAACAATCCTACACGGTTGGGTGGGCAACAGAGTCCATTCCATACTTGGGGGTTCAGCTGTGTTCAACCCTGGAGCGCAAGAACACTCTCAGCTACCGAGAGCTGGCAAAGTGAATATGCGCCGAGTTGGAACAATGGCGGCACTACCCACTCTCTCTGTTGGGCCGTATCGCAGCCTTAAAGATGACTACCCTACCTAGAATACTTTTCATATTCCAAGTCTTGCCTTTCACCCCTCCCGTAGGTATAATTTAGACTATGCAGTCTGCTCTTCAACGCTTTGTTTGGGGGGGTAAGAGACCTAGGATGGGTAAGGAGCATAGCTGGCTCCCGCTGGCAGAGGGCGGGCTCAGAATATCCAGCCTCCTCTGATATTTTCAGGCAGCCCAACTTCGATACTTAGTCGAATTGTCTAGAACAGAGTCAGAGAAACATTGGCTCTTTATGGACAGGGCTATAGCCGGGACCTCACTGGAGAAAGTCCCATTCCTACAGCGCCAGCACCGAGCCCCTAGTCTCTGCATCTCCCCAGTCACGAGCTCTGTTTGGAAAGTGTGGGACGGTTGCACACGCAGGGGGCAGCTAACTACCCTTCCGTCACCCCTGACTCCAGTCGTTGATAATCCTGCTTTCAAACCGGGGACGAGGCCGTCCTTTAGTGTATGGATGGGGTGACCTGCAGGGCGGCGGGACACTTCTTTGATTTGGAGGGCGCTATACCCTTCGACGTCCTTAAGAAGGACTACTCCATCCCCGAGGACGAACGTTTTAGATATCCCCAGATTAGGCACTGGCTACTGCATCCATCAATGAGATGCAGAGCAGGGCGTACATTGACCCCATACGAGAAATGGCTGTTAGGCAAACACTCAGACAAACACCTCCTCTCAGAGCTATATGTGCTTTTGCAACCTACACAGACTGAGGACAAAAACACAGCCCAACGTCGCTGGGAAACAGAACTGGGACGCCAGCTCTCTCAGAAGGAGTGGAAAGATATATACCACAGAGCACGACACACTGCCTATAATACAGCTGGTACGTAGACAGCCATGAAAATCACCTCATATTGGTACCTAACCCCAGTACGCCTTCATCGGGGTAACCCAGCTTGTAGTGACGAATGTTGGAGGCAATGCGGGGAGAAGGGCACGCTTACTCACATCCTTTGGGAGTGTCCCAAAATAAAGTTGTTCTGGGACTTGGTCCTAAACGACATAGACACCCACCTTTCAACACAGATTCCTAGATTCCCATCTTACACATTACTGGGCCTTCCTAACCCATTAACTTACCCACTATCATCCCACAGAGGACGTCAAATAGGAATGCGTTAGGCGCTGCTCACCAGACTATCCTCTCGCTCTGGGGGTCAGCCACCACACCAACACACCTGGATTGGTTGCATCGTGTGTGGGGTATCCTGGAGATGTAGAGACTTACCCTTACGCTCACCGGCCGGGGGTACACCTTTAGAACCACATGGTGCCCCTTCTTAGCCCTGCTTTCACAAGAATTTCTAGAGTTGACATGTCCCGCTACTTACGATTATTAAAACTCACAGACTCATCCCAGGACGAAAGAAAAGAGGGCACCCAATGAATGATCCACACGTAGAACTCGAGACATTGATCATTGCTTAGTTATTGGTACCGGGGAGGGATGTTGTGGGGGGAGTTTTATTGTTCCTTTTTTTAGTCATTGAAAAGTAAGTCACGCTTGTACTGATGCTTGCAGAGTTTCCTCCAATACTGAAGATGTGCAATGCAACCTGTACTGAAGTTGTGATACTAAAACAGATTTAAACCATAAAAGTGACTCCATCTGGCATAAACATACACTTTAAAAATATCCATTGCCCGGGCATCAGGCACTCTTTTGCATAAAATTATATACAACAGCATAGCAAGTTTGGCAGATAATTCCTTCCTGTAGAGAAATTACCTGATAGCAAAGGATCCGGCCAGGTGTTCCAGAAAGTTTATTTGCAGCTTCAGTTCTTCTTTTGACTATCTCCCTCCCATCAAGTCCTCTCAGCACCTGACTCCCCAGACCCTCCTACTGGCATCCTATTCTATTATGTAACCTAAGTAGGAGCCAAAGATTACTCTGCTATTCCAGATGTCCATTTGGTTCAACCACCACTGGACCTCTGTCCCAGCCTCCTGCGACAAAGAAACTAATTGAGAGTGTGTCATCCCTCATCTGAGATGAGACACTTTGACTCTCTAAGGGGCCCTGTAATATAGATGTCCTGGAAAAATTGCTTGTATTAACGGTGATAATAAGCCCACTATCCTGGACAGCTGTCTGATAGAAACTTTGTCCCTTTTCATGACCATGCTTAGTTCCTTCTTGGTCTTCACTAACTTCATCTCTGGAATACTCAGAGTGGTGCTCACCAAGTCTATTAGGAAACCCAAAAAGAACATTGTCTGGATAGTGGTCAAATCGGATTTCGCTTGATTTTTCACAAAGCCCAACACCTGCAATAATTAGCTGTGGTCATGTTGGAGTGCAACAATTGTCAACATTGGTCCATTAGTAGAATTTCATTCAGATAGATTATTAATCTGATTTCCCTTATTCTCAGATATTCCACCACCAGCCATAGTAGCTTGGTAAAGCACCACAGAGCTGCTGACAGAGTGAACTAAAGTGCAAGGATTTAGTAAACCTGATCCTTCCGGCGAAAGTGTAGGAATCCCCTGTGTAGGGCATAAATGGGAACTGTTAGATAGGTGTATTTTAGGTCGAGTCTGACAATCAAGTTTCCTGTGAGGAGGACATCTCTTAGAAGGTTGATCCCCTCCATTTTAACGTGGCAGTAAATGAGACACTTTTCAATTCTTTCAGGTTTATCGCTAGTCTGACCCTTTGTCCTTTTTATCTACCAGAAAAAGATTCCTAAGAAATCCTCTTGGGTAGATTAATGACCTGTAAATTGTTCCTTTACACTCTAGATATATCTCTCTTGCTGGTCTATAAGATCCATTTTCGCCACAGAAAATCTCAAAGGCTTTGGTTGAGAAGTCTGCACCGGTTACCCATAAAACTCTATGAGGAAACCTTTTGCCATTTGTAGGATCCATGTGTTGGATGTGATTTCATTTGATTTGTCCATAGACCATCTCAACCTCTCCCCCACCCCCTAGTTTTAGAAGGAAAAATGAGTAAACCTTACTGGAAAAATGTACGGGGGCGTTTGCTCAACCTCTGAAGCCATTTCTGTTGCCCCTGCCAGATCCTGTGGAAAAGAACACTGTCCCTGACTGGCAGCATCCAATGCATCAGCCATTGTTCCTCCTTCCTTGTCATCAAAACAAGCCTTATTGGAATGATTGGTCAGAGGAGAGGTCCCTGCCTCTTCCAGCCCCGTAGAAAACCTTCCCAGCAAAAATCTTTTTTATAGATGTATGAGCTTTATCAAGGGCGGAGGATGTGACAACACATTTGCCAAGTTCTTTTCCAAAGGGGTGCCTGAATAAGTTGTCCAGCGCAATGGCACCTCCCTGTTTTGTAGAGAGATCTCATAGATTGGGGTCAATCTTAATCAATAGGGATTTGCGTCTCTCTGCAAAGACGGCATAGTTGGCATTGCTGAGCAGTCACAATGCCCTCTGTGCCTATCCTGACACAACCTCAGTGGACGTGGTTTGTTCAAGGCTTTGTCCTCCACTACCAACTCTAAGGTCTCTGCGAGAGGGCCCACGGCTTCAAGCAACTTCTTCTGACCGGTCCTCCATGATCGATCAATGCCTTTCTTAGGATCTTTTATTTATTTGGGGAAACAGATACATATGTTTGGATTGATGTCCAGGGCCTCATTTACTTTGCCCTCCAAAAACTGTCTGGTGCATTCAGCCCCCAGTCTTGCCCCATCCTCTTTTCCTCTGTCTGCCTCATCTTTTTGGTGACATTGTTCTGGAACCCATTCTATGGACTTCAGGTGATATACGTTTTTGGTTCAAACATATATTGGGGAACCTCCTCTTCTGATTCCCCTGTAGGGGAGGAAGCGGGTTGCTGGGGTCTGCTGCACCCAGGTTCTTCGTCTGAGGACCTGTCATCCTCATCTATACCCCCCTTCCCCGATGTGGTGCAACCCATGTTAGATTCGATGTCCGGAGTGACAAAGGCACCTGATTTTCTAGGACATACCACCTCCCGAAAATTACATGCCTCAGCGTGTGCGTACTCTTATGAAAGACCACGTAATTTATTGAAGCCTTCCAGGTGTCCCATCTGATGCTTCTTGGCCACTTTTTTGAGGCGTAGGTCTTCAGAATCTGGCCCTTTACAAGGGTTTTTACTTTGAGGGGAACACCCCTTACCCATTGCTTCAGGGAATCTCTTTGCCAATTTCATTAATTGGTCACTAATCTGCTTAAGGGCTTGAGAGATAGCTTAGGAAAGATAACTCTCTATCTCCCCTGGCAGATCATGCCCAGCAGGGGGCCATTCCTCCTTCTGTCCATCGTATTATTGGGAGTATTTGTGGTCCTTAAAGGACTGCAATATAAAAAAAAGCGAGAGCATCTACTCCACAGTAATAATGTCTGCCTGTTTTACAAACACTGCTCCCTTGGTTATAATGGACAGCCCACTCACAGGTGTTCAGTTGTCACAGCAATTTGAATCAGCATCATAGATGGGGATATAGCCGTACCACTATGCAGTGTCGTGAACAAGGAGGGAACACTAGATGACCACCTTCCAGTGGAGCGGGGAGATTCCACAGGCATGCTGTGACTAGCCCATAGATCCTGCTCCTCAAACCAGTTACCACAGTCAGTGCACACACTGAGGGTTGGCCACTGCTCAGTGGAATAGTACCACCCTAGGTCACTCCAAAGCCAAGCACTCAGGCTTCCCAAGGCAGGGCCTACCACACTACCACAAGACGTGTAAGCATTGCACACCTGTAACCTTAAAAGGTATAGCTAAGCAAAGAATAATACCAGGATGTACGAGAATATTGAAGCACAAATGATTCAAGGATGCATTTCGCTCCAGCTAAGGTGAGAGGTATAACAGCAAGCTAAAATTACTGCACCGTCTGTGCTCACTCGCAGAAGGTCTCATAAGCTAGCAGAGGCACATGCTGCACTAGTGGAAGCATCCCAGTTGAGTCTGTTTCAGATGTAAGTGAGACTGTTCACAGGTCTTCTCTCAAGTAACTGCGCAAAACCTGTGGGTCCTTTGGCAATCCTTCTCATCATGCAATGACTTGCCCAGTGAAAGGAACAACCCGCTCAGCCTGTGGCAAGACCAACAATTTTGTCAGGTCTGCCAGTCATTAAGCAGTGGCAACTCCACAACGTAGTCAAAATCAACAGACTAATAAAGTGATCAAGTGCTTAGAAGCCAACCAGCAGCCATATCAGAAGAATAAATTGGAGGGAGAGTCTCGATCGGATGAGGAGCATGTTCATCGTATCTCCAGCCAAGGTGACGCAACAGGACAAAAAGGACATTGCAACCAATATTCCAACTTGACATTCGGGGGTTTAAAGTTAATTGCCTCACTGATTCTGCACAAAGGTATCATGTGGCAGAAAATCAATTCTGGCCAGTTGCAAGGCTGCAGAATCACTGCATCTCATCACATCTGCCTTTGGGGTGCATGAATGTACCTAGACAATCTTCATCACCAGTATTTTTGTGCTCCATGTCTAATGTGAGGCTCTGTCAGTCTCTGGGTTGCGACCTCCATTATCAACCTTGCCCTTTCTTTCATGGCTTGCTCCTGTGTCAGTCACCCTTGAAGTTCCTCCCTTCTCTTTTTGTCCATGCCTCAGGATTTATCCACCTGGCATGCCCTCCGCAGTACTTCAGTTCTTGACATCACAGCCATCTCCTTCCACATCCAAGCTTCTTCTTGTGAAGTGAAGCAGTGCGACACTTCATCCATACTGAACTGCAGCTCCGCTGGGTACAGCAGAACAGCCCAGAGATGTTTTTCTAGCATTGAACTTTAGCAATGTAGTCCTGGAAAATGTGTACCTTAAAGTTGGTCCAAGGACCATGTGTCAGAGCAACTTGTAATATAGTACCACAGTCCAGAAAATTCAAAAGCCGGGGCACCATAGGTCTGGCAGGCGCTCCAGGCACCCGGTGGTCGTACCAGTACTCTGTGCACCCTTTCTACCACCAAGAGCTGCTGTATTGTCCCACCATAGATAGTATCTGTCAACCATTGCTGAAGGAAAAGTTTGGCGTGCCGTCATTCCGTGTTTTCAAGGACACGTACTAGATGAATGTTACTGCCCATGGATCACACTTCCACATCATATGACCAATGTTGGAGAAGTTCAACCGCCCCCTTTATATCATTCACTTACTCCTGCAAACTTTGCACAATGATGCCAAGGTAGATTCGTTCCCAGTCACTCTGTCTGCTAGGATCTTATGATGTGTGTCTGTGCAAAGCAGGTTTACCTCTATTTCAACAGTGTCAATCTTGTTTTCTACTGTATCTTTGTGCCTGTAGTATGGTGTTTAATTTCTCATTGTGTCCCTCCAGCGCTGTTTTCAACATGCCTTTAGCATCTGCCCCACCGCCATTCAAGTCCCCAGACTTGTCTCTTGGAAGTAGGGGACTCCCAAGAGACAAGTCGGAGGGCTTGACTGAGTTGGGCTTCACAATTGTGCAGTCCTCCAAGCATGCAGTATGTGTGCTGTCTCAATTCAGTAATACCAGCACGTGGCCATTCATTCAGCAGGGAGCACTCCTGCTGGTTGTCTTTCACCTAGACCAAGTCTTGGTCGCTGGTCTGTCCCCGGGGATCCACCTTTATTCCTCCCTCCTCGGTGAGTCAGCGGTTTGAGATGTGGTCGGGTTTAGTGCATCTCACCAATCAGGAGTCATAAATGTCTCTCTACACAAAGCACCACCCGTACATTGGTCTCCACATTCATCCACCTACCACTGTACCTCCAGATGTGGTTTCACTTCAGGTCTTTTCAGTTATAGCTCCTATATCATGCAGGGTCTGTCCCTTTGTTCCCCCTTATTTTTTTGTTTAAATCTTTTTATTGACATTTATAGTTTTAACAGTACAGCACAGCAATAGCTAAATGACCCCAAATGCCAAGTAACCATACGTTAGCAAAACATATACTGAGGTTATAGCAGTGATGGCAGGAGCGTGATGTGGCTGATGTGATGCAACAAGGATACAAACAACATTAGACCACCTAAGAAGAAGTGTAGGTGGTTGCACAGCCATCGCGCTGAGAGTTGTGACGTTGATATGTGCTTGATGTAGTGTAACAGTGAACAGTGGGTAGAGGGTACAACAAAATGAGGACAAAATAACTTGACTGAGGGATAGGGTGACCTTAGGCGCTGAAATGTAGCAACAGGTGAATAACTGCTTGTAGCGCGCATTAGGGTTCTATGATCCGCCAGGGAGAGTGGGGATTGTGAGGTGCTACCTCTATTGTGGCATCACATTAGTGATGGTGGAATGTCATCTTGTAGCTGCTGAGACCACTGCCTCTTCCTGTGTGCCTTCAGTGGGTGTAACTAACTTCTGCAATTCATTCACAATAGCCCCCCAATCGATAGCTAGGGGGAACTTACAAAGCCCCAGCAGGTCCTCCCTCTGCAGAGCCATGCCCTCTGCCCTGGCCCAGTTGAGCAATGAGCGGCGCCAGGCTAATGTATGGGGTGCCGTCGGAACTTTCCATCTTTTAGTGATCAGACGTTTCGCCGTGATTAGGCCCAGGTCTAAAAATCGTGTGGCGATCTTGTGTTTCCTTCTCCTCTTGAAGAGATGCAATATATACACCTCCCAATGGAAGGGAACTTCACGTTTAGTGCAGTGAGACAAGGTGGTCGCTATGCCTATCCAGTACTACCCCAGGGCAATGCCACAGCATATGCAGGAGGTCTGCATTGGGCAGACGGCACCTGGGACATTCAGAGTCATCCCGATGGAAGAACTTGTTTATCAGGGCAGGGGAGAGGTAGGCGCAGTGGGGAATAAAATACTGAATCTGCCGGAAGCGCTGATTGCGAGGGATACGTGTCGGACTTTCCAGTATTGCCATCCATTCCTTCTCCGACAGGGCCCGTCCTGGTCTTCCTCCCAGTGCTGCTTCAAGGGGGTCAGTGGGATCGCGGTATGCTGACAGAGGGAGGAGGCAAACCAGCGTATCAAGTGTCCCCCTGTGCCCATTATGTGGAAATATTGCAACAAGTGGTGTGTGGGAGGTTCCGTTGTTATATTACCCCACCTAGTTGAAAGGGAGGCTATGAGTGCACGATGCAATAGGAAATGCCCCGGGGGTAGACCGTCTTCTGAGATTAGATCTGTATAGGGGATCAGGGTGCCGTCTCTAAAAAGGGCCCCGGTGTCATGAATGTCTGGTGTCTCCCAACTGCGTAGCTCCGCTGCTGTGATGCATGACCCATCCCTTGGTGATCCTAGTAGGGGAATAGCAGGGGCATATGGTGTGGTAGCGCGAGTGATGTATAAGCTTCTACGGTAGCTCTTGAATGCTATGGAGAGCAGTAAAGAGTCCGCTTTACTGGGCTTAGCGCAGGGGTGAAACATGCGGAGCAAAGCGTGAAGTGTCATAGGAGGTTGCAGTGTGGCGGTATCCGGCAGGTGCCGTGAAGCTAGCCATCTGGCCACCAATTGTAGCTGAGCTGCTAAATAGTAATGCTCAAAATTAGGCACTGCCAATCCGCCCTGTCCCGCCGGTAGGTATAACTTCCTGCTGGAGACCCTATGCCTAGACGTGCCCCAAAGAAAGTCCCTAATCTTAGCCTCCAGTTTGCCGAAATAGGAGGGGGGAATGTAAAGTGGCAGGGTAGCGAAATAATAAAGCAGACGTGGGAGAACCACCATCTTTGCCAGGGCCACTCTACCCGAAATAGACAGAGGGAGAGTGTTCCAGAATGTTATCTGCGAGTAAATAGAGGAGGTGGCTCTAGTGATGTTTCCATCAAATAGGTCGGTTTTAGTTCGATATATGTGGATACCCAAGTATCGGAAAGTACCTGTGCCCCCCAATGAGTACCCCGGATCTAGAGTTGACAACGAGAACGGGAAGGGAGTGGACTTAGCTGCATTGACCCTAAGCCCTGATACTGTGGCGAATCGTGACAGTGCTGCGTCTAGTGTGTGGGGGATAGCGTGAAGATCTCTGGTGTATAATAAAAGGTCATCGGCACATAAAGAGATCATATGCGTGCTGTCGCCCAAGAGAATTCCCATGTCTACCCGGGCACATATGAATGCCGATAGGGGCTCCACCGCCAGGGAGAAAAGGAGCGGGGAGAGTGGGCAGCCCTGGCGAGTCCCGCGGCCCACCCGGATAGCGTCCAATATGTAGGGTCCTGTTTTAACTCGGCTCATTGGACGCTTATATAACAGCCGAACCATGCTGAGGAAATAGGGGCCTATGCCAAACCTTGGCAGCACTGCAAAGAGATAGTCCACTTCTAGGGAATCAAACACTCTCTCAAGGTTGAGCACAAGGCATCCAGAGCGGGGCCAGTTCAGGGGGGTGTATTCGGCTACTCTGAAGTAGCGGCAGAGATTGAGTGCGGTGTTCCGGGCGGGGACGAAACCATTCTGGTCCGTGTGCACCAGAAAAGGTACGTGGGGAGCAAGCCGATTGGCGAGCGCTTTCACAAGGACTTTATAGTCGGTGTTTAGGATCGCTAGTGGTCTGTAAGACCCTAGGGCCGTGGGATCCCTGCCTGGCTTCAACAGGGAGACAACGTTAGCTGTACAAAGAGAGGGAGGGAGAATTGCGCTGTTGAGCACTGCTGTATAGAGTGCATGTAAACGGGGCACCAGAGTCTCAGCATAGGCCTTGAAAAACTGTTTTGGGAACCCATCAGGGCCTGGTGTCTTTCCCGATGCAAGGGACGCTAGTGCTTCCCTGATCTCCTCTACAGATAAGGGGGAATCTAACTCTAGAAATTGGTCAACGGATAGGGAGGGCAGTTGTACAGAGTCTAGGAACTAACCTATTTGTTGGGCGTCACAGTGTGCGCTAGATACGTAGAGTGTGGCGTAATGTTTGGTCATGGCCAAAATGGTCAGCGAAATTGCAATTTTGTAAAAAAGAAGTTCTTTATTTGGGACATAACATTGAGAAAGGAGTCAGGAAAGTGTCTCAAGAACGGATCAATGCTATTTTGCAAATGAATCCGCCGAGTACACAAAAACAAGTTTGAATGTTTCTGGGAATGGTTGGATAATGTAGGCAGTGGATTCCAAGTTTTTCACTGATAGCCAAGCCATTACAAAGATTGACACACAAAGACTTGTCAGATCCTATACATTTTGATGAAGATTGCATGAAAGCATTTCTTGAATTGCAAGACAGTTTATGTCGAGCACCGGCATTGGGAATGCCAGATTTCAATAAGGATTTTGCTCTATTTTGTAGTGAGCGTAGTTCTAACGCAAATGCACGGAACAGCACGACGTCCAGTGGCATATTTTTCTGCTACTTTAGATCCAATGGGTGCTACTTTAGATCCAATGGCTGCTGCCTTACCTGGTTGTTTGAAAGCAGTTGCTGCTACATGTATGAGCTTGGAACAGAGTGAGACAATTGTGATGGGGCATTCTTTGAAAGTGTATGTGCCGGATTCAGTTGAGATTTTGTTAACGGGTACTCGCACACAGCATCTTACAAGCAGTCGCTTAACAAAATATGAGCAAGTGATTTTGGGAGCAGAGAATGTGACAGTGACAATATGTACGAGTTTGAATCCTGCTACCTTGTTACCTGTTCCGAATTGTGAAGTGGTGGTGGTGGTGGATGAAGCAGACCATGATTGTTTGGATGTGGCTGAATTGTGTACAAAGCCAAGGCCTGACATCCAAGATACTCCACTAACAGAATCTGATCTTGTTTTGTTTGTGGATAGATCATACCTGAGAGATTCTAAAGGTACCTTGTGAGCAGCATATGAGATTTGTACGGTAATGAGTGTCATTGAAGCATCATGGTTGAAAGGAGTGAGTTCAGCACAAGTGGCCGGGTTGATTGCGTTGACTAGAGCATGCTGTATTGGGAAGCAAATCAGAGTGACCATATTCACAGATAGTCAATATGGTTTCGGGGTGGTGCATGACTTTGGGCAGTTGTGGTCTCAACGTGGGTTTAAGACCTCTTCGGGTTCACCCATACGAAACGGAGAGTGTGTAAAAGACCTATTGATGGCACTACAATTGCCTGCACAAATTGGGGTGGTGAAATGTCCAGCACATAAATCTGGTTGTGACTATGTCATAGTCGGCAATAGATATGCTGACAAAATTGCACGTTTTTGTGCTCAAAATTCATTCACAATCAATGGGGAAAATTTTAAAGAACCATCTGATGAAACAGAATGTAGATTAATGTTTTCAACTGTTGAAACATTAGAAGAAATTAGAGAATTACAAGATGCAGTTACTGAAGAAGAGAAAGAGGGATGGATCAAAACAGGATGTACCCGCAGAGTAGATGATGAAGTGTGGGTTTACACAGATGGGAGACCAGTATTGCCAGATAATTTATCACAAATTGCAAGAGTTTGCCATGGCCCAACTCACGTGGGCAGAGATGTTATGATTAGCTTTTTAAACAGTCCTGGTATAACCCTAAATTTAGAGTCATTGCAGAGAGTCTTTGCCAAAGATGTTTGACATGTCAGCAGCAAAATGCAGGAAGAAAAACAGTTGTTAGCTTGGGACGTATTGGAAATGCAGGAGGACCATTTACGTGTATGCAAATGGATTTTATTGACATGCTTCCTTGCAATGGATTGAAGCATGTGTCAGTAATTGTGTGTCTGTTTTCATGTTGGGTTGAAGCATATCCAACAAGGCAAAATGACAGCTTAACTGTTGCTAAATTATTAATTAGAGAGCTTATGCCAAGGTTTGGTTTTCCAGTCTTGTTGGAATCAGATAGAGGAACTCATTTTAATAATGAAGTGATTCGAATGATTTGTGCGGCTTTACAAATTGAGCAAAAATTGCATTGTGGTTATCGACCTGAGGCATCTGGAGTGGTCGAGCAAGCCAACAGCACAATTAAGTCAAGATTGGCTAAGGTTTGTGCATCCACAACACTGAAATGGCCTGACGCATTACCATTGGTATTGATGAGTTTGAGAAGTATTCCGGATAAAAGAACTGGACTGTCACCTCACGAGATCATTATGGGGAGGGCTATGAAACAGCCAACAGTCCCTGTAAATCAGACATCAGATGGGGGATTGATGGGCAAGATTATTTACAAATAATTTACTTGATTAAATCCGTTCACCAAGTGTGAAACTAATCATAGATAATAAGACATGACTAACAGTGTGGTTTAATGAAAGACACATGAGAACATAAAACTGCATCGTAAAAGCATGCAGAAAGGTTGCACACATGGACATCTGAGAGATACTTAATATGTACTAAAATACTTGGTGTGAGAAGTATTTTGTAGATCGTAATATAGAAATACGAATATGAAATGTTTAAAGTAGAAAGATTCTTGTTTGTGGTTTTCCTCAGAAATTCAGAAATCAATGTGTAAAATAATAATATGATTTGCTTATTTTTAACCAGACAAATGTCTATAAGTTTATTGAAAATAATGTTTTCCTATATCGTTTCTTATGAACCTTTTCCTATTTTCTTATATGTATTAATAATGATGAGTTATAATGCTGACGTCTGTAGTTTTTCCATGTAGGCCTCAAACTACTGTTGGTACTTTTTCAGAAATATAGACCTCAGATTTAATGTGTTTTGTCCTTCATTATTTGCTAAAATGCTGATTTAGAAGTCCTAACATTGAAAATATTGTCGTTGGAATTTCCTTTCTACGGCCGGAGTATTTCTTTCTATGAACGACTGTGTCAACTTTGTTTTGAACTAACACGTAAGCGAAGTTAGTGAGGATGTGTCGAAACATTTTTACTTACATTTCCGAGGTGAAAGACATTATTGTGAACAATGGACATTTCGTCAGAATTCCGGATGACTATAGAATTAGAAAATGATCATACCACTGTCACGCCATGAAACTCAACCAATGGAAACTCGTAAAACCTGTGGGTGGGTTTTTTTGTGAACATTTGAGGTATAATTACCCCGTGAGAAAGGATGCTCGTGGGCTGGCTTGACAATCACTCTCTTGGGTGCTTCCTTTTTTTCCGTGTCTACAGTAGTTTGAGGCCTACAAGGAAAAACTACAGAAGTCAGCATTATAACTCATCATTATTAATACATATAAGAAAATAGGAAAAGGTTCATAAGAAACGATATAGGAAAACATTATTTTCAATAAACTTATAGACATTTGTCTGGTTAAAAATAAGCAAATCATATTATTATTTTACACATTGATTTCTGAATTTCTGAGGAAAACCACAAACAAGAACCTTTCTACTTTAAACATTTCATATTCATATTTCTATATTACGATCTACAAAATACTTCTCACACCATGTATTTTACAACTTTCCTGCAAACTTTGGGCACGACCTGCTGTTGGTCTGAACTCTGACTTTCCCTGAATCGAACTTCTTCTCTTGCATTTCATCGGATGGTGAAGTTGCACAGGCTAATACTTTCGGCTGAAGGTTTAGCTAAATCTGACTATTGCACGCTGTGCTTTAGTTCATTGATCTAGGTTCGTATGAAATCCTGAATTGCATACTGAAGTTGCCATGTACATCCTTTTCTTGCTCTCTACCCTCACACCAGTTATTGATTTGTGATGTATTTTGATTACTGATGATTTATTGAGATTTTGCCTGTATTAATGCAATTTAACAAAGAACTGATCATTCTAATGTATTTTTGTGCATTGACCAGCCAACAGTCTCTGTAAATCAACTTGTGAACATTTTTGATGATCTAGTGCTCGATTATTGTAAAGGATTGGCTAACGTAGTGCTTTCTGTGTCTCATCAGGTTGGAGAAGACGCGACTACAGTCCAACAAGAACAAGCACACAGTTTGAGCCCTGGTGACTGGGTGCTAATAAAGAAACACGTGAGGAAGTCTTGTTTGGAACCTCGTTGGCGTGGGCCATATCAAGTGATTCTTGTGACAACAACAGCAGTTAAATGTGGTGGCTTGCCTAACTGGGTGCATGCAAGTCATACTCGTCAAGTCCCATGTCCACTTGAAAGCACAGAGTCAGTTCAAGAAGAACAAAGAGAACGAGAACAGACAAAGAATCAAGTAGAGTGGGCGCAAGCTGCTGGGACTCAAAACACTGTCACTGTTGAAGCTGAAAGAGAATTAGTGTCTGGAAAGGATGAAGAAAAGAAGAAGAGAGAATCGGCTAAAAGGAGTCTCGAGACAAAGGAAATAGGCAGTATACCTAGAAAAAGAGAGCGAAAAAGTGAAAAATGGCCTGGAGGAGTTAAGCAGTTAAAAAGTACTTCGATTAAAAGGAGTTTACCTACTGTGATTGAAGTCACTAGCCTATCTGAACAAAGTGAAACAGAAGAAGAAGAATAAGCAGTGTGCAGAACAAAAAGAGCACGAATCCCTAGTCAGTAGTACGCAGCACCTGAATGGACGTATTTGGCTGCCACAAATGATTGGGAGAAAGAATTCATTGTGTTTTGTTCCAAAGACAACTCTACATATGAGCCACCCTAAATGAACTGTGATTGAGAAAAGAGGGTGCGAAAAAAAAGAGAGGAGATTTGAAAATAAGGTCATGAAGCTGTGATCTGAAGCTGTGACCTGAAGCTGAGCTGTGATCTGAAGCTTGGAAAGTGTGGGATACACAAACCTTGCTAATAATTTTGTAAATCTTGTTAACAAACCTTGCTAATCTACATTTAAGTTGATTGAAGAAACTACTTTTGAAATATTTTAGATTTTTGTGAAATTTTTATAATTTTTAAAATGGATAGAACTGAGACTGGTAATCCAAATCTAAGCTCAAAAAGACGAAAGTGTCTAAATGTTTGCTTTATATGTTTTCTTCTAATATTGTTTGTTTGGTTGGTGTTAATACTAATAGTGCCTTATTTTATGTTTCCCGTTAATCCTATTAATGATTATGTAAAAACAATAACAGAACTACCAAGAGTCTTTAAAGAGGATGTAGAAATAGATATTAAAAGACTAACAGGAAATGACTTACATCAAGATAAATAGATTAATGATTTCTCGTTAAATGTTTTTTGTAAATTATTGTACGAGTACGTCGACACTATGGATGCGAGAGATGCATGCAATTACCATCGTCTGTGCCGGAAGGGGTGACTTATCACCACCTCCCTTTAACATATGGAATTACATGTAGTGTACTAACAAGTTTGTTCTATGGCAAGGAGCAGTTTCAATATTATTACTCTAATTATGATTTAGTTTTCTCAGAAATACCTATTAAAAAGAATATG
Source organism: Calotriton arnoldi (assembly GCA_963921515.1). Taxonomy (NCBI): domain Eukaryota; kingdom Metazoa; phylum Chordata; class Amphibia; order Caudata; family Salamandridae; genus Calotriton; species Calotriton arnoldi. The sequence continues at coordinate 2,528,082 of CAWUFW010001544.1, read as the reverse complement.
AATATAGTGACTTCTGTTAAAAACGCAGATTATATGGGAGATTTTTCCATACCACTAAGCCTATAGATACTGTATATGCGCACAGAAATAACCTGACATGTAGCTTGCACAGTGTAGAAATAGAATTCATAAATACTGTAGAGGATAGACAGCAAGAGTTTAAGAGAAAATCTGTAAAGCAAAAATCTAGGGTACCTGCATGGGCTCATAGGGAGTGTGATTATAAGAAAGGAGAGACATATGCTGCAATGACTCTGGATTGGCATCAGAAGGGGAAGCTTTGCTTATTAAGACAAAAGGCAGATTATAATAATAATTTCATTGGTTCTAGTGATTGTGAAAATACCTTCCTAATTACAGGGGGTTGGGGTTTAAAAGGTGGAACTGATTCAGTATATCCTGGAATTTATTATGAGTGTGTTAAAAATGCTTATTATAGATTGCCACAACGTTGGTATGGATGTTGTTATGGGGTATAGTTTTTCCAAAAATCTATCATGTGAATGAGAATCATGGAACCAATGAAAAAAGACTAACATGGAATAAAAGGGGAATAAGTGCTGCAGAAATTGTGGGTGATATCTTTGGGGCTTTGATACCTTCAGTGGGAGTGATTTTGAACTCTCATTAAATTAGAAAATTGTCTACAGTGGTTGATCGTTTATCAACAGATACTGCTGGTGGTTTTTTAATGATTAATTCCGAGATGATTGCAATGAGATAAATGGTTTTGCAAAATGGACTTGCGCTTGAAGTATTATTGGCAAAAGAGGACAGAGTCTGTAGTATGCTGAAAATTCAACAATGTTCCACTTATATCCCTGACAAAAGTAGAGATTTGGAGGGATATATTAGTAACATTACACATTTGCGCAGTGATTTATTAGAATTAAAAGTTGGTGGTGTATGGGAAAAACTGGGTAAGGGTTTTTCCTCTGTGGGAAATTGGATTGCAGCACTAAGTAATAGCTTAGTAGGGCAAATACTAATACCCATAGTTGCTATTGCAGTAGGCATATTAAACCTAAAACTAATATATAGATGTTCTAAGTGCAAAGAAAAAGAGACAAAAAGAAGAGCCAAGAAAAGAAAATGAGACGAAATAGAGTTGGAAGACAAAAGAGGGGTTTATTATGAGATGTTGAGAGATGTGAAGGGTGTTGGACTAAAACAGATGAAAACAAGTGCATTCTGAAAATAATCAGATGGTAATCAGATTCTATAATTGTATGATGGCTTGATTTGACATCAGATGGGGGATTGATGGGCAAGATTATTTACAAATAATTTACTTGATTAAATCCGTTCATCAAGTGTGCAACTAATCATAGATAATAAGACATGACTAACAGTGTGGTTTAATGAAAGACACATGAGAACATAAAACTGCATCGTAAAAGCATGCAGAAAGGTTGCACACATGGAAATCTGAGAGATACTTAATATGTACTAAAATACATGGTGTGAGAAGTATTTTGTAGATCGTAATATAGAAATATGAATATGAAATGTTTAAAGTAGAAAGGTTCTTGTTTGTGGTTTTTCTCAGAAATTCAGAAATCAATGTGTAAAATAATAATATGATTTGCTTATTTTTAACCAGACAAATGTCTATAAGTTTATTGAAAATAATGTTTTCCTATATCGTTTCTTATGAACCTTTTCCTATTTTCTTATATGTATTAATAATGATGAGTTATAATGCTGACTTCTGTAGTTTTTCCATGTAGGCCTCAAACTACTGTTGGTACTTTTTCAGAAATATAGGCCTCAGATTTAATGTGTTTTGTCCTTCATTATTTGCTAAAATGCTGATTTAGACGTCCTAACATTGAAAATATTGTCGTTGGAATTTCCTTTCTACGGCCGGAGTATTTCTTTCTATGAACGACTGTGTCAACTTTGTTTTGAACTAACACGTAAGCGAAGTTAGTGAGGATGTGTAGAAACATTTTTACTTACATTTCCGAGGTGAAAGACATTATTGTGAACAATGGACATTTCGTCAGAATTCCGGATGACTATGGAGTTAGAAAATGATCATACCACTGTCACGCCATGAAACTCAACCAATGGAAACTCGTAAAACCTGTGGGTGGGTTTTTCTGTGAACATTTGAGGTATAATTACCCCGTGAGAAAGGATGCTCGTGGGCTGGCTTGACAATCACTCTTGGGTGCTTCCTTTTTTTCCGTGTCTGGCTACAACTTTCCTGCAAACTTTGGGCACGACCTGCTGTTGGTCTGAACTCTGACTTTCCCTGAATCGAACTTCTTCTGTTGCATTTCATCGGATGGTGAAGTTGCACAGGCTAATACTTTCGGCTGAAGGATTAGCTAAATCTGACTATTGCACGCTGTGCTTTAGTTCATTGATCTAGGTTCGTATGAAATCCTGAATTGCATACTGAAGTTGCCATGTATATCCTTTTCTTGCTCTCTACCCTCACACCAGTTATTGATTTGTGATGTATTTTGATTACTGATGATTTATTGAGATTTTGCCTGTATTAATGCAATTTAACAAAGAACTGATCATTCTAATGTATTTTTGTGCATTGACCATTCTACTAATTTCATAGATAAAAGTGTCTTGATACATATACTGAGCTTGTTCATTTATTTGACATTTTGTGGATTGACATTGTGTTGGATAGGCATTCCTTCATTATAGGTCCTCATGAGGGAATGACCTCTGTCTCTAATTATCGGAGTCCCTATTAGCTCACCACAAAGGTCCATCGGAGGACCTCATGAAGTTATAAGTGATTAAAGAGTTTTCATGGACCTACACTCTTGGTTATAGATAATGAATTGTGTGTGATGAAATTATAAATCTTTAGCACCGCTTCTGCTGGATCACTATCAAGAGCCAAAAAGCAGTGCACTGACATAAAAGCAGTTCGACCATTATTGAGATATCTTAGACTGAAAGCAGAACATGGGGAGCTCTCATACCTTCATTTTTCAAGAGCTGCCTGTTCACTCCTAAAGTGAAAGGGTTATAAAAAACACAACAAGCAGCGCTTTAAGTGAGGTGAAAAAGGTGAGGGGTCTCTAAAAGGGGTGGCCAAGGAAGCGTTTCTCAGAATCTTTTCCAAGAGGCGTGGCTTATGTAATGAGGGTGTAGCTTAAAACATGTAAACTAAAATCTTGCGCTTTACACAACGTGCCACATGACCAGTATTTAAATCTTACTAAAGTCTGTGGAAGCAGTAGTGGCTTTCGGAGGATCTCCTGTTCTCCCCCTCACACCACTTTCTTCTGAAGTCTCTCACATGGTTAGACACGTAACCCCCTTTCATCCTCACATCTTTCTGAAATCGTCCACTTGCTTATCTCACACTGTCCCACAATTGCATATATGGGACCATCGCTCTGTGTGATCTGCAGAGAGGCTAAGAATTGGATGTACATGTAGTCTGACCACCTCTATGACCCACCGACAGGCACTGTAAAAAAACTAATTCTTCCTTATCAATAACCTTTAGAGCTCTCAATTTTGCCCAGTGATAAACCCCTACCCAAAAGCAGGAAACACTCAAACACATGGCGACTCAGTTCAAAGTATCCACTGTATAAGTGTCAAATAATGCATGAAAAAAATAGAAACACAAGATATTGAAAAAAGCAAATATTCATACGGAATATAAGATGAAGCAAAATATGAAATACAAACAATGATTGCATCGCTGACATGGATTACCCTATGGGTTTTTACAGTCATTAAGAAATCGATCTGTGTTTTTTCAAGTAAAGGTAAGGACATGAATATAGAACCCAGGTAGTGACCTGTTTCAAAATGGGTTTTTAATTACCGCATGACCTGGCCCACTCAAAGCCCTATAAATAATAGCAGTCATTACAGAAGATCTAAACATAGTACAAATATATATTGTTATTAGTACTACAACACTAGCCATCGCTATGAACTATGGCCCAGAGTTATCATTATTTGATGCAGCACGACGCAGCAAGACAACTTGTTGTGCTGGGCCAAATGAAGAGGGCAAGAATGCGCCATATCTGTCAAGATAGGGCGCATTTCTGCTCTTTGTTGGGCAGGCCTCCTTGGGCATTGGTGCAAGTGTACCGGCGTTGCAGGCAGGATTGTCTTCCTGCACACAAAAAAGTGTGCTGCGAAAAGAGAAAAAAACGAGGAGAAAAAAAAGCAATTTCTCCTTGTTGAGCCTCTAACGAGAAGGCGTACAATTTTGACACATTCCCAGGTTTACAAGTCTTGGTAAATCTGGGAGTGCGCCAAAATACATGGGTGGATGCTTGGGAAAACCCACGCTGCCCCCCTATAGCACAGAGTAATGCAAGGCAGCAACTTGCACTGCCTTGCATTAATCCAGATTTACCAAGCCACGCAGGGCCACGCAAGGTGGCCTTGCGTGGATTGGTAAATCTCACTTAAGGATTGTGTTGCCTTTGTGTCACCTTGTGTAACGCACCTATCATAAATCTGGGCCCATGTCTTTAGCACCACCCCTACATCTGTCTGTAGGAAAGTAGGATCTGCTTCTATGGTTACCCCCACTTTTTGCATGGTGCTAAGCTGTATTTGACTAGTCTGGCTCGGATCCTGCTAATCAGGATCCCAGTCTATCTGCTTTCTCCCTAAATTGTTGTGTTCAGTACTTAGGTACATCCCAGATTGGATACTGGGGTACCCTTATAAGTCCCTAGTATATGGTACTAAGGTACCCAGGCATAGGTACCCCAGAGGTCTCCCATGGGCTGAAGCATGTATTATGCCATCCATGAGAGACCATTCAAAATGGAACTACAGGGCTGCCATTGCAGCCTGTGTAAGTTGGTGCTCGCACCACTTACTAAAGATATAGGTTTCCTATATCTAGGGTCACTGCAATTAAAACCTATAAGTCACCCATATAGCAGGCCTTTTGCAATCCTGAAGGCAGGGTGCTTGGTTCTAAGTGAGAGGGTGCCCCTGCATGAGCAGGACACCCCTGCAGCCTACAGAGTCCATTCTCCCAGGTTGTCAGTGAAGCTGCCATATACTATATAGATGGGCAACGCGTAATTACGCGATGACCATCTCGAAAACGGCTGCAATGAATCCTATCATGTTTGGTATCAAACATGATGGAATCATACCCCCTCACCGTAATAGGTGTTGGAGGTATGATTCCAAGCACTGGAAGAGCCCTCCGTTAGGCTCTCAGTGCCCCTGGTACCAGCCTTCTTGACCCGGACAGCACAAATTGGTTGCTGCCGACCAGAGACACGATTCTGCCCTCCTGCTGCTGAGCCAAGCTCGAGCAGGGGAAGGCAGAACAATAGGCATCCTGTCACAGGGACAGGATTTAGTGTATCGGGATGGGGTGGGTGCGCTTGCCAGCGCCACTCAGTCTGCATGAGGGGCACAATTTGGAGTCCAGTTCTGACCAGTCCTGGGAGCCGCTGGCTCTCGCTCTGGTGCAAAACTGGACAAAGGACATGGGAGTAACCTCCCCCCTGTCCAGACCCTCACCTGGGAGGGTCCCCTGAATCTTCCCAACCCTTTCCCTAGGGAACTTAAGGGCTTACCTGGGTGTAGGTCCCGAGATTTGTCTTGGGATAAGAGTCAGATCAGACACCACTGCACTTCTACTGGCTGGGCACTCTGGACTTTGTTTGGGCCCGACTTTGTCTCCCTTCCAGTCTACTGCATCGTCTGTGCCTGTGCATCATACAGGAACCTTCCAAGGCCTGTGAAGCATCAAAGACACTTGAAGAAATCTCCCTTGGAGTGAGGAGTGGCTCCCCTGCATTTGCAGGCACCGCAACTAAGTCAGCCGGTCTACAGATCCTGAGCTCCTCCAGACTCCGTGGGCTCTGCAACACAGGTGGGGGTTTTCCACAACTCCCAAGGCCTGCCCTGCCCTCACACCAAGTTTGAGGCCAGGATCCCTCGTGGGGATTGCAATAACCAAACCTCTGTGCACCGCGTCCAACTTGCAGTTGCAAAGGCTTGTTGGCTTCTTTCCAAGAAGATCTTCGGGCTCCAAGTAGCCCCAACCTCGAGCACCTCCAGTGACCAGAATCTTTAGCCACACCGCATCGTGTGCATTGTGGCCTGCATCTTTTGGTGAGCTGCTTGAGGTCCCCTCGCGACTCCAGTGCCTCTGGCCTGTGGGTCCACTTGAGGGTCACACTTGTTTCTTTTGGGCTCCCCTGATTGCTCGGGGCCTGCCCTGACTCCCCTGCTTTTGGTGAGTCCCCCTGACCTTGCTGGTCCCGACGTTGCTCCTTCTTTGATTCCTGCATGGCTTGCCTTTGCCATGGCTTGTTGGTGCTCTTGCCGGACACCGACCCCTCAGCACTCGACATCCTTCGTGGGACAGCTCTTGCACGGCTCCTGGTCCTCCTCAGCGTCACCTGGTCCTCACAGCTGCAAAGTCAAGGTCCTCGTCATCCATCCTGCAACACCCAACATCGGAGGGCTTCCAAGTCTCCTGGTCACCCCTGAGTGACATAGACTCTGTCCCCTCTGCTTGCAGGTACCTCTCATCAAGAATCCAGCCTTGGATTCCATCTGACATTTCTTCCTTCTTCCACAGCGGCACTTACCTGAAGTCCTCCTTTGTGTTCGATGTTTGTTTCCGACACCACTTCACACGTATGCACCCGGCTTCCCTGGTGTAGGTAACGTGGGTAACTAGGGTATCCACGGGTAGGGTGGCTCTCCAACCCTCTGTCTTCCACGGGGTTTCCTCAGGGTCTACTGGGAAGGGTCCTTAATCTTTAAAAATCCAACTGTGACTTGCACATAGAGTTGTACGGAGCACGCAGTCGTGTTTCCACACTGCACACGCTCTCCGTGGGGCCCCTATCTACTCACCTTGGGTGGTTCCTTGGGTCCCCAGCATTTCTACGTCCTCTTGACATAGTCCTGACTCGAGTCGTGGTTCTTATACCACTTTCTTAATATATGGTTTGGTCCCCCGCTGGGGCCCACTGTGTATTTCGTGCTATTTACTGTTGTTCTTTGCTAAAGTATTGTGTGTATTATGTTTTGGAGATATTGGAACGTACTAGAGAGTACTATATAATAAATACATATTTTTATAAATACTTGGTGTGGTTCTTTTCACTTAATCTATGCCATAATATTACATTCTGGTAAAACAAGCTGCTTTACACTCCTTCTGGACTAAGCCTGAAGGCTGCTCTCCACAGCTACCACTTAGAGAGCTTTTCAAGGTTGTCTACGACCTCTTAAATCACCATAAGGGTTGTCTGGACTGGTGCAAGGTGCCCACTTACATTAGTGGACATCATATACCAGGCCAGCTTCTCACACTGTCAAACAGTGATCTTTGTTGCTATTCGTACGTCTCCGGCTAAATAGTGCATATTTTCTGCAGTTTAGCCAGAGGCTGTCGGTGACAGACCCACACCTTGTCTGTCTGTGGTTCCTAAGGCGCGACCACGACACCGAGTCGTGCTCCGATTGCCAGGCCATGGCCCTGAAGGCTTTGAGGTAGCGGTCCCTGAAGCTGCTTGTGGCCCACCACGCGACTCCGAGGAAGTCGAGGTCTTAGTCAAGGGGAAGGTTCCGGGATCATTCGCAGAGCCCGAAGTCCTCTTCGTCCTGTTCAAAGTCCTCAGGACACTCAGAAGGCACAAGAAGAAAAGCAAGAAGTCAAAGCGCTCCTCGACTTCTCTTCCTCCGTCGGCCGATGAGTCGAGGGAGCCTCAGAATTCTAGTCCTCATTCCCCGAAACCTGCGCCTGGGCCAACTCCGCGCCTCCCTGAATTTCCGAAGGATGGATCGACTCCCACCCAAGTGAAGGAGTTCTATGAGGCCATGCGCCTCATATTTGGGTGGCCCAACCTTGCCTTGGGGCCCTGCGTGATCGGAAGGGGCCCCATCTGATTCTGTGCCAGTGGCTCTGGCCCTGGCGGGCCCCAAGGATCCATTCCTGGATACGGACCGCCACCAGTCGTGCCATCTCAATCTTCCCCGGCGCCGGTCCCAAAGCTGGTGCTCCTGGCGGTGCCTTCCCCATTGTCATCCCCAACTCTGACTGAGAGCCGGATGGGCATCGCACGATGCGGACTCTGGCGGGAGCCTTGCTTCCTAAATCGGGGCCTGAGTCTTGTTTTGGTGAGCTAGGCCTATGTGAAGACTGGGAGGGGTCACTGGACCCTTTGGAATACCAGCCCTATGAGGAAGAAGAGAGTATGGACTGGTCTGAGGAACCAGCCCTATGAGGAAGAAGAGACTATGGACTGGTGTGAGGAATAGTAGCCTGGATACGTCTCCAGATGCCGGACTGATTTCGCCCCCTACCATGACTATGGAGGAGGGAGCTTCTTATGCAATGGTGGTGAGGTGGGCAGCTGAGGTCCTTGACCTTCAGCTACACTTGGTGGCAGCCAAGACTAATCTCTTAACAGAGGTACTGCAACCGGGAGTCCCCACATCGGACCCGTACTCCCGTTCAATGATGCCCTCACTGATGTCCCTCTGGGTACGTGGTCCAAACCCAACACAGGGGCTCCTGTGAATAGGACGATTGCCCACCACCATCGCCCCGCGCCTGGAGACCCAAATTTCATCACCCAACACCCTACCCCTGAGAGCTTGGTGGTTCAAGCCTCCACCTCCCATGGAGCTTTCCCTACCGCTCCCCCGGATAAGAAATCCAAGAGGCTGGATTCATTTAGTAAGAAGATATTTTCTTCCGCCAGCCTGGCATTGCAGTCCGTGAACACCGCATGCCTTTTGGGACGTTATTCCCACACTTTAAGGGATACGGCTGCGCAAGTGCTGCCACAGGTCCCAGAGGAGGCCCAAGCTGTACTCTCCCAAGCTGTCACTGAAGGGAGAGACGAGTCAAAGTTCACGGTTCGATGCAGACTTGACACGACCAACTCGCTAGGCAGAACGGTTTCCATGACAGTGGCCCTTAGGCACCACGACTGGCTGAGCACGACTAGCTTTTCGGGGGATGTCCAAGCTTCCCTTATGGATATAACATTCAATGACACCCATCTCTTCGGAGACAAGGCAGATTCGGCACTCGTGCGCCTTAAGGGTTCTCGTGCTAGGGCTAGGTCCTTAGGTTTCTCTGCAGCCCCACGTCTACCTTAATCTGCCTTTCGCTCCTTTTGTGGCTACGTAAGGGGCTTCCAGCTGCGCCAATTTCCGCCCAGCCACCTTGCTGCGGAGGCTCCCCAGCCTCTGCGTGGCCGCGGTACCCACAGACCTCGTGGGCCAGGTTGCCAGCGGTCTGGTCAGTCTGCCACCACCACGACTGCAACAGCCTCCAAAATCTCCTAGTCTGCCCCTTTACCACCAAGGGCACACAGCTGGTGGCAGGATTCACCATCACCTTCCCCACTGGCAGTCCATACCATGGACAGGTGGGTTCTGCAGATAGTCGGAAGGGGCTACTCCCTCCCCTTCCAGACCACCCCTCCCGCCATGCCACCATCTCACGATGGGCTGAAGCTGGATCATCTGTCCCTTCTCCAAGAGGAGGTTAAGGCTCTCCTGGCTAAGGGAGCCATAGAGAAGGTTCCGGTGTCAGAAGTAGGCTGTGGTTTTTATTCCTGCTACTTTCTGGCTCCCAAAATGGACAAGGACCTTCGTCCCAGCCTCGATCTCTTAACTCTCAATCTCTTCCCCACGAACGAGAAATTTAAAAATGCTCACGTTGGCTCAGGTCTCATCTGCCCTGGACCTAGGAGATGGGAGGGTAGCGATGGATTTGCAGGACACCAATTTTCACTTACCCAGCCTGCCTTCCCCTTGGCTCTATCTACAGTTTACAGTAGGCCACAAGCATTTTCAGTTCACTGTGCTCCCTTTTGGCCTTACCAGCGCCCCTCAGGTATTCACCAAGGTGATGGAGGTGGTTGCAGCTCATTTGCGGAGATTTGGGGTGCCAGTCTTCCCCTATCGACGTCTGGCTATTGAAGGTGGGCCCGCTCCAGGCTGTCGTCTCCCACCTCTAAACTATGGCGGACCTGCTGCACTCACTAGGGCTCACTATTAATGTGCTGAAGCCACACCTGACTCCCTCTCAGATGCTCCCTTTCATCAGAGCTGTTCTGGGCACAATGCACTTTGGGCTTATCCTCCTGAGTGGCGAGTCCAGAATATTCAGGCTATGATACTGATATTTCAGCCTCTATCCTGGGTTTCGGTGAGACTGACTCTGAGGCTGCTGGGCCTCATGGCCTCCTGCATCCTGCTGGTGCCACATGCCAGGTGGCATATGCAGGCTCTGCAGTGGGACCTGAAGTTCCAGTGGGCGCAGCATCAGGGGAAACTCTCTGACCTGGTCCAGATCTCAGAGGGAACTGGGAGCGTTCTGCACTGGTGGCTTACGAACCGCGATTGGGTCTGAGGCTCCCCCTTCCCCAACCAGATCTCACAGTAGTGACAGATGAGTCACTCCTGGGATGGGGCAGACATCTCGGAGAGGTGGTGATCAGAGGACTCTGGTCTCTGGCAGAATCCGGACTCCACATCAACGTGCTTCAACTCTGTGCAATCCGACTGGCATTGAAAGCCTTTCTGCCCTCCATCAAGAGAAGGCTAGTGCAGGTGTTCATGGACAACACCACTGCCATGTGGTACTGCAACAAACAGGGTGGGTGGGGTCATTGTCCTTCCACCCACACACCGACGGGCAAACTGAATGGGTCAACCAATCCCTAGAAACTACACTAAGAAGTTTACTATCAACGTACACAGGACAATGGGATCACTTACCACGACCTGCAAGACTGCCTTTGGGAAGGGCGACTGTCAGGATTCCTGCCAAAGCTCACCTCTCTTGACTATCACAATATATCGGCATGACTCATGTCATTCCTCCCAACACTTATGAATGAACAAATGTCTTGTACCCTGACTGTTGACCATATTACATGCTGTTGGTAATAGTTAGCTTCAGCTAGAGCTCCCTGGTTTGTTTGAAAAGACTTCATGGCTTTTACAAATGTTTTACCATGCATATGCATGGTCACGTTTCAGGCGCCATGGAAACATCCAGAAAATCCACCAGAATAAGCAGCAAGCAATCGGCATAGATGACCTCAGCGTGAACCTTCCCGAAGACAGCCTCATCAAATTCATCATCTGCACCTGTTCCTTGCCATAAGCAATTAGAACGCGCCCTTTGTGAACATTCTAAAACATCTTCTAGAAGACAGCCTCATCAAGTTAATTATCTTGTTCCTTGTTACGAACAGTTAGAATGTGACCTTTAGGAACGTTCTAGAGCAGTCTAAGACCGTCCACACTCCTCCCCTGCGCTTAGCCTCTTCACCAGCCACTTACCTGTTTCTCGGTTTCCGGGATTCTGACTTGCCAGCTGCCATGATCATCCCGCTTCGACCTCACTGCAAAGAACGTCCTGCATTAGACTTGCACCTGGATGGAAAAAAGAACAAGAAGAAAAGAAGAGACGCATTAACAGACTTGATTTTACTACGCGCTGAGCTCAGTCGCAACATCATGCTGCAAACAAAGGTAACCAGTGTTTTTGTTGAACTTGTACATACTGTTGGCAGGGCTCTGCCAGAGAGGACTTGGGTGAAGTTAACCCTGTCCAAATTTGCAAGTGGGTTTGATGCTGAAATACTCACTACAGTTTCTTTTTTTGTGTCGTAATTTTTAATTATTGCAATAGAGGCGTACAACGGGATTTCAAATGCAGACGAAGTGCCATATTAAATCACAACGTTGAATAATACAATGTAGAGAAACAAGTGGGGGGAGGGAGGGTGGGGAGGAGCGGGACGGGGGAGAGGGGAGCGTTGGAGTGTAAGGGGGAGGGCACAAGACAGTAACAAGCATCTGGTATCAGATCTTTCATCATACAGTTGTATGCCGGACCTCGGCTGTGGATTGTAGCACAGTGGGTATTGGCACTTACCCAGTGCCAGCAATGTGGCGACCCGTATTGAAATGTCGTCTTAAGAAGCGGGGAGAAGTGGAGAGAGAAGAGGATATGTGCCGGGGTTTGAGCGCAGTTCAAGTGTAGGGGCAGGGCGAAGGAGGTAGACCTGAGTGGAGGGGGGAGTCTGTCGTCTGTGACACAAGGTGGGGTGGACCACGAGTCCCAAGCCGTGTAAAAAAAAGAGAAAAGCAGTTGCTGGAGGGGGAGGGGAGGGGTGATGGAGTGGGTGTGGGGAGGGTCAAGGTGGGGAGGAAAGGGGCAGGGGTGCGCTCAGTGTGCAGATGTATGGTGTTGGGGGCCTCCACCAGTGAGAGGGAGATCCATTTGTCTTTGTGCCCGGCGATGAGGAGGAAAGGGAAGGTGATGAGGGGAAGGAGAATGACAGGGGGAGGGGGAGGAGTTAAAAGGGGGTGGAGAGGAAGGGAGGGCTACAGAGAGGGGTGGGAGATAGAGGGCAGGTGGGAAGGAGGGGGTCAAATAGGAAAAGGAGGGAGGGAAAGGGAGGGGAGGTGGTCGATGGGGGGGGGGCTAAGGCAGGTGTGAAAGCCGGGGGTCTAGCCCGGGGGGGAGAGAAGGGGGTCTGTATCATTGTGATAGGCTGTCTGCTATGTACAGTGGAGGTGTGAGGGGGGAGAGGAGGAGGGGGGAGATAGCGGGGAGTCAGTGTTGATGTGATTAGTTTTAAGGGGCATCCTGGAGGAAAGGTGCCCATGTCTGGGTGAACACCTCAATCTGGTACTGCATGCCATATATGACGCGTTCATAGGATACTGTCTGTATCGTTGCCACCATCCAGGCTTCTTGAGAGGGAGATATTGGCGAGCGCCATTGGCAAAGAATGGGCGGCGTTGCGGACGTGATGGTTCAGGCGAGCCTCCAAGATCGTGTAGGAGGATAACGAGGGAGTGAAGGGGAGCCGAAGGAGCATGGACATCCCCAGGGTATCCCCTATGTATATCCAGAAAGGTTGGATTGAGGGGCAGTCACATAGGATGTGAGTAAGGGTGTATTACGTGGCTGCACATCTCCAGAAGTTCGAATGAGGTCGGAGGCCAGTCCTTTGCAATTTTTGTGGAGTCCAGTACTACTGATGAAGTGTCTTGAACAAGCAAAATTTCAATAGGGCTTCCTGGGCGCCTTTGTCCAGGGCTTCCAGGACGTCAGGCTAGTCCTCTTCCTCAATGGTGATCTGAAGACGGTTCTGCCATTTGATGTGGAGGCTGCGGGAGAGGGGTTGTGAGAAAAGGTGGTTCATGATTGTACTGTAGAGCCCTGACATCACGCCCCGTTGTTAGCCCCATGTGTGAAGGTATTCCACCACTGGTGAAGGCGACAGGGATCATGAACGGGGGCCTAGGCAGCGCCGCAAGCAATGCTGTAGTTGCAGGTATTGCCAGGCCTGTTGTGGGTGGAGGTCAAATTCCTTCCTTAGGTGGTAAAGGATTTCAAGTATCCGTCCAGCAGTACCTGGTCTAATGTATGAATGCCTCCTGCTACACACCGTGGCCAACAAATGGGCCTGCCGCCAATACGGAGGCTGTCATTGCCCCACAGCGGCGCCCTTTTGTGTAGTCGGTGGTCCACTCCGAAGAGGCGGTGGGCGCGGTGCCAGGCTTTAGACATGGCCCGCAGTGCTTGGTGGGAGTGGGAGGATTGGGGTACGCAGGCCCCATAGAGAAGGCCCAGTCCATTGTCGCCAGTGAGAAGTGAACGTTTGGTATGAAACCATTGTGGGGGGTCCGGGGTGCCTGGCATGAAATAGGCGAGTTGAGAAAGGTGGAAGGCCAGAGAGTATCGTTCCACCGAAGGCAGGTCCAAGCCACCACAGGAGCTACGCGGCATCAGTTTGGCAGCAGCTAATCGGGGACGGGTGGATCCTCACAGGAAAGCTCGTATCCAGGAATCAATGAGACATAACATGGTCAGTGGTACAGTGATGGGGAGCATGCCGAGCGTGTAGGTAAAGCGCGGCAGTGTGACCATCTGCCCTGCCTGCGCTCTGCCCCACATAGAAAATCCTAGCAGTGACCATTTTTCAAAGTTAAGTTTCATCTGTGTGATAAGGGGTGTCAAGTTGTCCGTGACCCTCTCGGTTAAGCCCCTTTTGACCAATATGCCCAGGTATTTAAGCCGAGAAGCTTTCCAGCGGAACAGGAATCTGTGGATTACCACTATAGTGGTACAGGTCGACAATGGGAGGACTTCGCTCTTGTCCCAGTTTACCTTGTAGCCAGACAATGACGCAAAGCCGTCTATTATTTCCAGTAGCGCTGGGAGGGAGCTGCTAAGGTCTCGTAGGGTGAGTAGGATGTCATCGGCATAAAGATATATCTTGGAGAGGCCGCCCGCGATGGGGATGCCAGTTATAAGTGGGGAATGGCACATAACGGAGGCCTGAGGCTCCATTGCCAATAGCAATATAAGTGGAGAGAGTGGGCACCCTTGACGTGTGCCCCTCCGGATCTGGAAGGGGTCGGAAATGAACCCTCCACAGTTGATCTGGGCTGTTGGGCAGTCGTACAAAAGTCATACTTTGGAAATTAAATCATCTCCCAGGCCAAACTGTTTCATGGTGGCAAAGAGGTACCCCCACTCAATGCGGTTGAATGCATTTCAGAGTCTAAGGAGAGAGCCACTGCTTCCTCAGGTAGGTCTCTGGCCACCCAGAGAGTATGCGCTAGAGTGCGTGGGTGGTTCCTGGAGGAGTGGCCCGGTATGAAGCCAACTTGTGAATTGTGAATGAGGGAGGGAAGGACCGCTTTTAAACGCGACACCAGTATGCTCGCTGTTCAGAAGAGATATTGGTCAGTAGCTGCCACACAGCAACGGGTCTCTTCCTGGTTCAGGGAGGACTGCGATCACTGCCCTGTTAGAAAGGGATCCCAAAGAGGCCGTCCGCTCTGATTTCTGGAAGGCCCCATGTAGGGAGTCAATCACCTCCTCCCCTGCCCATCGGTAGAATTCAGCCAGGAAGCCATCCTCTCCCATGGCTTTGTGATAGGGTAACTGAGAGATGGCTGTCGTGATCTCTTCCTTGCTAATGTCCCCCACTAGGAGTTTGCTGCCTTTGTCCGATAGGCGTGGAAGGTCGACCGTTTCAAGGAATGCGGCGATCCGATCCTCACCTGCCGGTGTCTCCGGTGTGTATAGTGTGCCGTAGAACTCAGCAAACTCATTAACAATGGCCTGGGGTTGTGTTAATATCTCCCAGGAGGCCGACCTAATAGCTGGTATGGCCATGGCTGCCTCAAGCTTCCAGAGCTGGGCCGCTAGCAGGGGGGTGACGAAGGGAAAGTTGGTGATTAGGTTAAGTGGAGGGAGCGCAACGAGGAGCGCAGCGCTTGGGGCTCTGGACTTTGTATTTGCACTGAGGGTCTAGGCTTGTGGAAGCGGCGCGCAGGAAGGGCCCCTTCCGGGGTCGAGGCAGGCTGGGGAACACACAAGCTTGCGTGCCTATATGTGTGGATGTGCGAGGGTAATAGTGGAAGTTCAAGGGTTCGAGGTCCCTAGGGCTGGGTCTAGGCAGTAGGTCACCTCCTCCAGCGAAGGAGACGGTGCAGTGATGTCATAGGAGGGGGTATGCAGCGGGGGGTGTAAGGGCACACCTGCATGTGGGTCCCCTGAAAAGCTAGCCACGCAATGTGTGGGTTTTGGGGGGGGGAAGGGAGCAGTGGAGTGGCGAGTAGCGGGGGTGAGGGATGTCTGTGGGCCTTTCCTGGGTGGGAGGATGATGCGCTGGCACACGCAGTGATCAAAGAGTGGAGGGGCTGCATACGGATAATATTACAGTGAATCACATTCTAAGCCAACATTGATATAGAAGAAGCAGGAAGAGAAAAACAAGAAAGGCATGAAACAATCAGTAAGAGATCTGGAAGAAAGAGATAGGCTGTAAGAAGGCGTGCTGGTACTCAGCCATCTGCTGTCTTCAGTCGTCATCTCTCCAAATATAGTTCCACTCCAGTATCCGAGTTGTCTTGGCTGCCTATCTCCGGGGCAGAGAAGGGTTTTAGGGGGAGTGGGACTTGTCCCTGTCCTGCTCAATCGTGAGTGCAGCCACTGCCTGGAGAGCCTGGTTTCGGTCTCCCTGAGAGCGGGCCGCTCTGTCGTGATCCCTGCCCCTGTGTCGAGAGCCCCCGGGGTCCTGCCGGTGATCGCTAGAGGCAATGGTGTGGGAGGGCTGAGATAGAGCTTGCCCCTCTGAGGTAGAAGGGGAGGTAGTGTCCATGTCACGGGTGGAGAGGTCAGTAAGGAAGCGGCGCAGGTCCTCCGGGTCAAAGAAGTCCCTTGATTCCCCATCTCTGGTGATCCGGAATCGAGCAGGTTCGAAGAGTCCATACTTGATGTCCAGCTGTCGAAGTGTGGGGCGGAAGGATAGGAGGGCTTTACGGCGCTCGTTTGTTTCCCTGGAGAAGTCCGCCGCCATCCACACTTCCTGTCCCTCATAGACGTACGGCCATGGGTCCGGACCGCCGAGATCAGCTGTTTCGCCTGTTCATGCCGGAAGAAGCAGGCTATGAGAGGCCATGGACGTGTAGGTGCCCCCCGTTTTAGCAGACCTATGCAGTGGGCTCGCTGTATCTCCAAGGGAGTATCGAAGGTTAGGCCAGTGAGTGCCGTGTCTCTGAGGGAGGTTTTAGCGTCTGTCCCATCTGTGGATTCCGAAATCCAAAAAAGTGCACATTGTCTCGCTGGCTCCGGTCCTCCAAATCAATTATTTTGCTATGGAGGATTAAGAATTCAGGGTCTCGCTCCAGCAGTGTGTGGATGCGGTCCTCCAGCACGGAGACACGTTGTGTCAGGCTGTCCACCCTGGTCTGGAAGCTTGCGATGTCTGATCGGATGGATTTAGATTCCGACGTCAATGCTGGAATGTTCGTGTCCATGCCCTCCAGACGCCGGCCCACAGTGGTGATTTCCTGTAGAATTTCCTCCATGGTGGAGTCCGGGGTGCTAGCGGCTCTGGATCGAGGCGGGTCTGGAGCAGAGGGGACCGTACCCAGGGGGGCGGACGTAGAGCGAGGCAGGTTTAGAGCCTCAGAGAAAAGCAACTGTCGGGCAGGCTTGCCCGCCCGTGGTCTTGCCAGGTGACATCCCTTGACCCTGCTCTGCAGTTGGCGGGCTCTCTGTGCTGGATCAGGGGGGAGGGGCTGATGATAGCAGGGGCCCTGGGCCAGGTCGCAGGTGCTGGAACGGCACTTGTGCGAAGCCCCCTAGGTTGCAGTGGTGACCCTGAGCAGGCTGCACACGAGTTCAGCAGGTGTCCTGTTGCCAGTGAGGGGGGGCAGGCGAGCGGCAATCCTTGGTCGTGGGCTTCGCGACCCCTCATCCCCACACGTCATGAGCCTCTAGGCAATCGCTTCGCTCGAAGCAGTGTCCTTTGTTATGTAGGGGAGAGGGGTATCTCCACTCACAAGATGTGGAGGGTGCTGCGTTCCCCATTGTTTCCAGCCGTGGTGTAGCAGGGAGTCCAACCCTCCGGGTTGGGCAGGGTGGTAGGCAAGCAGATACACTGGGGAGGGCACAGCGACAGCGCCCAGCAGGTTCACTACTCGTCTTGCCGCAATCCGGGGGTCACTCACCACCAGTCCGGTCACACGGTATCCAGGGGCGTTGTGTAAGTTGCCAGCGGAGGCTTGGCTGGTCCAGCTGGCAAATGAGCAGTATCTCAAGTGGGTATACAGGTTGCGGGTGGCGTCCACTGCTGGGCTCAGGCGGGGTTTGTACCAGGTGAGGGACGCCGACCAGGGGGTAGATTGCAGGCCTCCGCAGACCGGCCGCTCAAGTGGCGCCCTATGCTGCCGGTGCGTTCCTTAGAGCCGGTGGGTCGCATATGATGTTGCCGCAGGGCTCTCATACTGCACCTCACCGACAGTACACGCGGCTGACACGGTGGGGGTGTAGCACCAGCTCAGCCCCCTACCATTCTGTGTATGGGAGCCATGGTATCCTGGGGTGCGGGTATGGCAGCCTGGTGGTGTCCCGCCGCGTGTGGGCCCCTTTTGGCGGCGCGGGTGCTGGTGGATGTGTTGGGTTGGGGATAGAGCTCTCTGAGCCAAGCCCCCACCGCTTGTACGGGGAAGGCATATGCCGTCGCTGTGGGGAGGCACTGAGGTGGACCGTCAGCAGTCTGTCTTGTCGGGCCTCTCTGGAGGCCGTAGTGGCATTCAGCCCCAGTCAGACCCTTGGAACTTGCTCGGGTTGCGGCTGCACGCTCAAGGACAACGGCAGGTGGTCGAGGTGGATGCGGCGGGGGCAGTGGAGCCTTGCATCAAGTCCCCACCACTGAGAGAGAAGAGGCGGTTGCCATTGGTGTCAGGCCGCGGGGCTGCTTCTCGATGGCTAGCGGCCCAGCCGGGCCTCCTTGATGACTGTGGGCCGCGGCTCCACCCTTGGGCGCAGGCCTAGTGAGCCCTGCGGGACCAGGAGAGGAGGTCCGCAGGCTCGGTGCCGGTGTTCACCGCGGCGGCAGCACCAGCATCGGAAGTCGCTGTCAGCTACAGAGGCAGAGGGGACCGAGTGAATGGGTCCCTGCTTGATGGGAGATGCCGCGACCGCCTTCCAGGGCCCATCCTCGCACGGAGCTCCTGTATCAAGCGGCCATCTCCCTTCGTGGCCAGACCACGCCCTCCCGCACTACAGTTTTAATTTTGATAAAGGAGCCTCCATGGACAATCTAAATCAAAACTAAAGGTTGGTTGAGATTTGAAAAACGTTTGTGAGGTTATACCGTAAGAGATAGAGTTTATACTAGACTAAAGCCTTATTATTAGTTTATAGGTACCATATCTGCTGGTACCATTCATCAGGCTGGTGTGAATGCCTGCTGCAGTGTTGCTGTTGGGTAGACGAGCCACAGCTTCTTTGACTCTACATGCTCTCTCCATCTCAACCCCTTTCCCCCTGGGATTTGCCACCTGAGCAGTTTCTCCTCCTGTAAACCGAGGGCAAGTCTCTGGAGGATTCGGGAACTAGAGTCTCTGCACCATTGGAATCATCTGGGATCTAGGTAGGTGGCTTATGACACTGCGTCTCTGGACATGGCTGGAACACCAGATCATATCTCTGGAAGATCAACTTATGGTAGGTTCTCTGAACACCAGAGCTGACAAACAGCCACAGATGCCTAGCCGATAATGAATGACGTCTCCATCAGGAAGTGGTTCAAGATCTCTTTCAGCAGTGGGAAGAGCCTTGGTTAGATCTGTTCGCCACCGCCAAGAATGCGCAATGTCAGCAGTTTTGCGTGCTGGAGTTTCCGAGTCACTCGCTCAGAGACGCTTTTCATCTCAAGTGGAGCTCAGGCCTCCTGTATGGCTTCCTGCCCATATCACTCCTATTCAGAGTTCTCAAGAAAATCAAGAATGACCGGGCCGATCCTTGTGGCTCTGGACTGGGCTCTGAGCTTCTGAACATGGCCATCAATCCTCCGTTCAGGCTGCCCCTTCTGGAAAATCTTTAGTCGCAGCAACACGGGAGGCTTCGCCACCCAAACCTGCCCACTCTCCACCTTCTTGCATGGAGATTGAGCAGCGACAGTTGATAGCTTTCGACCTTCCTCCCGAAGACTGTAACGTCATCTTGGCAGCTTAAATGGTATATGCCTGCCGTTGGAAGAAATTAGTGGCATGGTGTCTGGAAAAATCCATTGATCTCCTTCATGAAGTTCTGCTTTTCATTCTTTCTCTTGCCCAGCAGGGCTCTGGTGTGGGCACTCTTAAGGTCTATCTATCTGCCATTTCTGCTTCGTACAGTTGCCTGATCAACCCTCTTTGTTCAAGTTCCCTATTGTACATTTATTCCTCAAGGGTCTTACTCATCTTTTTCCGTCCTTCACCATTCATTATGCCTCAGTGGGACCTTAATTTTGTTTACATTTTTTTGATGTGCACTCCTTTTGAGCCTCTACACAATTTTTCCCGTCAGGCTTTTCACCTTGAAAACAACCTTCCTTGTGGCAAAGTGTGTTTTGCACAAAGTCCTCCTTTCTACCAAAAGTGGTCACTCCTTTTCATGTAGCCGAATCTATCACCTTGCCTACCTTTTTCGCTCCTTAGATCCCTCTAAAGAAGAGGAGTGACTCCACTGTCTGGACCCAAAAAGAACATTGTTGTTCTACCTTAAAAGCACACTGGAGTTCCTGGTGGATGACTAACTCTTCGTGGAGTATGTTGGAGCAAAGAAAGGTCGGGCACTGCAAAAGCGGACCATCTCCAGATGGGCTATGCACTGGCCAAGAAGCAACCTCCTGAAGGTTTGGGAGCTCATTCCACCAGAGATAGTGGCCACCACTACGTTAGTATGCGGAGTTCTGGTCCTGGATATCTGCCAGGCGTGGGCTTCCCTTCACACGTTCACCAAACATTACTGTCTGGACAGTCAGGTCCGCAGCGATGGCCCATTCGTTCGGTCCTGCAGGACTTTCTTATTTGAAATTAGTTCGCAGACCCTCCTGCGAACTATGGGATGGTATCTGTTTAAAAGGTAAGGAATCTGCGGCTAGAAGTCTCTATCAGATGAACAAGTCACTTACCTTTGGTAACACCTTATCTGGTAGAGACTATATCTAGCCGCAGGTTCCATACCGACCCACCCAACCTCCACGCTCTGCGAACGGATTGCTAGGGACAGGGTTGACCCCTTTCAGGGCCCTAGTTTTGACATATCAGTGGTCAGTGTTCTTCATGGCTCGGCCCTTCTGGCGTGGAAAGTCATGAAAAGAAACTGACGTCATCACGCAAGGGTGGTGCCAATATAGGGTCGGCGACCACTTCTGAAGCGGATGACGCTGATGACAGACAAGGAGCCTATCGACGACACCTACTGGCGCGCAGGGGTACTGCTCACGAAAAATCTTCCAGATCCAGTCTGACGCCAGGGCAAAATTCAAAAGGTAAAAAATCTGCAGCTAGATATAGTCTCTACCAAATAAGGTGTTACCGAAGGTAAGTAACTTGTTCAACTGTTTCATAAATATATCACACTCAAATAATGTATCACATTCAGTACACAGATTGAGATCCAGATGGGTTGAAGATGCGGGCCCAATTGCTGGCACTGATTGGAACGAAGGAGATGGCAATTAGTGCTAGATTTAGAATAGTCCAGTAAAAGATCCTAGATTCCTAGATAGAGCATGGTCTCAACTCATGAGGTTTAGGAGAGTTGACAATGAATTGTTTATAAGAGAATGTAGTCAAGTAGGTACATTCATACACATTCTGTGGGTATGCACAAAAAGTACAGATTTTTGGGAAAACATTGGGAGAAAATATCCAAAGTTACCCAGATACCCTTACTCCTGGACCCAGATTGGTGTTGCTGGGAATGTAGGAAAACCAGGCTCCAACGTAAAATGTCAGTTTCTGCTAAGGAGAAGGGACTGCCCAGTGACAATAATATCCTGGCACAACAGGCACGAGAGTCTATTTGTTTCTTAGACAATGGCAACTTTGTTATATCAACAGAGAGGTGGCACTCTCTTTCTTCAAGTCCACCGTAAGTTAGGGGAACTAGCCACTTCCCTAGCAGGACTGGTGTTGGACCGGTTTCTCATCGGGGACCTACTGATAAAAGAACTGAGGGCTTTTGTAAACACTTTGGCAATGGGGCCTACATGCGTAGGGGTTCTATCAAGCACTGTAAGTGGGATAAAATAAGTTTGAGAGGGTTCTCTAAAAAAAGGCATGGGCAAAGAAGTGTAACTAGGAATATTTTATTAGAGGCGCCTCGTTAGTAATACGAAACACCCTGCGTATATTATTATAATACCTTCATCAGCTTCATCCCAATTTTTTTCAGGGAGAAAAATGCAAGTACTACTGAGGCCGGGCTTACATCCCCCCCACCCTTCAAAAAAAAGTAACAGTGGGGAGCCACGGGCAATGGCCAATGGGTCAAGGGAGCCACAAGTTGAAAAAGTTTGGGAACCACTGGTAAACATGTTCAATGCCATGCACAAAACACAGCTCTCTCTCAAAAACGTCTTAAATCATACCCTTTTAGAATAGGCACCATGGCAGGGGACGCATAGCTCACCACCCTTTCCAACAAGACCTTCCCACAGATCCTTTGGAGCTAAGAGTGACAAAAGTGGTTTGAATCAGTACCTATTTCACCTCGAGGGCAAAACGGCGACTTAGCTGCTTCAGCAGAGCTTCTTACAGAGCTAAAAAATCTTTCTAACCTAATTTTTCTTGTGTGTCTCACCTCTACTTAACAACTATGATTAGCAGGGAGGCTCAGGGAATTTTTCGACACATTCACAGCACTCTCTCTTGGCTCGCTGGTGTTTCACCATGCTGTTAAAACCATTGGCAGAAATACTGAGGGTGAAGAACATATGCATGATCACTTTCAATGGACAGTGGCAATCCTACAAAATCCGGCCCTCATTATCAATGCCAAAAATCTGAGTTGTTGACAACTCTGGAGATTCACACACTTCAGACTTCACTTTTGGTGATTTTTCAGCTCCCACCTTCCAAAATAAGACTGATAAAAAAGGAATTGAAGGAGATGGTATTTCTTTAGGACTTCTGATAAGGAATACATGTCTGTTAGCATCTTCCATCCAAGGCATTTTTAGGCACTCTTTACTGCAGGGTCTTGCAAAGATTGAAGGTTCCTCTTCAGAAGGAACTGTCCTATGTGGACTCAGTATTACAGACTCCAGACATCCAAAAGGAGATCCAGTGATAACTAGACCACATGGAGACATGGAACTGCAGAGTCATCTTTGGCATTGCCCCAGGGCTTGTGCTAGACTCTAGCATCAGTTGCCTATGATGAGGAGCCAGGTGTGGCGACCTGTTCACACTCAGAGAGTGGTCTGAAGACAAACTTGGTTGTCACAACACACCTGGAACTTCTGATGTTCACATTTCCGTTCAAGTGCCTCATTTAACAGCAGTCTATCTGAAGTATCCTGCAGAGAGTTCACAATATATCAGTGGTACAGTACATCAAAAGTTTGAGGGGTCCTAGCTTTTGTTTGAACCGGCCAAGGGCTTCTGGTATTTTTTTCTAGCCTGCAGCACAGATGCGAATGACTCCGTTAATAAGGAATATCAACACAAATGGTAGAAGACTGGAACTTGAACTCTCTGATATTCCAATGAATAGTGGAACTTTGGGGTTCATGAAGAACATGTCTTTGCACCTCATGATGATGCACAGCCTACAATGGTTTTCAGTCGGAGGCCTGACCCAGAGGCAATGGCAACAGATGCATTCTTCCAGCACTGGAAAGTGACCGTTCTTTATGCTTTCAGTCCATTCCTGATAATTTCAAGGCTGGTGGCTCAGCTGACGCAAAAAAAAAGGGAAACTTGGTTTTGGTGACAGGTCCCTGGAAGTCTCAAGCTTGGTCTCCAGTTCTTCTGGAAAATATTATGGAATGCTGGTAGACCCCAGGACTTTCAGACTGAACTGCTTTCCTCATCTGCCAGGACTCATCTTACAGCACAACCATCATTAACTCTATCATGACAAAAATGATTAGGTTGATGCGGTCAATGGGATTAGGATCTTGCAACAACCAATCTTATTAACATCTTAAATTTTCACTCACAGGAGGAAGAAGGGAGTCTAGCCTATAAGATAATGAATACTTATAGGTCCGCCATTTCTGCCGTTCTTTTTCCAGTTGCCAACATATCTGCTGAGAACGACTTGTAAGCTTGTAAAGGGCATTCATTATAAATGTTTCAATGAAATACGTGTTAGCCGAGCTAGTGATGCTTCTAAGTCTTGTTTCTTGCAAACGATTTACAAACATAAGGGGTCTGGATTTAGCATGTTGGATGTTTACATGAGGAGTCATGTTTATTATTGCTTGCCATACTAAATGTAACACAAGGTCTACCTCATACCACAGTTTTCCAGTGAAACCTCATCTGCCTGGTGACATGTCAGACGTTTTATGAGGTGAATACCACACAGACAGACAGGACAGATGAGGCCTTTAGGAAGCATTTCACTTTCTTGTGGTACTACTGTGAGATGGGCAATGGCAGAAGCAGGGTTACATGTCAGGATCTTTGTCGCTCATTGAGTTAGAGAGGCGGAAGCCTTCAAGTTTTTGGATCTGGGAGCTTAGCTGGAGGACAGTTAGAAAGCTGCTAATTGCTCAGAATGAACTTTCACATGTTTTTATTTTAAGGCTGTGCTGAAAGTTGCATCTGTAGTAGTGAGCAAGCTTAAAACTTGCTTATCCTTTACTCCAGCCTAGGCACAGAATGAAACATTTTCTAGCTATTGCAAATAGCTTTTGAAGCATACCTGTATATTCTGTTAAGGAGAAAGAGCCGATGATTATACCACCTAAGAAAAGTTATCTGTACTATGACAATGAGTTATTTACTGAATAATCATTGTAAAGTTATACACATTATGCTGTAAATGAGTATACATATTTAGATGTTTATAATTGCTTGTTAGAGAATGCAAGTCTGTTATAACTTCTCTCCTACCCCGTCCTACATGTGACAATCAAGATTACGCATGTATAACACTTGGGGAATTTGCT
The DNA here is from genome assembly GCA_963921515.1 of Calotriton arnoldi. NCBI lineage: Eukaryota > Metazoa > Chordata > Amphibia > Caudata > Salamandridae > Calotriton > Calotriton arnoldi. Next base: position 2,503,624 of record CAWUFW010001544.1, on the reverse strand, counting down.
ATTTTTTCCTTTTAAGTAATGACCAGAAACTGTAAAAGGAGAAAAATTTCATTAATTTCTTGGTTGATGTGGAGGTGTGTATATTTGGGCTGCAAACTATAAAGAAAGAGGCATTAATCTAGTGTTGCTGCATAATATGGGCTTGGTGTTCTCATTGATTCAAGTTTACTAAAGGCTTTGTAGTACATTCTTCGAAGTTTCATGATTGTTGTTGTTTTTCAATTTCTAACATTGCATATTCTGGTTGCTGTTTAAAATAGTAAAGAAAATGCTGCACAAACCTCACCTACAAGTCCTGAATAGAACTGGAAATTCTTATCTGAGATAGAACATTTTTCATTATCTAGAATTCTTTTTTTTTAACTATACTTAACTTCATATTAATTTTTGCAGTACAAGAAATAATTAAGGTTAGATGATCAATACTTACATAAGAGGGTAGGGATTGTGCAAGATGGAGGAATACATGATTGATGAGCTATGCCCCAATCGCCACCTTCAGCGAACAAAAGACCTGGCTAGCTTCCCTTACCATATCCAGCAAACCTGGATGAAGATGGGAAAGTATTTAGCCAACCAGCAACTATGATTATCAGCATGATTGCCATGATTCTGCATTTGAAGTGGTCTCTCTCTTCTGCACTGTCTGCTTCAGGGAGGTGTGCACTACGGGTCTGGCTCATGTGGAGATCACACAGAGCATTCCGGAGGAATGAAGTAGCAGGATAAATAATGGGGCACATTGTCAAAGGTGTTGTCAGCATCAATTTAGAGCCAAAGGAAGGAGAAGAAAAGCTAGTTAGGGGAATGGGGTCCTGAAAAAGATTAAGCATGGGATCAAATGACATGAAGAGTTTAGTCATTTAGTGCTCACCCTCAAGTCAGGGGTGGGCAAAGACAGACCTCCAATGCATTGAGGGAAGACCAGGAGCTCTGAGCTGAGGAGTCCATGAAAACCTGTTTGCACTTTGAGATGGAGAAGCAAGGTGAGCCACCATAGAGGCAGCGATCAAATAGAATCCAGGGCATGAGAACCCCCTGCAAGCAGCAGCATGCCGAAATTTCCCTAGTTTGTACTGAGGCCTGGTGAGTACTGTGGAAAGGTTAGCACCTACCTGCTTTGCCATAGTATAAAGCTTAGAGGATGAAGAACTGAAGAGAAAAGGGGTGCAGAACATACATATGAAACAGAAACTGGACCAAAGAAATTCAAGAGAGGAAATGAGACTAACGAACAAAGAGCACCTGCAATGGTTCCTCTTCAACTAATATAGACTGCAATAAGCTTGCTCTTCCCCTTTAGTTCTTTTTACACTGCCCTACAGGAACCTGCCTAGATAGAACGTTGAAAGGTTCACTTTGGACCAGTGCCACAAGCCCCTCCTAAGAGTCTGGCTAGTAAGAATTCAAAGCAATCATGGAAGGTGAGGAAATAAGTGTGCTTTTTTAACTGAACAGACCTGAATTTGAGCTGGGAAACAGGCAAGTACCCTCACACTGGGTCCCCAGTGATCAATAATGAGGCAGGGCAAATTTCCCTTGAGAAACAGAGTTAAATGCTTTTAGTAACACCAGGAATGAGACTCTCTGAAACCAAGGGGTGAAACTCAGAGGCAGACATTAAGAAGAGGCTAGGCTTGAGTATGGGGGCAAGACATTAACAAGCATTTGCAATGCAATAGGTCTCGCATTCACATGAGTTTGAGCTATTGGCATTGTAAATGACAATGCCTTTTATTTATGTTTTGAGTTTTAAAACGTAAATAAAAGGCATTGCCATTTACAATCCTAATAGCTTAAACTCTCGCAAATGCGAGACCTATTGTATTGCAAATGCTTGTCTAAACATACTTCGGACGCCGTTACCTCGCTGAGCCCATGATTTGTTCCTAGACCTAGAGGATGGAGACCGGATGCTGCTGATTATCTAGCGCCTGGAAAACAGCAACCACCTGTCCTAGGAGCAACTCACCCAACATCAGCAGTGAGGAGCTTCTGAGGCCCATTCGCCTCATCTAAAGAAACGTCCCATTGATCTGCATTTATCTGCATAGAAAAAGCATGAGTGACAAATAGGAAAACTGTCAGAAAGAGAAAGCAACAGAGCGAGGTCAGGCACAAAGCAGTTGCAACAGAAAAGCGGGAAACTATGAGAGATTCAGTGAAAGAATAAATGGAGAGAAAATGGGCATAACATGGGAGGAAAAAGAGATGGGAGGCCAGAGTGGAGTTAGGGTACATATGTAGTTCCTGGGTAGAACAAAGGTATGAGAGACAGGAGCTATGGAGACTGAGGAGACAGGCAGGAACAGAGAAAAACAATAAACCAAGAAAAAGAAACTAAATAGGAGCAGATCGAAAGAAGGACTTGGAAGATGAGCAGTATCTAATGGGATATTTTATAGACGAAAAATGAGTTATCTCGGTTTTAATGTAGCAATAAAAGAACATGCAGATTTTTATTTGTGAGCTATGTGCCTGCAGGAATGGACATCGTATGCCTCTACAAGAGATACTGTGAGTAGATATCCAGTCACACACTTTTCTCTTCCACACATGAGCATAGCTGTGAGTGAATCTCGACACTTTCAGGAGCAGAGTTTTGAGAGAATCTATGCTTTTTGTAATATTTTGAGTATTATTTTCAACATGATCTGGATATAGGCACTGGAATTAGGGGTGTAGGTGGAGCTGCAGCACCCAAAAATACCTATGCTGGAGTTCAGAACGTGATTGAGCAATAAAGATGTATTTAAAATGTATTTTTATCTTGTTTCATTTGGGTCTGTTCAGTTAATACTGATTACTTGACGCGCACGCACACACACACACACACTGCAGACAGCCACCGCACGCACACACACACACACACACACACCGCAGACAGGCACTGCATACACACACACTGCAGACAGGCACCACGCACACATACAGCAATGGCATACCATCTACCACTACCCTACAGCTCTGTGCCTCCAGTTTGCCCTGGGTCATGCCCCGAAGAGCTTCTACAGAAAAATGCAACAGCTCTGAGGGCCGCACCTCTAGCAGCTGCATTAGGGCAGGTGCCTCGGTCAGGACAAGAACCTGCTTGGCCATCGTCCCTGCACGGCGCCATTAGCTCCACGGCAACCGGAGTCACGGACCTAAGGAGAGCAGCCTTGACTCCGCCCACACAGTCATCAGGAATAACAATCTCCGCGCACCTACCAAAAACGAATGTTTTCATCTGTAACGTATGTGGTGTGCAAAGCGCTGCAATACCAACATATCAAGTTTGCACTAAATAAAAAAAAATGCAATTAACTGACAGCGCCATTGGTGCGCACAGGCTACAAACACACAACAGCAAATCAGTGCATGAAGAGAGCCTGTTCCAAGACGCCAAAGGGTGCACGCCACCAGCTCACAGTCAGGCTGTCCATTCAGAGCTACACATTCCACGACAACATTGTGTGTGCAGAAAAGGCACACACGAACCAGCAAGTTAGTGCCTGGCTAAAGGCACGCGCAACTGCGTCATGCGATGCACACCGATAACACATTCTATACCTCAAACATACTGACAGGCTGGAAGTGAAGAGAAACTTCCTCCAAATTACCTTTGTGTGCGACTGTGCACCACGAACGCACGGGATCATTGAGACAGTGGGTAGAGAAAGCCAAATTTCAGGGAACATGTGTACACATACGAAACACGCATGTGTAAGCAAGACCGTGTATTTGGCACTATTGTCTGCACAGCCCAAACGCACGCGGTAGTGCATGAAGAGAGCCTTTCTCCAAGGCACTGTTCTTCACACGCGGACCACACCCGAGGCACAGATGTGAGAGTCTGCAAAGCGGCGTGTGGAGAAAGCCTCTCCAAGGCACTATTGTGTCACGTCACAAACACACGAGTCACCAACTCATCCACACATCAAGGCATCTTGTGCACACACTCTGCTGTCAGAATGTGTGTGGAGAGCCACACTCGCTGTGAACAGCAGCAATGTGCGCACATTCACCTGGCTGGCATTCTACATCACAAGTACCAGTAGGCGGCAAGCAAGGCCACGGGTTGTGTGCACAGTGCACCGCACCCCTCCAGTGCAACACGGACCTGTGTGGATTGAGACATACTCCACAAGCGTACACACGAACATCCCATTCCATTCCACAAGCACTCCGGCATTGTAGAAATAAAAACCTTCTTAGGGGTTCACTGATACATCTGGTCCTTAAGACCAACAAAGAAGAGATTGGCACAGAAGCTGTAATATCAAAAAACATGTTTTATTAACCTCAGATGAGGGAGATTGCATCTTACGGTACCCGCAGGCCACTGTAGGAGGCATTCTAATGAGTGCAGAGAACAGGGTCCTTATATATGTATTTGTTACATAGTCAGCATAAAATCAAGGGGAGGTCCTAGCACATACAAGCATGCTTATTGACTAATATGGGTATACAAAATTTGCTTGCTCCACAAAGTGGGAGGGGAGACTAAACTGCTTACATGAGTAAGAATAGCCTGACAGTTCTATACTAGGAGCAGGTGCATTCTACCAGCTAGGCCTCTCTGAGCATGTGCAAGACTCTGGAAGAGGGAGAAAGCACATGGCGAGCACATGGCTAACTAAAATGGCTGCCAAGTACAAAATGGCTTTCAGCTCATGCTAACAGCGATTCCTGCAATCTTTAACAGATGATCCTTTTAGCATGAGCTAAAGACATTCCCATGATCTAGTAGAGACATAGAAAATATTTTGCACATTTTCTTCTCATAAATTCATCAATATCCTATGCTAGGTGGGCATTTACATTCTAAACATTTCATTAAGCAGGTATATACAAGGTATAAGCAGGAGTACAAAGTGAACAGAGCATTGGGTCATACAGGTAGCAAGAGAGAATAATGACTATTATCTCAAACAGAAATCTCAATATTTTCCAATCCTAAGCAGAAAGCAAATACCAAAACCATCTAGTCTAATTTTAAGTTTCAGGGCTCTGATGTATTTCAGTGACTATTTATGTCAATTTCAAAATAGCCAACAGCACATACCTAATAAAAACATTTTCAATAGACTTTCTCAGTATTTTTTATGAGGGCTAAATTATCAATTAATATACTTAAGGAAAGAGTAAAGTAACATGCTCAGATGAACTTTTCTCGTGCAGAATAAACATTACTCTTAAAAAAAATTAAAGCAATCAGACATATTATTACAAAAACAATCCTGGCTCCGGGGGACCAGGAGGACCACACAGGGCCATAGGAATTAGGACAAGGAGCCGCAAAGGGCTGCTCCTCCAAAAAAAAATGGGACGACCAAAGGGGTACATTACTAACAAAAAAAAGAGTCCTTGGGAATTTCTAGAACCAACCAGCCAGAGGGGAGTCTTCTCCCTGTGTCCGTTTGAGCCTCACAGGCAGGCTCTTGTTGTTCCCACGGTGGAGCTGCACAACTCGCAACTCAAGAATCACGGAGAAGGAAAAGTCTTTCTTTCAGGATAGGGCAATCACCCCCCAGGGCAAATACCCTCAATGATCCTGTCCAGTGTCTCAGGCAGTGCACCAGTTTTCTTCACTTTAATCTAACAGGCACCAAGGGCACAGCACCTGTACCCTAAACTCAAGTCCTTCCCTAACTCCTGTATTGCACCTCTGGCGCACTGCTCTTTTGTTAGGGCCACAAATTGTACCCAGTGTGCTCGGGCATCTCTTGATCAACAAACAAAGGCGTAGACTTGCATTCACTTGGGACCAGGACTCAAAGGCCTGAAGCAACCCTTGTTTCAAAGGGGGTCACCTCAAGCAAAAGCCTCCTTGCCGTCCTTGTCGTTCTGTGACTCTCTCAGCTGGGCATCAAAAACTGGATCCACACAAAGATTTCTCCATCCTGATTTGTAACCCCGTCTTTCGCCCAAGACAGTGGCAGGGGTACACACTTCACGTCCCAGTGCTTCCGCCTTCACTGAGGTCCTAGTTGCCAGCAAGGCCTATGCTGGTTCCTTTCGTTTTGACTGTAGGCTGGACTGGTGCTGACTCCCAGGCTGGATCTGATGTCCGGGCCCCTCTGGCAATGGTTGTAAGGCAGCAAATATCTATTGGTGGACAGAACAAGAGGTCTTTAGACAAGGCACAGAAATAATCTAACAACAGAGAGGATAGTCTCAAAATACTTCCTTAGTCTTGGGGCGCCCCATACATTAGCAAGGCACCCAAGAGCCACTTCATCTATCTGAGAGTAGAAAACCCTGGACCTATTGGCAAGTATAAAAGGAACGTTTTGGTGAACTGACAAGAGTAATACATCACCCAATCCCAAACAGCCAAGGAAGTCTGTGTTCATTTACTAAATTCTGAGGAAAAGAGAAAAACAATACAGACATACTCCAAATACTTACATTGGTGTATTCCTATATTACCAATCTGAAGAACCCTCAAGAAAAAGGAAATGTTCTACACTTTTACTCATAGATTTTACATTACTTGTACAGGACTGCAGTCACTTGTAAAATAATTTCTCTTACATGTTATGCTTAGGACCATGCTCTCATGTTATAGGCGCAGCAGGAAAATCTAAAACTGCTAATTTAACAGGGATTCTTATTGCAAAAAGAACTAAACTTCAACATAGTGAGTACATTTTCTCCAGCAGAACATGTTATGACAAACAAATTCCTATAAAACAATATTTTCCTTCAAAATGTTTGCTAAGGATCACATGAGCGTCTTTCCTGCATTGTACTTTTCACGATCTGGACTATGCAACATCATTTTCAAAAGGAAAAAAAACCCTATCTCCAGCTCTAATAAGGGCTGTCAGCTTATTGACAGAGACTAGCTAATAAAAAACTAGCAATGCCCTTGCAAAACTGTATAGAACATGAGAATAACATAAACAATAATAGTGTTGCCACCTGAGATTTTTTTGAACAGAAACCGCCACTATACAGTTCTCCTTAAAAATCAAATAAGGGAACATCAATCTGTTCTACTCATTCTTTCATACAGGATGGGCAGTAACATAGCTTATGTGTTTCATCTTTTTATTAATTCTAACAATTTTAAAACAGTATTACAGAATAGCCAATAACTATCACATGGCCATTTCCTAGACAGCTTAGACAGACTCAAAAAAAAAGTGAGAAAAAGAAGAGAGAAAACATAATTTTGCCTACCCTTAATTTGTAGAGGAGCTAGCCTCCTTCCCCCATTTTGACAGTAGGAAAACCTGAAACAGGTTTTACTTCTGTCAACACTTTCAACCCCTATTTGTAGCAACTGGGCACAAACAAACCAATGTATCAATTTCTTGAGCAATTGTACTAGATTAACATGAGGGCGCATGAATGCAAACTAAAATCCATTTCCTCCTTATCGTAGTCCCTACACAGTATTCTTTAAACTAAAACCATTATTTTATATACCTGGCAGATCAATGCTCAACTGAGGGCTGTTTTCCTTCGTTTCATATGACTGCGCAAAACGTGTGTTTGCCAAAAATAGGAAGCAAAGCTTCTCTTTCTCTCTTTGCGCTATCATCTCGTCTTTCAAAAAATCTTTCGAAGGTCGAAGTGTCCCAGCAAACATTACCCTTCACCCTGCTAAGTTGCTAAATGCAGAACTCCGACCTTTGACCCGTTCAGCAGCTGTTCATTTTGTTTGTGCAAGGCTTGCCATGCGGTTTTCGTAATGCAAAGCAACTCTGGAGAATCACAGCTAAAAGGCAGTCCTGTCCGATCCGTTTGCCAGTAATTTAAAGGTAGGATAATAACGTCTGCTGGTTTCTGTATACTTATTTTCATTTATGTACAGTGTGTGGTGTGCAATCTAGTAATGCAGAGGTCAGCTGTTTGTTTTATACTTGCATATACTTTATTGAAGCCTGAGAGCACGTTAAAACTGCCTTGAGTGGTAGAACTGCTTGTAAAATTGTGAATTTAGCTCAATTTCGACTTTGGTGGTAGGGGCACTTAAAAATGAATATCCTACAATATTTTTGCATAATAGGAACCCCCAGAGTGTTCTCTAGATAGCCCAGGAATGGGAAATCAGAAATGTATAAGATATACCCTTATAAAAATGAGTTTTGTACGGCTGGGTAAAGTGACATTTCACATTTAAGTTCCCTTCTTATTGCGGTACAGCACTGCTTAAATTCAACTTTGTTACTAGGAATTCACAGTATGATGATTAGGCTTTATAAAGATGAAAAAACGAATTTAAAGCATTTATGTTTAACAATATATTTTTTTTCATATAATTAATTTTATTTATTTTTTTAATCAAAACCAACCATTTTGATGATTCCACATTGGAAAAGCAAGCTTCATTCGTAGCCTATCATATTTAAACGCATTCATTCATAACCCTAAGCACAGAAGCCTTTACTTGAAACAGGAAAAGTCTGCGCCACTTTTTAAAAGGACAGTTATCATTTAACATCAGAACCACAGATGTACTTATGTAAAAAAGGCATTAAGAAAGGAAATCCCTACTTTCAATTTTGTTCTCTGTTATCCAAAATAATGAAACTGGTTTTTTGAAACTTTTAAAATAATGCAGGCCCTTATACCAGTTTTACACTGACTTAAAATTTCGCTGACTCAGCATTCCTGTCTGTGGCCGTGATCAGGAATAGCCATATGCTATTTATGCAGCTGTTGTTTGTCAGCAGGCGTCGAATTTTCACGCCTTTCTCAGGAAAAAACCCCTTTATTATTTGAAATACCCTGACAGAGTTAAATCCCCATTTGCTGTGTCAAACAGTTTCTTTTCAGTTAGTCAGTTTAAACACAGCTGTTGGAAAGCTTTTTTCTCGGGTGCTGAAAGAAAAGCATGTCACAGTCTATTTAAAAACTGAGGCATTTCAATGCAGTCAAATCTATCTTTCTATAATGTGTATTTAGTTCAGCAACGACCAAATTCACTCATATGATGTGCATGCCTTTTAATGTCTAATACAATGTATTTAAGGAAAATGCTGTAACGTGTATTTTAGTCTATTGATTACAAAACACACAATTTCGTTTTTATTCCTCTGTATGAGGCCTATTTTAATCCTATTGAATATGAATTCTAATTTTATCTTTAGCATTGTGGCAATTTGCACACATGTATAGTGTCTTACTCTGTCAATTTAATAGTAACATGCAGCTGTTTAGCATATGTTATATAATTCATTTCTGGATTTTTATTTAATATGTAAGTAACTAAATGACATTTTGCATAACAGAATGATGACAGCAAAAAAACATAAACAAACTCATTGAGCTCATTCAGACATTTACAGAAGGGGGGTCATATACTCAGAGCACACAACACAGCGCGCTTAAAGCTAGCCATTCTTACACAAAGAGCACAATCGCTATTTACTCACACAAGTATTACCAATGTCAAACCAAAAACCCACATAGACATTGAAACACATATTTAACCCACAAATCAATACTTAGGACAGCTTACAAAGTGTACGCAAGACCAACCTATTTGTAAATACTAATTGTAAGTCATATTTACAAGAAGAGCTCTCAAAAGTAGCCCAAAAAAACTGTTCCATGGTCAAGAAGCCAAAATACACCAAATTCGCCAGTTTTGGCTGGTAGAACACTCAAAAAAGCGCTCTGCATATCACCACTTATGAATGTTACTAAGTGCGCAGATCCGGATCCGTTTTATGTACATATTTAGTTCCATGGGGTACTTAGTCACCAAGGAAGAAATATCTTTTTACTATACGTAAACCTATTTAGGTATCCCCTCTGAGGGGAGTCAACTAAGTACTTACTAAATCCATATCGGTACCTCCAAAACAGCAACACTTTCAACAAAGTGTGCTAGAAGCAGGCATGTCAAGAATATTATAGCATATATAATATTATACTCCAAGTGACACTTAACACAATGTGTGCCGTTCAAGTTTTCAAAGTTAGAGAAAAATCTCCTCATTACCTGCCTATATGAATTGCAATGCATATATAACTTACAAAACAAATTCCAAAATTGGCCAATCATACAAACAAAGCCACAGTAAGTGTTACTAAAACTACCTTACCAATCAAAGGCATCAAACCAACAGCAAGTGCCGCAAAACGGCTCTTACCAATCAAATGGTGTCCAGGTTCCAACTGCCAAGTTCTGAGTGACCTAACGGTCGTTTTAAAATACTCACGCCAAAGAAGTTCTCAGTCGGGAGCGGCAAACACTTGGAGGATCAGATCAGGAAGACCAGAAATATACTGGGCTGGAAGACAAACAATCTCCGTGCGCAGGGTACCTCCTCAGTAGATTCCTGTCCTGTACTCCTCAGTAGATTCCTGTCTCCCTTCAAGACCACTCCCTTGGATAGCCGCTGCACCGATGAGGTCCACTTTCGGGCGCCATTTGTAGAAATAAAAACCTTCTTAGGGGTTCACTGATACATCTGGTCCTTAAGACCAACAAAGAAGAGATTGGCACAGAAGCTGTAATATCAAAAAACATGTTTTATTAACCTCAGATGAGGGAGATTGCATCTTACGGTACCCGCAGGCCACTGTAGGAGGCATTCTAATGAGTGCAGAGAACAGGGTCCTTATATATGTATTTGTTACATAGTCAGCATAAAATCAAGGGGAGGTCCTAGCACATACAAGCATGCTTATTGACTAATATGGGTATACAAAATTTGCTTGCTCCACAAAGTGGGAGGGGAGACTAAACTGCTTACATGAGTAAGAATAGCCTGACAGTTCTATACTAGGAGCAGGTGCATTCTACCAGCTAGGCCTCTCTGAGCATGTGCAAGACTCTGGAAGAGGGAGAAAGCACATGGCGAGCACATGGCTAACTAAAATGGCTGCCAAGTACAAAATGGCTTTCAGCTCATGCTAACAGCGATTCCTGCAATCTTTAACAGCATCACAAAGGCAAGGTGTGGCGAGGGCGGGAGCGCAATAAACACGGCAATGATCAGCAGAGACCCGCACACAACAGTTCCACTGGGCGGAAGTGACCCATGACCCGGAGCTAGAGACTCGTGTTGTTAAACTGGCGCACAGTGTCGGGTTGTAGGCGGGTTGATGACCCGCTTGTCAGTGATGCATCTCTTGTCTTTATGGGGCCATGTGTTTCGAAACACATGGCCCCATAAAGATAAGAAAGTGCTTTGCGACAGACGCAAAGCAGGCAAGCCAGTCCGGGTGGGCCGGCACAAAAAGCCAAAGGGAGGCAACCCAAACACCTAATTTCCAATGGCAGGCCACTGTTTACCATAAACGGTGACGCCAGCCAATGGAAACTTTTCTCAAACTCCTTATTAGCAATAAATCTCGCTGAGCGAGCTGCGCACATGCAACGCTAGGCGAGACCTAAAAAGGAGAAGCTAAATAGGTGATCCCAATATTCTTTACAGTTGTCAACCTCATAAAAAGCAATGAAAGGAGTGGTTTGAGACAAACTCTGAAAATAGGCGTGAGAATCAATTCTAATACACAGACTCTCCCCTCAAAACGATGCCTTTATAACAGGACTGCCATACCCCGGTTTACCAGTGCTGTTTGTTCCCCATTGTTGTCACTGTTTTCTAATACTCTATGTACTTTTTTTTTTACTATTTTCGGGGGGTGGGGATGCCATGTACTCTGCTGTGCCCTTTACACTGTTTTCTAGTTGGACAGGTACCATTTACTCTGCTATGTGCTGTTTAGTTGAGCAGGTGCCATGTACTCTACTGTGTACCTTTTTTTAGGCATGCTGTGTACTTTGGTTTGAGTGCACTATTTCAAGATATGCTTAACTAAGTGCAAATGCTTAGAATTAGTGTGGATTAGTTAATGTCTCTGTTTCCTGCTGGCCTGAAGGTTACTGGATATGCTTGGTTGTTTATCTGTTCAATCGCCAACCAACTAATCAAGGGCCTCCATTTCCTGCTCCAGTCTCCTGCCAGAGACCACCTTCTAATTGACAGGAAACACTTAGTAATCTTCTAGAAGGCCCCAGAGCCTAATGTGCTTGTTTACTCAACATTCTATTTCCTGCCCCAGTCTCCTGCTTTAGACAGCCTTCTAATTTACAGGGAATACTTAGTAATCTTCAAGAAGGCTCCGGATTAACCCTTGATTGACAGGCTATAACTACAGCTTTCAAACTCAGTCCCCTGCTTAGTTTCGTCGATTCTTCTTGTGTCTCTGAACAATGCCATTCTTAGGTTCCAAGCCCTGCTGACTGCAGCAAGAATGACCTGGACATCATCAGCTGGAGGCCAGTAACCCCTCAATGAATTCCGTACCTTCAAGATAGCTATCAACAATTTTGAACTCTGGAACCTAGTCTATCAACCGGAGCCGCTATGCCCCCAACACCTTGACTAAGACCATGTTTTCACCGTTTAAAGTTCCAGCTATTGCAGCCCATTACAAGGACCTCACATTAGTGCACTACCAGGCACCAACTTATAGCACTTTCTTATAGTAATTCTTGTTTGGTATGTTTCAATAAGGACTCGCACCTCAGGCTGATTGTAAAGCATTCATGTATGGTTGTCAGGAGTGACTGCGTTCTTGTAACAGAGTACCTCGTCTGAGTGAAGGAGTGTGCCTTGCCACTAGAACTTAATGGGTTGTGCTCAGACGGATTAACAACCACCCACCATTGTTTTCACAGGAGGTCCCGGAACACCAGGACCATTGTACACACACTCTCTCACCAACCCCTACTCTCCCAAGGTTTAGTCACCAGTATCAGTAATCTCTTCTGATTCTATGGATTAACCTCACGGGGAAGTGACGGAAGGTCTTCACTTCTGCTGAAGTCCTAGGAATTCAGGTGAGTGACCTTTGCTGTCACAATGGCAGGCTGAAGGGGTTGGAAGGGCACTTATATGTACATTCAGGAGTCTGTAAAAAGGCCAATGTAGACATATGCCACAGAGAGAAGATACAGAAGAGGACACAGAAGCAACATAGTCACATGATGCATTAATCACCAAATTCTTTATAGAGACTTTTTTCACAAGCATTAAGAATGAGTGTGGCTATGTCACTTCAGACCTCAGGAAGGGCCCACAGATGATTCAAACCTGAGCAAATAAATTGACTTTGTGGAGTAAACTGTTGACAAAACATGGAAGTAACACGAACAAACATAGGCCTTCATTATTTCTCTACAACAACAACATATCTTCCAAGGAAAACAAGAAGGTTTGGATAAAAAGTCAGGGAGAAATAATAAACAGTTCAGAGGATTCCCTAGGGAGCAGAAGGTATAAGACATACATCCAAGTAGTGTTTAGAGTGGTCTTAAGTACCACCAGTGACAAACATGTGTATAGAACAAACTCCTACAATTGTGAAGGTGTGAACCCATTGTACCTATCTCCACAGACATATCACAAGGATGCACTTTTTCTACATCAGAGAAGAAATCATGTTCAAGGTCAGAACAGGCAGTGAATGAAAACTCAGATGTGAGATATAACTCTAGAAGGACCTTTCAGCCGCCAACCTGCAGAAGGAGAAACCTTTCTAAATGGTCACAGAAAAGCTCCCCAACAACAAAGTTGATACAGAAGTGCATTTCAATGGTAAAACAAACCACATACAGGGAGAGCCTAAAGGACACATGATTAATTCTTAGTCTGGACGATTAAAGAGACAAGAAAGCAGACAAATACTATAGCTAAGCAGAAAGAGAAATACAACTGGTTTGGATAAAGGAAATGAAGAGACAAGATTTCAGCCTAACATGAGATCAGAGAGGAAACAAGGGCCTACTTCAACATAGCCAGAGAATTAGCACTAAGCAAAATGCGGCAGAAACACAGCCCATGCAAGAAGATATTAGACTCATAAGGCAAAAAGGTCTGATCTCAGCAGTTAGAAAAACAGTGAGAGATCGGAGTAGGGGAACACTAATGTGGTGGGATGCAATGCAAACACTTCATGAGTCGGTGAGGATGGAAGAACGTTCATTTTTCTTCACAAGTCTTTGCCCTCTTCCCATTTCTGGGTTCTAAGTAAATTGACAATTTCATATGATCTCAATTTCTCCCTTGGTGGGTTGGGAGTTTGGGAGACAGCCAGTTAGAAGCTGCAAGAAGGGGGCATTGTGTTTAAGTTGCAGGATTGTCACAGGTAGAATAATTTTGCTTAAAAGACCACAGTGAAAAAGGAAGGTGGAAAGAGGGCAGCTTTCATTGGTATCCCGGACACTGCAACATAGGCAAGGGAAAGTGAAGAACAGTTACAAGTTAAAGAGAATAGCACAGAACAATTTTCCAAAAGTGTACAACACACTTGCATATCAACATGCCTTCCAAAGTGCCCTACAAAGGCAGCTGTCTTAATACCCACACTAGAGAGGAGCTATAATACAGAAAATGTGTAGGTTGGAAGCATGCATCCTACAGGAGACATCTCTGCTGTAGAAGGATCTACATCTCTATATTTAGCTTAGACCTAAGTTCTTCCCCCAGCAAGTAATGGCAGTCTCTCTGAACAAAATGCCAGGAGTGTATGTCCTCCAGGTCAATCACTTCAAGTTCTTGACAGGACAAGGAAGAGAAATGGGAGTTTACATATGACACGTGTGAGGAAACGCCTCTCCTTCACTTCGACTTATGTACCCAATTGGGGCCAGAGGGTCTTCCAAAAATCTAGCAATCCAGACTAGCATAGACTGCCCTAAAGGTCCAATAATGTTCATGATTAGGTCAGAAAATCACGGGCTTCAACATGACCATGTGCAGGATAATGGCTAACACATAACTTAGATCTTGTGGACAACAGCAATGCTTCCTGGCAATATGCAAAGGCTAAATAACATGGGTTTAATTGATATATGGCGTTATAGACACCTGGAAGAAGCAAAAACTTTACCACTCAGTAACCATCAAGACAAATGTCAGGATAAATCTCAAGTTATCTGACAAGTGCTTGCTGAGCACAATAGAGGAAGTAGATGATGACCCTATAATAAGGTTATTGAGATGGAACCCAGCCAGCAGTATAAGAGGTGAGCAGATATGGAGACCGACCAAATATTTGTGAAGCTCATCGCAACACACAGCAAGGAATAACTCTTCACCAATGGTATGCGGTAGGCTAGCAAAGCAATCACTCAAATTGCTTTAAAAGTTATGATTAAAAAGACAATTTATTAGAGCTAGTTATGAAACAGAGAACCTCCAAGAAGTGGAAGAAAGACAAAAGTAAGACCACTACCAAAAGATCTGACACAATAGTATTGGTGATAAGGTGTCTGTTGCAGACTGCAGAACTAAATGAAGCAGAATACCCTCTTGCAAAATGAAACCAAAAATTGTTTCAGGATGGGGAAAAGGCAGGCATTATTAGCAAACCAGTTGCAAGTAAGCTAGAAGAAAGCTTAATTGCAGAGATCAAAAAATCAGAGAGTAGTAGCTCAGATAAAGGAGGAGGATATTCTCAAATGTGTCCAAAGGTTATTGGGATATCGACAAGTGACGTAAGTGAGAAACAGGAATAAACAAATTGGCACCCCAGGATGAATAAAGTAACAAAGTGATCCTGTAACTTAGGAAGTGCCCTATTGCATGCGGGTTTCATAATACTAAAACACTCATTAACATATCAAAACAATAGTTAAAAAATCCTGACTTCCAAACTATTTTATGTGATGCCAACCCTAGGCCACCTGGACCAAGCTAGATTCATAAGCAGCAAGGGACACAATATAAACTAAAAGTCTTGCGCACAACTCACAAAGCACACATTTGGCTATACTGGTCTTGCTAAAAGCCAATCATTCATTAGGGTTGATTGGTAATTTCTAGACTCATTTATGTGAACAGGGAGTGGAAAACGCATTCTAAAATGGGCGATTGCAAGCTATAAGTACCCCACAGCCAGGATCAGGGTAAATGGGCAATCATCTGTAAAACTACTAATCCGTCAAAGAACGCTACAAAGATGCCAGCTGCCCCCATGCTGTTTGCCCTCAGAGTGTGATTCTCTAGCCCAAAGGATCCCCGATAATCAGTTGAGCCAAGCAATCAATTTGAGTGTTAGACCTGACAGCCTTAGGGTGGTCTTCCCACAAACATTTTGCCTGTTTGCTTCATATTTTCCTGATTCCTTTTTGTTAGTTCTAGGACTCTGAACACTTTACCACTGCTAACCAATGCTAAAGTGCATGTGCTCTCACCCGTACATCTGGTTTAATTGATACATCCACAATTGGCATATATAATTTACTATTAAGTCCCTAGTAAAGTGCACTACATGTGCCCAGGGCCTGTAAATTAAATGCCTGAACTGGCTTGGCAGTTCGGGCTGGACTGTTCCCACAAGGAACAGGGTCAAGACTGATTTGCATATGGCTGGGTCCAAACTGGGGTGGTGTGGTGAGCAAAAGAATGATGGATTAAACCCAGATCCTTGTGACTGGGGGTGAATGTTTGCATTGTCCAGCATTCCGTCCATCAATTGTTTCTTTTGCACTAGTGGGACTGCAGCACTGATTGTGACACCCACTCAAGTAGCCCATTAAGCATGTCTCGGAGGCGCTAGAGGGCGCGCGGCAAGATGGCTGCGCCTTAGTGCAGCTCTGCCGGCCGAACGTATTATCCGTTCAAAATCCTGCCTTAAAGCGTGCCAGCCAAAACTAAAAAACTCGGCGCAGGGCTGCTGGTGCGCCCGGGGTGCATCGTAGTGCCATTGCAGTGCAGTAAAGGGCGCAATCACTGAGAAAATCGCCTGGAGATGCGGTGAGGCTGGAGACAACATGGCGGTTGCCGGACGCGACTGAGTACCGCGCCGGATTTTGGATAGAGCCGCAGAGACCAGGGCACCCTTGGGGTCCGCGCGGAACTGTGTGGCGCTGTGGAGACTGTGCGCCACTGAAATTGATGGTGAGCAAACTGCGCTAGACCACAGAGGCTGCGGACGTCCTGGGGCCTCAACCGGGGGAGTGACGCCACTGCTCCACCGCCAAGGAGCTGAGGGATCCCACTATTGGCCGTAGGGTCTGGTGGTATAAAGAGGAGGCACGGCGGCCAGAGCTGAGCTATGTGGCTGTGAGCTGCCTGGATTGAGGCTGCGGGAAGAGGGGCCTGTTAAGTCGGTGTGGAGGCCTGCTTCTGGGTGACTGGAGAAGGAAAGTGCGCTCACACATCAATTATAAGAAGCACCCCCTAGACTGATTGGCACATGTGGTGCATTGCTCTCACCCAGCTTGGCGAAGACATATACTGCACCGGCTTCCCTACATGGACCCTGCTGAATGCAGCGTGGAGTGGTGGGGGCTGCTAGCCATATGAGAATGGAGGGATCTGGTGAGGCCTGGGGCTGCTGCTGGTGACGTTGAGGGAAACGTGCAGCGGGACTCCAGCTGCCTGCCTGTGTTCATTGCTGGTGGCGTTAAGGGAGCCAGGTGGAAGGGCTCCAGCTCCCAGCGTCTAACTGTAAGTAGAGTGGGCCTCAGCACACAATCCCAATCTGGTTTCGCCAGCTACGGTGCTGAGCAACCGCCTGAAGGTGGAGGCTAAGTGCGGATGGTCGATTTGGACCCAGCTGTGCCACAGTTGTCTACTGCTGAAATCGCTGAAGTGTGGGTTCTCCGTGTCGTGGAAGGCCTGGACAAGAACGTTAGAAGCTCATTAGATCCCCTGACCCTAAAGCCAGCTTTTATCGTACCCGTAGAAGTGTAGCGGCAGGGCTGCTATTGTGGGCGTTGGTGATACCAGACGGCACGGCTGGACGGTCGGCCATAATGGGTAAGATAGACAAGAACCAACACCGCCTCACTTTCGAAATGTGGAAGCCTAGGAGGTCGCAGCAGCGGCCGCCCTCAGAAAAAGACGCTCAGACAGAAGAAACCCCATCGTTGGAAACAACACTCCTGGCTATGCAGAACATTCTGCAATCAATAGAAGGGAAGATAGACGCCTTAAATTTACGCATGGCTCATATGTCGGCGAAGCTCGACAAACAGGGGGCCAAGCTGGGGGACGCGGAAAAGCGATTTCCGATGCAGAAGACAGCCTACAAAATGTTTCAACCAAAGCCCTAAACATGGAAAAGGTCTTGGCTGTCATCCAGGCCAAGAAGGAGGACCTGGAGGCTAGGTCGAGGCGTAATAATCTGAGGATCACAGGCCTGCCAGAGTCGACCAATACAGGTAAACTGGAGCTCTATGTAGAGGAAATGCTCAAGGAGATTTTTGGGGTGAAGAACCGGTCGGCCATGCTGATTGTGGAGAGAGCACATCGTTCGCTGGCGGAGCCCCCGATTCCTGGCGCCCCGCCGAGGCCGATCATCGCACGGCTGCTCAATTATAGGGATCGCGATGCAGTCCTGTGCCTTGCATGCGAGAAAGGCTCTATAAACTATCATGGGAATGATTTGGCTTTTTACCCGGATTTCACTGCATCGGTCCAGGCAGCGAGACGGGAATTCCTGCCTGTCAAGAAGGTGTTGATGGCAGAGAACATCCCGTATGCCATGCTCTACCTGACCCGCTTACGAATTGGAACAGACGGTACTGCCAGAATCTACACTAACCCCAAGTCTGCCATGGAGTATGCCAAATCATTAAAATGACGTCGACGGGACACAGCAACCGACCTGGATGAAGAGGAGCAATGAGGAATAGTGCTCTGGAGTGCACTTTGACTCTGTGTTTGACACCTTGTTGATGCAATCCTGGCAGGTGCGGCATCCGGCGGATAGAGGTGGAGGTCAGCAGATGGAGAAGACAATAAGAGTGACACCGCCGTATAGTGGACTTCGCTTTTTGGACACTAGTACTGCGGTTTGTGAGTATTTCAAGGTTGCTGGCAGCGGAGACTTTAAGTGAACTTGAGTTATACAGGACATATATAGGTCTGACACGCTACCTTAATGGACAAGTTCGGCCACCTCCCTGACAAGTGGGAGGATGATGGGGCTCTAGTGTTCCCCGATGGGTGTACCCCACTTACAATTTTGGGTAATATTACGTAGGGGGGTCATGTTAATTCCTTACTGGGATGGCTTTAGCAGGTTGGGGGTGCTGAAGTGGGTGGGGAGTTGTCTGTGTTATGTTGCCAGTGCAGTCTACATGCAGTAGCGAATCAAGCGCGATCCGAATTGGGGGTGTCTCCGCAGCAGTGGCACTGGCGGGCTAGGAATAGGCAATGTGATGTCCAGGTGGTACTATTAAATTGTTAACATGGAATGTGCGAGGTCTAAACAACCCCAAGAAAATCTGCAATGTACTAGCATACCTGGATAGGCAGAATATCCAAGTGAGTTCCTGCAAGAGATGCATCTCACTAAACACACAGAACAGAGGGTGGGGTCCGCTGGGCTGCTGTGCCTGTGGCAGCGTTGTACTCGGTGTATTCCAGGGGAGTACTTGTGCTGGTCAGGAGGGGTACTCCGTTCACGCTAACCGATTCTGAAGCGGATGAGCAGGGAAGGGTGCTCTTGATACTGGGTAATCTGGGTGGCACAAACATACTATTTGTAAACACGTATGGGCCTAACGTAGATGATTCCGCATTCAATAATGATGTTTGGAGGCGCATTGCGGCTTTCCCTCCCTCCGCACTGATATGGGGTGGTGACCTGAATGTATATCTTGATCTGCAGCTTGACCGCTCGGCTAACACGGCATGGCATGGGAAACAGGCTGCGCTGGTGATTGGGGAAATAATGGAGGCAGAGGGGTTGGTGGATGCATGGCGGTGCCGGAACCGAGCTGTGAGGGAGGGCACATTTGTCGACGGTGCATGGATCGTGGTCCAGACAGGACTTCCAGCTAGTCTCCAAGGATGCGAGTTCGTGGACTGTGTCAGTGAAGCACCTGGTTAAACACTATCTGACCATGTCCCGGTGCTCCTGGAGCTGGCGATACCTACTCATAAGCGGCCGCCGTTTCAGTGGAGGCTGCAACCGTTATCCCTACTGGACCAAGTATTCGGTACCACGATCAGGGCAGCTATCACAAATTTCTTTCTGGAGAATGAAGGCACTGTAGATGAAGCTAGTACACTGTGGGAGGCTTTCAAAGTCACTATATGGGGTGAATGGATTAGGGCGCAAGCAGGCGTTATAAAATCACTGAGGAATGGGCTGCAGGACATAGCTGACAGGATTCATGCACTGGAACGTAAGTATGAACAGGGTCCCTCACACGCACTGCTAGCCCAAATTAGGGAGTTAGTGTCAGAGCATAATCAGGTTGCCGAGCAGGAGGTGCAGCACAGATCTAAGAGGTGCAGAGCGCGTCTGTATGGGGAGAGGGGTAGGCCAAGTAGATCTCTGGCGAACAAATTGACAATGCCGAGGGTGCAGGAGCATATCGTTGAAATAATGGACAGTGATTCTGTAGCACACTATACCACTCCAGAGATTAGTCAAGTGTTTATCAAGTTCTTCTCTAACCTATATGGGCATAGGTCAACTGTTCAAGATTGCGAGATCTCGAGTTATTTAGAAGATATCACGCTGGGCTGGCTGTCCCAGGGTCAGCGAGAATATCTGACTCAGCCTTAGACGGTCGAGGATGTCAAGGAGGCTATAATGTCGCTCCAGTCTGGCAAAGCGGCAGGGTTGGATGGGCTGCCCAGTGAGTTTTACAAAACTTATGTGGATACTCTGGCCCCGAGACTACTTGAGGTGTTTGCTGAAGCATATGAAAAGGTTGTACTACCCCCTACCCTGCGGGAAGCACTCATTCTAACGCTGTTGAAGCTAGACTAGGAGGCCAATCGTTGTGAATTATACAGGCCGCTGTCATTAATAAATATAGACACAAAAATGTTGGCGAAAATTATTGCCAATAGACTTCAATCTCTGGTCCCAAATCTGGTCCTGCCGGATCAATCGGGATTTGTGCCCAAAAGATCTACCATACATAATCTGCGTACTATTTTTGCAGTGCTGCATCAGTTAGACCCCGAGCTTCCAGCCGCGGCAATACTACTGGACGCGGCGAAAGCCTTTGATTCGATACACTGGGGGTATATGTTTGTGGTCTTGCAGCGTATGGGGATACCGCCCTTTTTTGTGGAGATGGGTGTCCCTCCTGTACACAAGCCCGGTGGTCAGGATACATATCAACGGAGTGGTCATGCCTCCAATTGAAATATGTATGGGTACCAGGCAGGGCTGTCCTCACTCCCCGATGTTGTTATCCTTGGCGCTGGAACCACTGGCATGTAAGATCTGGCAGTGCCATGCCAATGCCCCATTGGGTTTCCGGCAGCACCCGCTTGCCATATCATTGTATGCTGACGATATGTTGCTATTTGTTAGGGAGCCTGCGATACATATGGCGTCACTATTACGTGAATATGTCCGGTTCGAAAGGCACTCAGGGTTATGCATAAACTGGTTGAAGTCCACGGGTTTTCCTCTAACAGAATGCACTAAGGAGCTTGAGCTAGAGTTCCCACTGGCTTGGTCGAATGAACCGGTAAGATACTTGGGTATCTGGGTGCATAGAGAGCCCAATACGGTGGTCAGCATGAACTATGGGCGAGCGATTGCCAAAATAACGGATCAAGTTGCGAGGTGGACACGTCTTCCATTGTCTTTAGCAGACAGAATAGCCGTTGTGAAGATGACAATTCTCCCCAAATTGCTATATCTGTTCGTGAATATCCCAATAATTCTGAACAGGGCAGTATTTAAGACTCTTCAGTCATGTTTGTTGGTATTGGTGTGGGCGGGTAAACAGCCGAGATGTGGCTGGGACACCCTCACGCTGCCAATCAAACGTGGGGGGTTTGAGGCCCTGGATTTGCGATTGTATCATCTGTGCGCGCAAGCGCAATTCGCGCACTATTGGTACTTCCCACAACGCTATCTACCGCATCTAGCCGTGGAGGAGGATATTGCCTATCCGGTTCCTTTGACTGCCATGGTCTCGCACAATAGAACGGAGGGGAATAGGACAGTAATAGACACAGTCAAATGCACTGTTAAAGCGTGGCGGGCTCTGAGTGATCGCGCAGGAAGGGGGTGTCTATACGCGCCAGCTATGCCAATTGCTACACATCCGGATATCTCAGTGGCACAGGAACGTGGGGCACTCAGCATTATGCAAAATGCAGGAATTACTAAATTAGGGGACATGTATATTAGTGGGCAGTTTCTATCCCTGGATGACTTTATAGTTGGGCAATCAAACAAGTCGATGCAATGGTTTGTTTGTACTAGATTACGCATGGCTGTCAGAACATTCCCCAGTGAGCAGCTGATGCTAAAAGCATTACAAGTTGTGATAACAATGAGGGACGGCAAGGGGCTGATCACTAGATTATACAATGCCTCCCAAAGAGAATTCGATATGTCCAGCTCTGCCTCCCTTGATAAGTGGAACAGCAAGCTGGCTGAGCCTATGGCCTTGGAGGACTGGGAAGCATGTTGTGCACTGATTGGGCACCTTACTGCCAACTGCAACCTTTGAATAATCCATTTTAAATTTCTGCACCAACTGTATCATACTCCTGTGAAACTGCTGAAATATGGATTCCGGGAAGGTGCTAGATGCGTGAGATGTGGGGTGAGATGTGGGATGGATGGGGCGGATTTTATGCACTTGGCCTGGAATTGTAACGCTATATACGACTTCTGGCAGTGTGTAACGCAAGCATTAACAGCCATGATGCTGGATAAAGTTGAGTGTACGCCTGAAATCTGCTTGCTGGGACTGGTAAAAAGGCTTAAGCCATGCAACAGGCGTATAGTGGCTGTCTCCACTTTGCTGGCGAAACGTGCACTTGCAATGCATTGGGGGAGTAGAACAGTCCCAACTGTGGTAAAATGGGTTAGGGATCTTGTGCATTGTAAAGAACAGATGGAAATATATGCTGAGGAATTGCCTGTGGCCTCCAGACCTAAGGACTGCTGGTCACCATTGGCAGTGTACCTGCTGGAGCACCCAGATGCGATATAACTGCTTTATATATTGCTGTGTATTGCTTTGTATAAACATGTAGAATAATTATGTTGTTAAAAAAAAAAAAAAAAAAAGTACAATAACACTTGAAAACCGGAGTTTATCTGGTGCATCTTTGGTCTACATGTACTTGCTTCCATTGTGCATCTATGTACCTTCCATGTACTTGGATCTGTGTGTCTGTTACTTTTCTCCTGAAAAAGCATATCCAATGCACTACCCTATTTCTCATACTGTACCTCTATCAATATCTTTAATCTACATATACTTACCTCCTTTATGCATCTATGTACTTTCAATGTACTTATGGATCTATACATTTATCACTTTCTTCTAATTTAGCATTTCCAATGCACTACCCTATTTATCAGCCTATACTTCTCTCAATATATCTTCTAGCCCAACTTTCTGACTCATCTCAAACTTCTTTCTACTACTCTTTCCAATGCACTACCCTATTTCTCACCCTATACATCTATCAATATATCCTCTACATCCACTCTCTCATTTATCCCAAACCCCATACCACTACTATGATCCCCAAAATAACCCTTTCTAGACTCTCCTCTACTCTACCCCTCCTTGCATCATGACACCTCTTTTACTATACCGATCCCCCAAAACAAACCTTTCTAAACTCTTCCCTCTGACTCTTCCCCTCCACAACCCCTTTTTACTCATCCAAAAGCCTCCTCCTACTGCTATGACCTCCAAAAATAAAAAAATATCTAAATCCTTCACTCTTCTATCCCTCCACTATCTTTTTCAATCAAAATAACAGACAAACATGTTCACTTCTCAAATTTCATATTCCACTATACTAATTCACCACTAATCCTTTATGGGTTCCAGAGAAGCGTGCTACTCGCCAATAAAGCGCTTCAACACCCCATCAGGGTTACAAGCGCTATATCAATGCAAACCTTTTTCCCTTTTCTACCCCTCCCCAACCCTTCTCAATCCAAATAACTGACTAACCTATCCACCACTCAAATTACTTTCATATTTCACTATACTAATTCAACACTAATCCTTATGGGTTCCAGAGTAGCGTGCTACTCGCCAAAAAAGCGCTTCAAAACCCCATCAGGGGTAGCGAGCGCTATATAAATACAAACCTCTTTCCCTCTTCTATCTCGCCGCCTACCCTTCTCTATCCAAATAACTGAATAACATATCCACCACTCAAATTACTTCATATTTCACTATACTAATTTTCAACACTAATCCTTTATGGGTTCCAGAGTAACGTGCTACTCGCCAGAAAAGCGCTTCAACACCCATCAGGGGTAACAGGTGCTATATGAATGCAAACCTTTCTTCCCCTTCTATCCCTCCGCTATCCTTCTCACTCCAAATAACTGACTAATATCCACCACTCAAATTACTTTCATATTTCACCATACTAATTCACCACTAATCCTTTATGGGTTTCCGGAGTAGCGTGCTACTCGCCAAAAAAAAGCGCTTCAACACCCCATCAGGGGTAACAAGCGCTATATAAATACAAACCTTTTTTCCTCTTCTATCCTTCTGCTATCCTTCTGAATCCAAATAACTGACTAACCTATCCACCACTTAAATTACTTTCATATTTCACTATACTAATTCAACACTAATCCTTTATGGATCCCGAAGTAGCATGCTACACGCCGAAAAAACGCTTTGACGCCTCGTCAGGGGTAGTAAGCGCTATATAAATGCAAATGCAATACAATGCAATTACAATATTGTGTAACTGCTAAATGTGGTTGAGTACGATGTTTGATAAGCCATGACATGCTAGACACCACTTAATATGGAAAGGAAGAAGTAGCACTGCACAAGTTGTGTTTTGATTGTTGTTTGTTGTAAAAACTTGCATTATATGTAAGATCCTGGCTAATGTGCAGCATTTGGCGTAGTGTGTAAGCTGTACCATGCAAAACTCACCTACTTACCAAAAAAAAAAAAACATGTCTCGAGCCTGCCACTGCAGAGCCTGTGTGTGCAGTTTACACTGTCACGTCGACTTGGCATTTAAAACCTCTTGCCAAGCCTTAAACATATTACATATAAGTCACCCCTAAGGTAGGCCCTAGGTAGTCCATAGGGCATGGTGCTGTGTCATTAAAAGGTAGGACACGTACTTTTAAGGTTTGCATGTCTTGGTAGTGAAAAACTCCCAAATCGTTTTTCACTACTGTGAGGCCTACCCCTCTCATAAGATAACATGGAGTAAATCCTTATTACACTTAATAAGCGGTCATTCCTGATTGAGAGGGAATAGATATGTCATGTTTTATACCTATGGATTTGTAATGATGAATGCTCTTTTATGGTAAAGTCGAATTTATCATTACAACTTTTAAAATGCCACTTTTTAGAAAGTTGGCATTTTCCTGCTCTTAGCCTATTTGTGCCTGCAACTTGTCTCTGATCAGTAAGTGGGTGATAGCTGGACTTTGTGTATCCCCTCTAGACAGCCACACACAAAGGGAACTTGGGTGTGACTTGATGGATCTTTCTGGGAGTATGGGAGGGAGGAGCTGTGCACAGCCTAACACTTACACCTGAATAGGCTGTGTCCTGTCCACACACAAAGGGCTGCAATCCCCCCCCCCGTAGTGAGTCTGGGCCAGGGCAGGAAGGGAGGACCTCTATGCACTTCAAAGATCCCTCTTTGAAGTCACTCCCACTTCAAAGGCACAACTGGGAATATGTACTGGACCTCGGACACCACCAACTCAGTACATTTCTGAACCTGGAACCACTCTGCCAGGAAGAAGAACTGCTGTGCTAACGGACTGCCACTCTGCTGGACTGCTGCCTTGCTGAGTTGCCCTGCTGCTCTCTCAGACTGGGTAAAGACTGCACCTACATCACTTGAACCCAGAGTTACTCCGAGGTCTAGCTGACTAGCCTTCTGATCTGAAGTCTCAAGGACATAACAGACTTCCACCAGGGCTCCTGCACCTGGACTATTGGAAGTGGCGTAAGATGCTTGCTGCAGCAGAACCAACGCATCCTCTGCAGTGAGAGGAGAATCGACACATCACTACTGTTGCGGGAACAGGACTGGTGAATCTCACTTGGAACCGGAGCATCGGCATCGGAACAACCCGCATCAGAACCACCACATCACGGCCACTGCAGAGAGACGATCGACGCATCCCCTTGACTGTGTGGAGAAACCCGGAGCATCAGCTTCAGAACCATCGCATCTCGGAACCATTGCATCGTCTTCAGAACCAGCCCATCGCCACTGTTGCGTGGAGAAAATGGACACATCACCTCGACTGCGGGATCAACACTGACGCATTGCTCGGCTGCACCCAGCATCTTCTCTGTTGCGACCAGGATCAAGGTACTTTTGTTCAGCGGGCCTTGCAGGGTACCTGTATCTGGCTCATGCTCCATGGCAGTCAGCCTGAACTTTTGACTTTGTCCCGGTCCGGCGCGACCAGATATCCGAAATTGGTGCCTATTGCTTCTAAGCACTATTTTCACATTCAATCTTTAAAAATGATTATATTGGCTTCTACTTATTGGATTTTTGTTGTTTTGGGCAAAGAGGCGGTCCTGGCAGGAGAGTTGGAGACTAAGCGGGCCGCCGTGTTTTGGACCACCTGAAGTCTGTTAAGAGAAAATTCACTGGCTGAAATCAGGAGGGCATTACAATAGTCTAAGCGACTTATTACTAATGCCTGAAGGAGAGTTTTACGGACTGTCATGGGGAGAAGAGGGAAGACCCTTCTCAGGAGGCTCAGTGCATGGAAGCAGGAGCCCACAATGGTCGTAACTTACTCCTTCATCGTTAATTTCTGGTCAAGGTGTACTCCTAAGTTTTTTACTACTGCTTTCGGGACAGGGGCAGCACCCAGGTCAGTGGGCCACCAATCTGGGGACCAAAGTCGGTCAAATTAACATTGTCTTGAATCCCAAGCAGTATAGGTCCATACAAATGAATGTGGGAGCTAGGAAGGGGAATGGAAGACACTCCAGCAATATCCACTGAGGGAAAATAATGACTAGTTGACTGATATGTGGCACTTTTTTCACCCCTGGGGCTCCAACTTCTCCAACTTTCCAATAGCACAAATTACACATGCTAGGATTATTTGGTAGTGGACCAATGCTTATTCATTTTGCTTGACTTTGTAGCTCACGTTCCACAGACACTTTTTGATCATGGCCCAGTGACTGGGACTTGGCACACTGTGATGGGGCGAAGACGGAAGACACATGGAACTGAACTGTTCCTTTCTCAGGGATCCTTTGGTATCAGACAGAAACTAGATCAGAGATGACATCGTCCTCAAAAGTACAGAAGAGGCTAGCAAGAAGGCAGTAGTGTGGGGAAACTTTCAATAAAGGTAGCCATCCACCTCAAGACTACGGGGGAAGTCTTATTATTCAAACTCACACTGGAATTACAATAGACAGAAGATAAGGATGGAGCTGCACGCACCTTCGTTTATCAAACGTTGACTGCGCTGAGAGCTCAAACACAT
The DNA here is from genome assembly GCA_963921515.1 of Calotriton arnoldi. Classification (NCBI taxonomy): domain Eukaryota; kingdom Metazoa; phylum Chordata; class Amphibia; order Caudata; family Salamandridae; genus Calotriton; species Calotriton arnoldi. The sequence goes on along the minus strand of CAWUFW010001544.1, from coordinate 2,476,234 downwards.
GCTATAGAAAACAACGGAGTTACTTTTATATTAGCAAAGTCAGGAACACGCAACCATGAGGGTGAAAATAAGGTGAAAAGATTGCTGCCAACATGTTGTGTGCCCTTGCTTAAGTCTCAGAGGTGAAAGATGAGGTGAGGTAGCACATGTATCAGAGGATGGAAAGCATTAAGCATTCCAGTCTTTTCTTTTAATCAGACACTGTATCAAGCAGAGCACCCAGACCTATACAATAGACCGATATTTACACACCACAGCCCTGCACGAACTTAGCACAACTGACAGAGCTGCTCGTGGCACCATTAACTAAAGAAGAGATACTTCGGATGCTCAGAGGCTTAAACCCTACCAAAGTCCTGGAACAGGAAGGCATCACTGGCACTTTTTACAAATGTTCACGCCCCAGCTGCTCTCACTCTTCACAGATGTCTTCAATGGGGCTTAGCCACCTAGTGTATAAAGGGAGCAACGATTTTGGTACTTTTGTAGCCAAACAAGGTTCCCATGTTAAGGGTCTTATACTCCCTGATTTCCTCAATGAACTTGGATGTAAACCGCTTTATGAAAGGTTTAGCCAGCAAGGTGGATGATGCACTACCTTTCCTATTCCACACGGATCAGGCTGAATTTATCTAAGGGCTCAACACTACAGACAACACCAAAAAAAGCCTTACACCACATAGATATGGTTAGAAAGTGGGGGAGGGAGGCAGTCCTGTTTTCTATAAACTCTGAAAAAGTGTTTGACCATGTTGACTGAGGTTTCATGGTACACACACACTGATACTTTGGGTCATGCTTTGTAAGTTGGCTTGGAACCGCTATCAGTGCTCCTGGCCAAGGGTTAGATGGTCAATGTACCAGTTGGATTATTATCCAGAGGTGTCCCTTTCTATCCTCCTTTTTGCACTAGTCTTAGAATCCCTTTAACCAAAGCTCATGGGCAATCCTGCAATTAGGGGAACCAACCTATGTCTTAGCATGTTCATGATCACAGCTGTCACTACCCCAATGACATTTTAATTACACTAACTTACTCAGAACAGCCCCTGAAAGAGTTATGGAGAATCCATGAGGTGGTAAGCGTCTGCGGCAATCTAAACATATCAGAAGGCCTGATTCTGGAGAGAGGATTACAGCTGTTGTGACAACTATGGCTGTTCACACCTTCCCAATGATTGATAACGAGGATCCAATATCAAGGATCCAGACTGATCCCAAATTTGCATCTGTACACAGCCAAACATTGTTCAATCCTGCTCTCAACAGTTTTGTCCTGACAGCACCAACATGCTGTCCTGGGAGGGAAGAATCCAACCTTACAAATGATGATACTGCCAAAGATTATTAATACATTCCAGACCCTCCCATTGCATCTCATGCAGAGCACTGTTAATGGCTTTCAGAAAATCTATAATTCCTTTACCTGGGGCGGGAGGAGGCACAGGTTACCGTGAAAGCAATATATTAAGCATCAGAGACAGAGAGGCTTCGGGGTTCCCCACCTACCTCATTACTATCAAAATTCCTAGTTGTGCAATATGCTTAAATGGTCGCTAGGAGACACACAGATAAGCTGAGGTGCTTTGTTGATCAAATCTAGTACCTCGTCCGCCGGTACAGAGGGTGCAAAGAGGATAAAACGTGTACATTTCCTGTGCAACGAGAATTACACTAGCAGTTTGGGACTTGGTATCAGTGGGAAGGGGCTGGCTACCTACCCATCCCCATTCATGCTTGTTTTCAGAAATGCATCCTTTGGCCCTGAAATGGATAGGAAGGTTTTCAGAGCCTGGTGATTTTGGCTGCAACATACTACTTAGAGCAAATAACTTTGCAAAACATTATCGAAGGGGGAGGCAAACTGATATGTAATATAGATGACAGTAGACTACATCCCACCTACACATTATGGACAAGGTATACCTAGAAATAAGATACTGAAACTGTAGAGCAATTCCCACATCCGATACTCATGAATGACTACATAAAATGTGGTACCTCGAATGTTTGGCTAAACTAACATATGGGTTTCAGGGCTATCTTACGGGTTTTAGGAAAGTACAGGTTCAATTCTCTGTTATTTGACACAAGACATGTGGGGAGTTTTGAGTTCTGAGCATCCTGGAGAATGCCCTAAAAGCTAGATACCTCTTCCTATCTTATCCCAGTAATTTCAGAGTGACAAGAATGTTGGATATTTTCTAAAGGGAAGTGGTCCTAATGCAGGCAATATCAAGCCATCCCACGTTAACAATGTGTGAGAACTTCTGAGTAATTTATATTGGGCTAACTTTTGGTTCAGTGGCCTGGAAGGGATGAGGGAATGGAGGGAGGTCACATTAGCCTTACATGTAACCCAATATTTACTGACCTATGTTTGTTAATAGTTCAATGCAAAACTAGTAAGATTCCAATGAAACATAAAACAATCTATCATTTTCATTCCAGAACCATATGAGTGCAAATAACCAATTTTCATAATTTGCATTTATACCACAAACGCAGATGTCATAAAATAAAAAAATTAAAACTACTACACAGGAGAAAAAAACTATCTCTGGTCAACAACAGTTTACAGCTCAAAGTCAAGACATTATATTACAAAATGTTAACAGCAGAATGTTCAATAAACGTTTGTAAATAACAGGATTATGGTCGCCTGGATAGCTTGATCTAAACCGGAAACAACCATCATCCCTAGATTCAGGAGATATTTCTATAACACAAAGAAGACTTTTTATTTTTGTGGAACCTTCATTTTTTTCAAAATTATTTTTTAAAACATTATGCACATTCTTTTTAAAAGCAACTGTTTCACTTTACTCTAAACTAATCACTATTTTCTATAGAATATTCAAGTTCACTCCCCTTTTTTCACAGGGAAACTTACTATAATAAAATTGTCAAAGCCCTCTTTTCACTTGAGGAGCTGTGTAGAAAACTTGTTGAACAGTATGTTTAACTAGCTTGTAATGTTACAAAGTATTTTGTTGTTTTGGAAATGATGCGGATGGGTCGTCCACGACTACATCATTCTCATTGTTGCTAGATCAATGTGACTGCTCTCTTTAATAAAGGTTCAGATATGGAATCCAAGTAATGGTACAATCTTGTAGTCCAAAGACGTAAAATAGTTCACTTGATTCGAAACGATGCAATATGTCCTGCACCACTTTCATTTTTTCCCCCAGAGTTAATCACTAGTCGGACACATATTCTGGTCTTCAAGTTTTCTTTTAAGGGTTGCAACTTGAGTCTCAAGATCTTTTACATAATCTTTACTTGCTTTCAATTCCTTCTTCAGACGGTTCAACTCACACTCGTAGTAATCCACTTTAGATTGTAGAGCAGTCGTTGCAACTCTGAAATAAAATTAAGCATTTATCGTTTTGGTGTTGGTAACTTAACATCAGGCAAGTCACTTTGTAATCCATACACTGAAGTATAGGTATGCCCACAAGTAACACATATTAAATGTCACAACTAAGCCTATCAGCTTTTTTAAAACTATGGTTGTGTTAACATACCTCTACTCCTGTAATCAGAAGTACAACCCATGAGTTAACGTTTTAAAAAGAATGGCGTACAGCCAGTGATAAAAATAAACCAACAATTTAAAATAAGCAAACCAATAATCAAGAAGAACATGGCAAATTAAACTCATACCAAAATAATATATAAACAATTGTTAAACTGTATAAGAAAACACATCAATTAACTCCTTTTACTTCTTATTACATAAACAGTGCAAGTACACATTCCCTTTGTAACTTCGTAAGGAACTCTACTTCCCTTTCAGCACCTGGCTCTTCCCTCCACAAACATCATGTTTAACACCCGAGTTCCACAAGGTCTGTCCACAGTGACAACACTGCATATTCTGGTGGAAATGCCTGGGTGCTTGATGTGAGAAAGAACAAAGACTAGCAGCAAGACCACTGTTCTTAAGTGGTTGTGGGACAGATTACACAGCATGACTGACAACTGACGGATTTAGAAAAACATTCTGGCAACAAGTACCACTGCATAATAATAATATAAATAAAAGAAAACCTACAGGCCCAATGGTCTAGTTGCTAAAATATTTTTGCACACTCAAATTTAAAGTGGAGATAAAAAAAAAATCTTTGCAAGGGATAAATCAAATTACTCATTCGTAAAAAGGGACCAGTGGGTTTTTTGCCTTCATAAACTACATATGCTCACACAGAAATGTACAACCCCTGTATGTTCATATATGATGAGGTAGCGCACAACAGTATGCCAAATAATCTCTAAGCCAGACACAAAATCAAATTAGTATTCCTGGAACTCTTTGCAAATTGTTAGGAAATACAGGGGAGAGAAGTTGGACTAACGGCTACGGTCGACCTCAAATCTGGGGAACCTGGTTCGAGAAAGGACGCCAACATCCTGTGATTCTGGGCAAATCACTTTGGGCCAGATGTAGGTGGCCAAATAGCGAGCGCTAATGCGTTTGCGATCGCTATTTGGCAGCGAGCAATGTAGGTAAGGTGAAACCTACTAGCAAAATAAGGAATCAGAAAATTGCGATTCCTTATTTTGCTCTTGTATTTAAGGAATCGCAAATTGCGATTCCTTAAATGCAATGTAAGTAGCACAAAAGAAAGTGCACTTTAGCCTTAAGGAATCGCTAATTACCACCAACTTCAAGTTGGTGGTAATTAGCGATTTCCTTTAAAAAAGCACTTTTTTGCTTTTTTTTTTTTTAAGTGCCATGTGGCACACATTCATGCCCTTAGAGCATGTATGTGCGCCACATGTGCACACATGCACATTTCAGGGGTGCAACAGGGTGTCCTTTGGAACCCTGGCACTCTTGAAGTATGCTTCGCAATCTGCGAGTGCCTCTTGGTGACTCGCAAATTGCGGGAGCAATTCCTATTCATTCCTATGGGCCTCTTGGCCCATAGGAGTGAATGGGAAGGTATTCCTTAATTGCGAATCGCAATTTGTGATTCACAATTAAGGAATATTAAGGAATCGCTAAAAATATTGCGATTCCTACCTACATGGCATTTTGCGATTCCTTAATAGCGATTCCCTAAAAATCGCTATTAAGGAATCGCAAACATGCATTTACCTACATCTGGCCCCTAATCTCCCAGTGCCTAACAAAAATGAATGTGTCCTCATGTAAACGCAACTGGTGCTCGTGTAAAGCGCTCTGATACCCGATACCTTTGGGTCAAGTTCGCGCTATATAAAACTCCGTAAAAAAAAATTAAAACAAAACCTGAAATTTACTCGAAGCGCAGAGTGTTCCTACACGTATTAATTCATGCTTTAAGTGACTTTTAAAAATCGGGCTGATTAAGAGCAATGTCCAGAAGAAGGCCACGAGAACAATGATATATATATATATATATATATCATATATATGAATTACATTATTAAGTATCTCTGAAAAGACACACATACACATCTTTTAGGGTCAGATTCTCAGCTAGCAATCTGGTTGTCTCATGGTGCCCAGCGGTTTTCGCCTAGTATCCTGGTTTCGACAGGAGCACATTACAGCACGCACCATACGCCAGGATAACCTGAAAACCATATTCTATCCATACTCTTCCTGGTCTCAACGCTATACCATATTCTTAATTGTTGAAATCTACTTACATTTTAGTGAATCTGTAAACACTTGAAGTCCCTAAAGTAAGCTGGTGAAAATCCTCAAACGCCTCCACCACTTGGGACAAATCCACCTACAGGGCATATCCTGTCCTGGTTTTCCCTTTGTTCTTTTTCCCTGTTTTCCACCAGTTCCTCCAACAGTTACATCCTCTGCCAGATTCTTACGCACAGGGATTAATGGACATAAGGGGCGCTCAGCGAGTCCAATTATTTGTAACATGACAAAAGACACTAACCATTGATTTGATAATCTGAAAAATCAGAATTCGTATTTAAAACAAATACCAGAAAGTACGCACCACTGTAAGTGTATAAACAAACTCCTCAACAGGCACTGAGGGGGCTGGGAGGTGACCCATGGCGGCCGTCTGAAGGAGCACGTTGGGAGCTAGATTGCGAGGTCAGTAAAAGCCAGTGAAAACTTGGGAAAATAAGCAGTCCAAAAATTGAATCCCAAAATAAACGTGAGTACTTTTTTCAAGATAATACGGAGCTTAACATCAAAATGAATAAACCAGACAATATTAGTCAATCAAATACAAGGAGAGATAAACAGTGGGTAAGGAAGCTGGAAGTGCCACTGCAAATGAGACAAAAAGAAACTTGCAAGTTACTAGGCCTCCAAACTGGGGTAGTGAGCATGCTCTGATTGAAGAAATAGGCACTGCAAACAGGGATGTACCCTCCTGTAAACTCAAGTACTTACAGTTTCGCTTGTTTTACACTCTGTTAGATCGATTCGAGGGCACATGGAACTTGAACTCGCTGGCTTCAAAAGCTTGCATACTTTGTAATTACAAGAACAAAACTATTGAGGAAATTGTCTATATGTGCCCAGCGCTCCTTGATTAACGGAAAAAGTATCTGAAGCATTTGTTTATTGCTAGGAACGTACAAACAATTAAGGAAGCCGTAATGTGTTGTTTTTTTACCACAAGACTGTCAATCAATAGTAAGGATAGCAAAATGTTTAGATCGGACTTGACTGTTTTTTATGCCAACCAGTTGTTAAAATATACGCTGATGCTAAACACTGGAATTTTAATCTTTATATTGTTTTATTGTTATTCTCAATTTTTTCTATGTTTTTAGGTCGGTGAAATAAGCTATTTATTGGTACAGTTGTTTTATTACTTCTAATACAATTGACATTCATTCATTCGGGTATAAAGCCCTAGCAGATCTAGGGCTGGATGCATGAAAATAGGAATAGCTATTATCTAATTGCGATTTTTTGCAAATCGCAATTAGGAAATCGCTATTCCTAATGTATGAAACTCTTGAGTTTCAGTAGCGATTTGTAGAGGGTTGCAAAAATACCTACCTCATGAATATTAATGAGTATGGTCGCAATTTGTTAATGTAGGAAGCTGGCTCTGTATATAATATACCAAAATGAGGTATAGTGTGCACAGAGTCCAGTGGAACCCCAAAGTTAGGCAGAGGTAAAAGTAGATAGCACCTTACTCTCTATTTGTGGTAGTGTGGGCGAGCAGTAAGGCTTTATCAGAGGGTAGTGTTAAGCATTTGTTGTACACACTCAGGCAGCAAATGATGTCACACACTCAAAGACTGAACTCAGACCAATTTGTTTGTATTAAAAATATTATTTAGTTATTTTTTTTTTAGAACCAAGCCAAGCCTGGTGCAGGTAAGTGAAATAAATGCCTTGCAAAATCTTATACAGTGTTTTACAGTTGAATGCAGGTTCAAATGCAGTTGGTTGAATTACTTTTAGTTATTTTGCAGATTACTATGTACGTTACCTTTAGATTACTTTTCAGATTACTTTTGCTAATCAGTGTGATATGCCTAGATATCACACTGAGACATCTCCTAGACAAAAGGTAAGTAATTCACTTTTAGTACATATGCAGTTTTTCAATATTCCATACAAACCAACTCCACATTTAGAACAATTTTCAAGAAAAGCAGTCAAGGCAATCCTATGGGAGGAAATAGAGTTATTGGTTTACAGGTAAGTAGTTATTTGTAGGAGTTGGTATTCTGGGGTTAGAACCAGGGTTCCCCCAGGGTCACGGATGCACTCTTGTTACACCCTCAGTTGCACTAGGGCGGCCGGGTGCAGAGTGTTGAGGCCCAATGTTATCCAGGGGGGGTAGAGGGCCTCTGGTTGGTGGCTGCTCATGAGCAGGCCACAAGGTTGTGGGAGCAAAGCTTCAGGTGTTAGGCTCAGGGCAAAGGGAGATTGGAGTTAGCACACAAGGTGCACCTGCAGCAGCGCAAGGGCGGCTGGTTGCAGGGTGCTGTTTTGGCATCAAGTGCCCTGTTTTCAATGAGAGTTTCCGGTTTTGGATTTTGGCTGCAGACTCGGTCCAGGAAGACTTCTGGGAGGAACCAACAGCTGGACAGGTAAGTTGGAGGGCTCGGGGACTTAGGTGCACCTCAGGTTCTCTTCTCCAGGGTGCAGGGCGGCTGGATGCAGGGGTGTCTTTTGATGTCGGATTTCACCTTACTAGGCCACTCGCGGTTGGGGGGTCTCCATGCAGAGGATGCAGGCGACGTCGGGGAGTCCTGGAGGGGTCAACCCACGGTCGACTCGGACTCTGGAGCGCTGGGGGACCTCGCTGGGACCGGTGGGCCACTCGGATTCGGGCCGCAGGCGTCGGGTGGAGTGGTGGTTCCAGGCATCGGTTTTCTTTTTCCTCAGCAGGCTCAGAGTCTGTCTTCGGAGTTTCTTTTGAACAGAGCTGCTGTTCACAGGAGATAGGTCTTTGTTGAAGACAGTCAGTCCTCCCAGGGTTCTGGAGGTCGCTGGCTGCAGAACAAGGCAACTTTTGGTGCAGGATCTCTGGAAACTGCAGACGGGCCGGTAGGGCTGGGGGCAAGTCAGTTCTTTTCTGCAGTCTCCTCTGCTGGGCATCTTCTATCGTCCTTCTTCTTCGTAGGTTGCGGGAATATGCCTTCTTGGTTCAGGGCTGCCCCCTAAATACTGTATTTAGGGGGCGTTTTAGGGGTCTCAAGGTCAGTAGCCAATGGGCTACTGACCTTAGGGTGACTACACCCTTGATGTGCTCACCCCACGTGGGGGAGTGGGCACAATCCCTAATCCTGATTGGAGAATGCCTGCCATCTGCAAGATGGCGAGCACTGAAGAGTGGGCTTCACCTCACGCCTCCCTCACCTGAGGGGTGGGGTTGGCAAAGGTGGGCAAACCTTCTGGGCTGTGCTAATTTTTCCCGCCTGTCTTCCTGCCGAAAAGGAGGGGAGACAAGAAGGGGGCCTGCTCCTGATAGCAGGAGAGGCTGTGGGCCGCGTTACAAAGGCGGCAAGGCCTTTGAAGCTCCCCTGCCACAGATGGCTCTTCCTGGCCTGGGGGAGGTGTGATCACCCTCGCCTAGGAAAGGCTTTGTTTCTGAGCTCAGGGAGCGAAGGCTTCCACCCCAGGGGTCTAGAAATATGTCTTGTGGTGGCAGGCTGGTGTGTACCAGTCAGCGAACCCACCAGAGGCTGGTCGTTTTTCAGGGGGCATCTCCAAGATGCCCTCTGAGTGCATTTTTCATTAAATCCCACACTGGCATCAGTGTAGGTTTAATGTGCTGGGAAGTTTGATACCAAACTTCCCAGTTTTCAATAAAGCCATTATGGTACTGTGGAGTTCGGAATGACAAACTTCCAGCACCATATACTCTTAATGGCATTACTGCACTTACAATGTCTAAGAATTGGTCTAGACACTGTAGGGGTACAGGGCTCATGCACCTGTACCCTCACCACTGGAATTGTGCACCCAGCTGGAGGGGTGGCTGACCTATGCCAGGGCAGTGGGTTGTAGGCATGGCACACAGGGATGTGTAAGATAACAAATCAGGTAAACAAATGCCTGAATGTACTGGGTGCACAGCTGTGTGTGTTCTTTTGTGAAACTTTATCAATTTTTAACCATAAATTACCAAATTAAATCACACATTTACACAATAGTGTTATCATCAACTTTTTCATTGTCAGTAATGTGTATATTAAATCAATGTACTTTCTCTTTGGTGATTACAAATGCTTCAATACATTTATGAAAATGGAAACATATAAGTTCAAACTTTAAACAAAATACAATTAATGTCAATGCATTCTTCTTCAATGAGGATCCACTTATTCGTGTGATGCCCTATGCATTTCGGGACGGACAGTCCCTTCCTCAGGGGCCACTACAAGACAAATATGGCAAAACGTTAAGTCAACCAAAAGATTTACACTATTACTAACTACCAAACACTTCCTATGCCCAACCGGGTGAATAAACAAGGTAGAAAAAACGTCTACCAGCACCTTAGAATTGAGAAGGAAACCACAAATAAATGCCACTAGTGCTAACAAAAGCGATAACTGAAAGTTAGCATGCCCCAAATATACAGGCAGATAAGGATATCATCCACAAGCTAATGCATGAAAAAAATAAGAAGAATGGCTCCAATAGCCACTGAGTGCCCATGCTATTACTCCAGAATCACCTTCACCAAGACCAAAAGAGTGATCATGCTTACTAAATGCGAGTAATGTAGTAATCCCAAACGGTACTTACTGCCACACAAAAAATGAGGTGCGTACCGATCCTCACTAACGAACGAAAGTTATAGTTGCTGGGATCCTAAAAATGTGGCGTGAAGAAAAACGTGTTATACGAAAATTAATTCAAGGCTGTGTAAGTGAAACTAAAAATGTGTCCAGTGTCGAAATACCTTCCAAAGCTTCCGGAAACAACCTGACTCGGCAGCACCTGTGTATGAAACAACGATGTTCAAAAACATAGTCACAAACAATTCTTCACTTCTGAAACACGCTACCGTGAAGTCTCCCATGCGGAGAGGTTCCTGTTTACAATAAGGTGCCCTTACCCGATGTGAAGCGGAGTGAGAATCCAGCAAGCTGATCTTTCTAAGCCATAAACTCCACTCCCGTACCTTTTTGAATAAATCCCAAACTTCCAGCGTAATCTCTACCATGCGTGGCTCCACCCTTCAACCAAGCGTAATCCAACTCTCAAGAAACGAAGCGGCCATCTTCTAATGGTGAAAGACCCACATAGTCCTGTTGCAATAGTCACACTCTGTCCAAATCTTAAATTCAACCAAATATATATTCAACAAAAATCAGTCGATCATGGAGTTGCTACTTATCACCATGATGATGAAACGAAGCGGCCATATTCTCATGATAAAGAGCCCACGGGTTACAATGGTAGGAGTCCCTACGCTGTTTGAAACTCAGTGATAACATCAAATGTAGGGGGTTTGCAACATCTATTGAGCTGTGAAAAAACATTCTAAACGATTCTAATTAAACACTGTGAATAAAGCAATGTAATGTTGCATAGTTTGTCATGGCATCAATACAATAGAGACAGACAGTACTACATTGTTCGTCATGACATCAGTACGAAAGGAACAGGCGATACATAATATACATTATTTATGCACTAATGCTTACGATTCGTTATAAGTCATGATTATAATGCCATATGTAATTAAGCTGCAAAAAACGATTGTAAATAAACACTATAAACAAAGCGATGTAATACTGCATTGTATGTCATAGCATCAGTATAATCAAAACAGGAAGTACTACATTGTTTGTCATAGCATCAGTACGATAGAAACTCAAGGTACACAATATACATTATTTATGCACTAATGCTTACAATTCGTTGTTTGTCATGATTATAATGACATATATCATAGCATCAGTGCGATAGAAACAGGAAGTACACATATACATTGTTTATGCACTAATGCTTACGGTTCGTTATTAGTCATGATTGTGATTGTGGAGAAGTGTGGCTCAATGGTTAGAGCGGCAGACCCTGATGCAGAGATCTGGCCCGGGACCAGGGTTCAATTCCCGCCTCGGCGGGTCTTGGGCTCAATTTCCTCGGACCTGATAATTCTCGCCTCGGTGCCTATTCTAATCATGGGTCCCACTCTGCAACTCTGGGCAATAGCTTGCTTAATCTCCACAACGGCCCCAACAGCGCTGGGATGCCTGGCTACACCCTGGGGGTGCCCAGGAGTGGACATTTCACAGGGAAAAGCCAGGAAGGGTTCCACAGCGGTATGCGTACAGCGCCAGGACACCTCTTTGGGGGTATAAGTGCGCTTTACAAGTACGAATTTCATTTCATTTCATTCATGCCAATCACCCAGAGTGGTGAAAAACGGAAATAAACATATTTACAAAAAGGCGTTTAACATGTAATGATACCAATCAGTCCGAGTGGTTAAATTGCATAGATGAACATGAAATGTTAGCAAAGTACGCCAAAAGGCGTTTAGCACACAAAAAACATACAAAAATGTGAAACTTTATCGGTCAGTGTGTAAAAATTATCTGCTCTAACCAAAATGTGTGTGAAATATAACTATCTAAACAGGTGTTCTCATGTGAGTCTTTGTGATGAACACTCATACTGCCTGGTTATAAAAAAGCAGCTCAAATCTAATTTATCATTTAAACCTAGTGGCATCATAGTGTTAATTTTTTTACGAATGCACTTCTTTTTGGGACAATATCTTACTTGGATCTAAACCTTCCTTAGGTTTCACTATTTCCAGAATTAGAAATCGCAGTTGGGCAATATTGTGGCGCTGTTCCAACCAATGAACAACCAGGTTGGAATTTGTGTTCTTAGTCTGAATCATGCTTTTATGCTCTCCGATCCTTATTTTTACTTTTCTTTCAGTTTTCCCAATGTAGAGTAATCCGCATGGGCATTTGATACAATAGATAACATTCATAGTATTGCAATCCGATGTATGTTTCAAAGTGATAATCTCTCCAGTCCTAGGATGTGTAGTGGTGTTTTGTTGAATCACATTGTTACAGTGAAAGCAATTTTTGCATTTTTTAATTCCTTGATAATTTCCAATGGGTTTTTCTTTTTTTTAGGGACAACAGCTCCTTCAAGTTTTTACTCCTTGTGTACGCGAATAACGGTCGCTCAGTGAATGAATTTCCAAAGTCTGGTTCATTTTGTAATAGTTCTCATCGTTTGCTCATGATTTTTTAATACTTCTGGATCTAGTTGAAAATTTAGATACAAATATCATTACATGTAAAACGCCTTTTTGTAAATATGTTTATTTCCGTTTTTTACCACTCTGGGTGATTGGCATCACAATCATGACTAATAACGAACCGCAAGCATTAGTGCATAAACAATGTATATTGTGTACTTCCTGTCTCTATCGCACTGATGCTATGGTATATGTCATTATAATCGTGACAAACAACGAATTGTAAGCATTAGTGCATAAATAATGTGTATTGTGTACCTTGAGTTTCTATCGTACTGATGCTATGACAAACAATGTAGTACTTCCTGTTTTGATTGTACTGATGCTATGACATACAATGCAGTATTACATCGCTTTATTTATAGTGTTTATTTACAATCGTTTTTTGCAGCTTAATTACATATGGCATTATAATCATGACTTATAACGAATCGTAAGAATTAGTGCATAAATAATGTATATTATGTATCGCCTGTTCCTTTCGTACTGATGTCATGACGAACAATGTAGTACTGTCTGTCTCTACTGTATTGATGCCATGACAAACTATGCAACATTACATTGCTTTATTCACAGTGTTTAATTAGAATCGTTTCGAATGTTTTTTCACAGCTCAATAGATGTTGCAAACCCCCTACATTTGATGTTATCACTGAGTTTCAAACAGCGTAGGGACTCCTACCATTGTAACCCGTGGGCTCTTTATCATGAGAATATGGCCGCTTCGTTTCATCATCATGGTGAAGCATGCCACTCTACTTCCCCTTATAAAGAAACCCAATATAGATTCAGGGGAACAGAACAATTATAGACCTATTTCTCTGTTGCCAGCCCCAGCAAAAATGCTGGAAAAGGTAGTGCGAGAAAGCAAAAGACACACAATTGATGGACGGAATGCAGAACAAATCAAAACATTCACCCCCAGTCAAGAGATCTGGGTTAAATCCATCATTCTTTTGCTCACCATGCCACCCCAGTTTAGACCTGGACATATGGAAATCAGTCTTGACCCTGTGCCTCATGGGAACAGTCCAGCCCGAACTGCCAAGCCAGGTCCCTCCCTGGACCGGAAACAAGCATCCTAGGACCGGCTCGGGGTTTCACCCTCTTCAGCCAGGATAGCTTGATTCCAGTGGCACAGTGAACCCAGGACCCACGTCTGGGCATACCTGGTGCACTTAGGGCGAGAAAGCAAAGACACACAATTGATGGACGGAATGCAGAACAAATCAAAACATTCACCCCCAGTCAAGAGATCTGGGTTAAATCCATCATTCTTTGCTCACCATGCCACCCCAGCTTAGACCTGGACATATGCAAATCAGTCTTGACCCTGTGCCTCATGGGAACAGTCCAGCCCGAACTGCCAAGCCCAGGTCCTCCCTGGACCGGAAACAAGCATCCTAGGACCGGTTTCAGGGTTTCACCCCTCTTCAGCCAGGATAGCTTGATTCCAGTGGCACAGTGAGCCCAGGACCCACGTCTGGGCATACCTGGCGCACTTAGGGCAGAGAGAGCAAAAGACACACAATTGATGGACGGAATGCAGAACAAATCAAAACATTCACCCCCAGTCAAGAGATCTAGGTTAAATCCATCATTCTTTGCTCACCATGCCACCCCAGTTTAGCCTGGACATATGCAAATCAGTCTTGACCCTGTGCCTCATGGGAACAGTCCAGCCCTAACTGCCAAGCCAGGTCCTCCCTGGACCGGAAACAAGCATCCTAGGACCGGTTTTGGGGTTTCACCCCTCTTCAGCCAGGATAGCTTGATTCCAGTGGCACAGTGAGCCCAGGAGCAGAAAAAACGATGGATTTAGGCCCAGATCTCTGTACTGGGGTGAATGTATGACCTTGTTCTGCATTCTGTCCATCAACTGTTGTTTTTGCATTTGTCACCCCGAGTGGGACGGGTATGCCCAGACGTGGGTCCCGTGCTCTCCATGCCACTGAAATCAAGCTATCCTGGCTGAAGAGGGGTGAAACCCTGAAACCGGTCCTAGGATGCTTGTTTCCAGTCCAGGGAGGACCTGGCTTGGCAGTTCGGGCTGGACTGTTCCCATGAGGTACAGGGTCAAGACTGATTTGCATATGGCTGGGTCCAAACTGGAATGGCATGGTGAGCAGAAAAAACGATGGATTTAGGCCCAGTTCTCTGTACTGGGGTGAATGTATGACATTGTTCTGCATTCTGTCCATCAACTGTTGTTTTTGCATTTGTCACCCTGAGTGGGACGGGTATGCCCAGACGTGGGTCCCGTGCTCTCCATGCCACTGAAATCAAGCTATCCTGGCTGAAGAGGGGTGAAACCCTGAAACCGGTCCTAGGATGCTTGTTTCCAGTCCAGGGAGGACCTGGCTTGGCAGTTCGGGCTGGACTGTTCCCATGAGGCACAGGGTCAAGACTGATTTGCATATGGCTGGGTCCAAACTGGAATGGCATGGTGAGCAGAAAAAACGATGGATTTAGGCCCAGATCTCTGTACTGGGGTGAATGTATGACATTGTTCTGCATACTGTCCATCAACTGTTGTTTTTGGAAAAGGTAGTGCAGCGGCAATTGGCCAATTTCATCGAAAGCCACACTATCCTGCGCGATACCCAATCCGGTTTCCGAGCTGGGTGTAGCACAGAGACGGCGCTATTAGAGGTAGCTGATTCAATCAGAATGGCATTGGATTCAGGGGCATCGGCCATGCTGGTGCTCCTGGATCTCTCTGCAGCATTCGATACTGTGGACCACTCTATACTGACGCAACGTCTTCTGGACAGCGGGGTTAATGGCACAGCCCTGGCCTGGCTGAAGTCTTTTCTCCACTTGCGTACTCAAAGGGTGGCCCTACAACCGTATCAGTCCACCCGCAAGCACTTATGGTGCGGGGTGCCACAGGGGTCAGCCCTAAGTCCGCTACTGTTCAACATATACCTGGCCCCCCTATTTACTCTGATAGCCAACTGGGGAGTGAAGGCAATTTCCTACGCTGACGACACCCAGCTGGTCTTCCCGTTCAAGGATCAAACCGAAGACTCTTTTGTGCTTTAAAGGCTGCTTAAAAGATATAGCAGGCTGGATGAATAACAACAAACTCAAATTGAATGCCGATAAAACTGAAGTGGTGTTCTTCGGCAAAACCCAGCCTCCAGCCGCAGACCTGTGGTGGCCTGAGGAAATGGGTTCGCCACCTGTACCAGCGGGACATGTTAAAAATCTGGGTGTAAAATGGCAGGTGGATTTATCCTTCTCTGCCCAAATTCAGCAGGTCACAGCTGCCTGCTTCAGTAGCCTGAGAAACCTGCGAAAATGTATACATCTGCTGCCTGAGAGCTGTCGCAGGACCGTAGTCCACGCCACAGTAACTGCCCGCCTAGACTACGCAAACGGCCTCTATATCAGTTTACCGGCCTACCTGGTTAAGAAACTCCAAATGGTCCAAATAGCGGCTGCGAGAGTAATCAAACGTGTTCCTTTTCGGCAACACATCTCTCCGCATATTAGAGAACTATGTTGGCTTCCAGTAGCCAAGAGAATCAAATTCAAGGCTTTGACCCTCGCATTTCGGGCTTTTCACGGATTGTGACCTTCGTATCTGAAACAGAGGCTGGGTGTCTACACGCAGTCGCGTGCTTTGAGATCCTGCTCCCAGAAACTTCTTTGCACTCCTCGAGTGAAGAAAATCCGGCTTGGTGGTAGATCCTTTATGTTTGGAGCGTCCAAGCTGCGGAATTCCCTTCCTAACTCCTTGCGTCAGATCTCTTCCGAAACACAATTTAGGAAGGCAGTTAAAACCTGGCTCTTTAACCAGGCTTAATTTGTAGTGCCTTGATCATGCCTGCCTCCCGTGTGTCACTTATCGCTTCTAGCGCCGGGACACCTCCTAGGAGGTAGCTGTTAGCGCTCAATAAATGACTGTATATATAAGTAGCAACTCCATGATCAACTGATTTTTGTTAAAATATACATTTGGTTGAATTTAAGATTTGGACAGAGTGTGACTATTGCAACAGGACTATGTGGGTCTTTCACCATTAGAAGATGGCCGCTTCGTTTCTTGAGAGTTGGATTACGCTTGGTTGAAGGGTGGAGCCACGCATGGTAGACATTACGCGGGAAGGTCGGGATTTATTCAAAAAGGTACGGAAGGGGGGGGCGTGGCCATCCATCATGGCCGACCGGACGTAACTCCGATCGGCTCCGCGCCAGGCCCAGACACCCTTACAATTTAGAAGGCACTTACTACGCCGAACTCGAGTCGCCTGATTCCCTGAGGTCCCCGGAGGTGCGGGGGCTCCCCGGCGGTGACTTTGAACCCCCTGGTGAGGCGTGAGGGTTGAGATTGTCCCTGCCACCGGAGTCCGCGGCGCCAGCCAAGATGGCGGCTCTCGCCGCGCTCTGTTGCCGAGGCATTCGCTGCGGCCCCGGGACATGCGGGGGCTGCGCAAGCACTGATGAGGGCGAAGGTTCCGGCGATTCCGCTCCATTAGCCCCGGGGGTCAGTCCCAGCCAAAGAAGGACAGCGCTCGGTGCCATTGGAACTCACGGCGGCCGCAGCAATCTGGCAGCTGCGGCCCTCGTTTGAGGAGAGGAGCCCCCAGTTGAGCGGAGGCACCGGAGGGCCCCCCCTGTTGAAAAAAGCAGGTACGGAGAGGAGCGGAGGGGGGTCCCCTTTCACTACAGTGACCCGCCAAGAGTCAGCTTGAACAAATGGTGCCTGACCCTAAGATGGCGTCGGTCAGGCACCTCTGTGCGGCCTCGTGAGCGGGCCCCGGTTAGAGGCTCCATCTTCCTGTTGGTTCTCCCTGCTACAGCGGCCAGTCATCACCCCTGAGGGGGCCCTGTGCTAAATAACAGCCCCCCCACAGTGGCTTATCATGTGTGGCCCCGGGTGAAGTGAGCTTCCTGACATCCGATTCGTGAGGGGGGGAGGCGCCGATCGGTGAGGCCCCCAGGAGGCCCTGGGTGGAGGCGCTGCCTTGGAGAAGCTGGCCCCGAGCTGATGTTAGGATGCAGTGATACATAAGGGGGTGACCGGAGAGGTCCTTCAATATCCCTGTGAGCAGGGAGGAGCGGATGGGAGAGTAGAAGGGGTCCCTGGGCCATGAGGGGCCTGCTCTCAGTGCCGAGCATCCCGAACTCCGATCCGCCGTCCTAGGCAGTGGTCCCTGGCTGACAGCCTCAAGAGGATGCGGAACACCCTAACTAAGCGCCTGCCCCTACAGTAGGGCGATCCCTGGGCCCCGCGGTGCCTGACTTCAACGTCATTGAATACCCGTCACCTGTCACAGAGAGATCTTCTGGCTACAGCGGGTGAGCAGCGCCGGGGTGTTGAGGAGTGTCCGGATCCCCTCGCTCTTTTCTGCTGCGGGGTGGCCCCGAGCCAGCGGTGGGCGCGGGTCCCTATGCCAACCAAAAAGGCGCAGCCCACGAAAGTCTCCAGTTTTTTCTCCCACGCCGCCAAGGGGACAGCCAGTGAAGAGACAACGCAGTCCGACGGCAACATGGCGCTCACACGTGAAGACATGATGGCCTCACTTCGAGAATTCAAACAAGAACTCAGAGACGATATCAAGGCAGATATGGGGGCCTCGTTTGATGTGTTTAAGGCCGAAATGGGAGGTCGGCTGGTGGCCCTGCAATCCGATGTCGACTCAATTGGGGCTTGCGCACTAGATCTTGAAGCAAAATTTCAGGAGCTGGAAGACCGCATGCGACCCCTGGAGACCCAATCTGGTGACCTGCGAGCTCTAGCTGAAAGCCACGGTACTCAGATGCGAAGATCTTGAGAATCGCTCCCGTCGGGATAATATACGCGTGAGAGGCCTGGAAGAGGGCTGCGAAGGCACAGATCTGGAGGCCTTTATGGTGGGACTTTTTTCAACTGTGCTTGGAGAAACTGAGCCGGAGGTTCGTCTGGAGCAGGTTTACAGGGTGGGGCCGCGAGCCCCGGGAGATTCTAGAAAACCCAGGGACGTGTTGGCAAAATTCAGCTCTTTTAAAATCAAGGAGTTGGTCCTCCAGAAGGCGCGGGCTCTCGACACTGTCATTCCAGAACGCAACGTGTTCGGTATACCAAGATGTAGCCCAAGCCACACTTGCTCGGCGCCAACAGTTCCGACCAGTCACTGCAGCCTTAAGAGACCGCAAGGTGAAATATCGCTGGACTTATCCCTTTGGTTTAGCTTTTACACTGGACAACAAGAACTTTCACTGCACAGAATTAGAGGAGGCGGCAGCTATTCTGGGCATCGAGGTGCCAGCCCCGACGCCGGCAGCGGAACCGAGAAATGTAGAGGCGACAGCAGGCTCAAAGAGGCGGAGCCCTGGCTACAGCAGCGAAGAGCAGGCAAGAACACTGCGGGATGAGGTGGTCCTTGATATTTATCACTCAGAAGCTTTGCTCCGCTTGAGGGATCCACTACAACTTGTGGATTGAGGCCTTGGCGAGGATCTTGGGAACATGCTGGACCGACCTCAGGCATTCTAACTCTCCTGATGAGGCGATGGGGGGGAAAGGCTTGAAGTTATCTTGCAGTTTGAAACGCTCAAAGTCATTTGTTAGCCAATATCTTATTTGTGCCTACGTAGATGTTATATGGGCCCTGGAGGCGGAATTTGGACCGCCCCAGTTATTGCTCGAAATGAGGTTCTCCTCTGTGATTGAGAACCCCCGAGCTCAAAATTATGGTTTGTATTTGTTAAGGTTTACTTTGTTTTGGTGTCACTGTACTTTTTGCGCTTTTTTTTTACATTGTGTTGGTGGGTTGGGAGGGAGGGGGGAGGGGTACTGAGAGCACTGACCCCAGGAGCGAAATTGGAGGGACAAGCTGACAAGCTCTCTGTTGCCTGATGGGGGTTAACTGCTTAATGTGGAACGTAAAGGGGCTTAACTCCCCTAACAAGAGACAGCAGATCTGGAAATTCCTAAATGACCACCAGATTAAAATCGCTGCCCTGCAAGAGACACACCTCCCACGCAAAGAGGAACAACAATTGAAACATAGGGCCTACCCACAGATCTTTCGCTCCTCGGCACACACTAAACACAATGGGGTGGCGCTTCTCTTTCACACATCAATCCCATTCCTCCACCACAATACTAAAACGGACAAAGAAGGGAGGTTCCTGATGGTTCGGGGTGAAATATGGGGTAGACTGTGCACTGTTGCCACGATCTATGCACCCAACGCAGGGCAACATGATTTCCTACGCTCTTTCCTAGCCTTACTGGAGGGATTCGCAAGGGGCGACATCCTACTGCTCGGAGACTTCAATCTGATATGGGACCCGGCCCTAGACACCACACATTCCCATAGAGCGGCGGGGGGGAGGGGGTATTTAGCAAACCACTTAAGGCTGCATTGCAGGGGCTGGGGCTAATAGATGCTTGGAGGGGCGCCCATCCCGCAACTCGGGACTATTCCTTCTTTTCGCATTCACATAGGACATACTCCAGGATCGATCATGCATTCATTGGTCAGTCCCTTCTCCACACACTAGTGGGTTCCCAGTTTCACCCGATCTGCCTCTCTGACCACGCTCCCCTAGAGCTAACCCTTGATTGGCCCGCCCCGCGCTCTAAGCTTGTCAGGTGGGATTTTCCCAACTTCCTTTGCAGAGATCGACTTCTTAGGGATGAGTTAAGAAAGGCAATCACAGAGTTTTTTTACCTTAACGACCCGGCGCAAACCTCCCTGGCCAACAATTGGGATGCCTTTAAGGCAGTTATTCGGGGAAAGTGTATTGAACTAGACGCCACCCTCAAAGCACAACGTAGGGGGGGAACATCTTCTTCTCGAAGGGGAACTTCGAAAGGCCGAATCTGACCACAAGTCTAAGCCCTCGACTCAATCCCTCCGTAAGGTTACGCAGGTTAAAGGGAAGCTCCAGGCGATTTACACTAATGGGGCTGAAAAGACCCTTCTACGCTTACAAGCCCGCAGGTACGAGGGTGGCAACAAGGTTGGTTCACTGTTGGCACGCCAGCTGCGAGTGAGGCAGGAAAAGGAATACATTAGAAACATAGTCGATGGGAAGGGGATCTCCCACCAAAGCGAAATAGGGAAAGCCAAGGTCTTTGGGGAATTCTATCGCTCCTTGTATACCGCAGATTCGCTGGACGCACAGGTCCAAGACCAATACCTAGAGGCTCTGGACCTACCCCAGGTTCCGACCTCTACAAACGAAGACTTAAGTAGCCCCATTTCCGCGGAAGAGGTCCAAAAGGCGATAGACTCCTTCAAGCTCCAAATGTTCTCAATGCCCACTTCTATCGTACCTTTGCGCCAGAATTAGTCCCCCGTCTTGTGCTGCTATTCAATGATATAGCTGACAGACAAAAGGTGACCCCTTCTATGGGAGAGGCTCTGATGTCCACCATCCCCAAGCTGGGGAAGGACCCCACTAGCTGCGCCTCTTACAGACCTATAGTGCTCCTGAACCTGGACGCCAAGTTATACTCTAAAATACTGGCCTCGCGATTAGAAGATGTTATGCCGGTGCTTGTGCAGCCAGACCAGGCGGGCTTCATCAAAGGGCGGCAAACTCATGACAACCTTCGGAGAGTGGTCCACATTATTGAGAAGGCACAGAGGAAGGATATACCTATGGTACTTCTCTCGCTAGATGCGGAGAAGGCCTTTGACCGGGTGGACTGGGACTTTCTGACCCGTACACTACGACGGTTTGGTTTTAACGAAGCCTTCAATGGAATGATACGGGCGAATTATTCCGCTCCGAGATCCAGAGTCTTAGTAAATGGGGTTGCTTCAGAACCCTTTAACCTTTGCCGGGGAACCAGGCAGGGGTGCCCATTGTCCCCCTTGCTCTTTGCGCTCAGCATCGAACCTCTCGCTGCGTGCATTCGGTCCAATCCAGACATAGGGGGGATCCCGTTTGGCACGGATGAACACAAGATCTCTCTCTTTGCAGACGATGTGTTACTCCCAGTCACGAAGCCTCAGTCCTCTCTCCCAGAGATTCAATCTGAACTTGCCTCATATGAACAGGCCTCAGGATTTAAGGTGAACCTCTCGAAATCCATCCTCCTTAACCTAACCGTGCCCAAGGAGTCCATGTGGACAACTGAAAGAGCATCCCCTTTTCAGAGCGCGCACAGAGACATCACGTATCTTGGCATCAAACTCACCCCCAAGCTAGAGAATCTTTACGGAGCTAACTATCCGCCCTTGCTGCGCCAGCTGAAGGCTGATCTGT
Source organism: Calotriton arnoldi (assembly GCA_963921515.1). NCBI lineage: Eukaryota > Metazoa > Chordata > Amphibia > Caudata > Salamandridae > Calotriton > Calotriton arnoldi. The sequence continues at coordinate 2,454,335 of CAWUFW010001544.1, read as the reverse complement.
CTAGGTGGAGGACTGCCTACCCCTCTTGGATAGGGCGAGTCAATGCCATCAAAATGAACGTTCTCCCGCGCTTGCTGGATCTCTTTCAGGGCCTCCCTATTCCAGTGGATCGGGTGCTTTTTTCTGAGCTGAAAACGATGATTGCCAAGTTGATTTGGCAAGGGCAGAGAGCGCGACTTTCTAATCGAGTGCTAACCAGGTCGAGAGCAGAGGGGGGTTTGGCCCTGCCAGACTTCTTGGGGTATTATAGAGCAGCTCAACTTAGAGTGATTACGGATTAGTCCCTCCGAGAATCGGAAAAACTTTGGCTTCACATGGACCGACAAATAGTAGGTAGGACGATCTGGGACCTCCTGTGGAAGCAGAAACACTATCACCCACGCAATGCCTATATTAGTACCCCTACGGCAACCACCTTAAGGGTTTGGGATGAGCTAGTTAGATCCGCACCCATTACCACCTTCCCTTCCCCCTACACGCCCATCCACTTCAACCCCGAGTTTCCTCCGACCCTGCGGGAGGGGTCATTCGAGGCTTGGCGGGAGGGTGCCTTTCTCATGCTCTCTCAACTGTTTGAACGGGGCAAATTGATGACCTTTGCAGAATGTGTTAAAGCTTTTCACCTTCAACCCTCGGAAGAATATCATTACATGCAAATTAAGCATTGGGTTACACAACCTCAGATACGGCAGGCAGCCACTAGGGATCTACTTCCAATCAAAAAGTTCGTACAGTCAGGAGGGGTCCATCTCTTTCCTTTATTCACTCATACGGTCACTGGGTTCGCACCACACTCCTAGGCACCAAAGGTTCTGGGATTCAATCTTAGCCTCCCCACTGGAAAGGAAACAATGGACCTCACTATATAATGATATACCCAAGTATAATCGCTCCATGTTTTTAAAAGAAGGTCATTATAAAATTATGTACCAATGGTACCTGCACCCTCAGAAGCTACACACTATCTTCCCTAGCTCCTCTGATAGGTGCTGGAGGGGCTGTGGGCTACTGGGGGACTTCAAACATATTTGGTGAGACTGCCCGCGCATCAAGCCCTTCTGGAAGGAGGTACTTTCCCAAATCAAAGTGATTCTGGGATATCCGATCCCGGACACATTAGAACACACTCTCCTGGGGATTAGGGATCCCAACCTGAAGCGCCAAACACAGGGGGATCGTTCCGTGATGTGGCTGTGCCTCGGGCCGCTAAGATGGCTGTGGCGGCTGAATGGAAGACAGTGGAGGCCCCCTCTCTTACCCAATGGCATGCCAGGTTATGGCGCGCACTGGCGATGGAAAGAATGGCAGACATTGTGGAAGACTCACGGAAGGGGTTTGACTATGTCTGGGCTCCCCTGGTGGAATATCTTTCGGAGGGGCTCCCCCTGTTTGCATGTGGGCCGCGGCTGCGAGCTCTCCATCTCTTCCACATCTAGAGCTTCAGTTGGCTCCCCTGATTTGTCGAAGGGAGTTCCGGGGGGCTTGGGGACCCCCTCTCTTCATAACCCCGCCTTCACCCGCAACAGCATCTGATCCTTTTTTCTTTTTGACCGTGACACCATAGTTCGTGTTTTTGTGTTTATTGTTTGAGAGTTGGGGGGGTGGGGGAGGGGGGACGGGAGGGATGACAGCCAAAGACCTTGCTGACCTTCCATGAGAACTTGTTGACTTGTGCGATGTGCGGGGTCTGTTGGAGACCTGGGAGATTCAGGATGAACATATTAAGGGCTTGCCGAGTCCTAGTACACAAACTGTATATGATACTTTAGCTTTCTGTAACTCTTGGCATATTCGATGCATTGATGTCTCCTTCCAAAGCTTGGTTTTTTGTGTGCTGTCTTATCTTTGAAACCAATAAAAATATTTTTGACACAAAAAGGTACGGGAGTGGAGTTTATGGCTTAGAAAAATCAGCTTGCTGGATTCTCACTCCACTTCACATCGGGTAAGCGCACCTTATTGTAAACAGGAACGTCTCCGCATGGGAGACTTCACGGTAGCGTGTTTCAGAGGTGAAGAATTGTTTGTGACTATGTTTTTGAACATCGTTGTTTCATACACAGGTGCTGCCGAGTCAGGTTGTTTCCGGAAGCTTTGGAAAGTATTTCGGCACTGGGCACATTTTTAGTTTCACTTACACAGCCTTGAATTAATTTTCATATAACACGTTTTTCTTCACGCCACATTTTTAGGATCCAAGCAACTATAACTTTCATTCGTTAATGAGGATTGGTACGCACTGCATTTTTTGTGTGGCAGTAAGTACCGTTTGGGATTACTACATTACTCGCATTTAGTAAGCATGATCACTCTTTTGGTCTTGGTGAAGGTGATTCTGGAGTAATAGCATGGGCACTCAGTGGCTATTGGAGCCATTCTTCTTATTTTTTTCATGCATTAGCTTGTGGATGATATCCTTATCTGCCTGTATATTTGGGGCATGCTAACTTTCAGTTATCGCTTTTGTTAGCACTAGTGGCATTTATTTGTGGTTTCCTTCTGAATTCTAAGGTGCTGGTAGACATTTTTTCTACCTTGTTTATTCACCCGGTTGGGCATAGGAAGTGTTTGGTAGTTAGTAATAGTGTAAATCTTTTGGTTGACTTAACGTTTTGCCATATTTGTCTTGTAGTGGCCCCTGAGGAAGGGACTGTCCATCCGGAAATGCATAGGGCATCACACAAATAAGTGGATCCTCATTGAAGAAGAATGCATTGGCATTAATTGTATTTTGTTTAAAGTTTGAACTTATATGTTTCCATTTTCATTAATGTATTGAAGCATTTGTAATCACCAAAGAGAAAGTAAATTGATGTAATATAGACATTACTGACAATGAAAAAGTTGATGATAACACTATTGTGTAAATGTGGTGATTTAATTTGGTAATTTATGGTTAAAAATTGATAAAGTTTCACAAAAGAACACACACAGCTGTGCACCCAGTACATTCAGGCATTTGTTTACCTGATTTGTTATCTTATTAATTTACAACATGGGATGGGCAGCCCACAGATACTGAGTGGCACGCTTGAACAGGTTTAGTTAGGCAAGCTGTATATTTAGATTGCTACTTGAAGGATTATTAAACGGAGTGCGTCACTGAAACTCATTATTGTACACAGGGATGTGTGCCATGTCGACTCTTCACTTTCTTCTGCACCAAAACACGCAGCCTGCAATGGCAGTGTGTGTGTAAAGGTACAGGGCCTCTAAGGGTAGCACAATAAGTGCTGCAGCCCTTAGTGGCCTTCCCTGGCCACAGTGCCCTTGGTACCCATGGTACCTTTTACAAGGGACTGACATGTGGCCAGAGAGGTGCCAATTGGGGGTACAAGGTACAGTTTTGGGAACCTGATTGGCAGGGACCCAGGGCACATCAAGTCAAAGTGCATCAGTAGTCTGGCAAAAAGTGGGGGGGTTACTGCAACAGAAACCCAGCTTCCAACAGTAACCCCCTGAGATTTGCTGCAATCACAGAGATGGTGGTCTGCTGGGATCAGCAGACCTCCATGTCTGTGATTGCTTTTAAATAAAGCAATCTTTTCTTTTCTAAACACATCCTGTTTTCCTTAAATGAAGACGGAATGCGTTTAAAAAGAAAAAAAAGAAACTTTGAAATGTCTTTTTTTAAGTTTAGGCAGAGGTCCCTTGGACCACTGCCTGCTCTTAAAAAAATATTTTTCCAACCATTCTAAAAAGGGAGGGGTCCCTTTGTGACCCCTTCAAATGGGTTACCACCAACTTTCAATTGGCAATACATTTTGAATTTTTTGTGAGCTCATTACGGTCGCAAAACATTTGTACATGCCATTGCAATTCGGTATTAGGAAGGGAGGCCCTCAACAAATACGAAAACAGTAAACACAAATTGCGATTCGGTAAAAAGTTACTGAATTGCAGTTTGAGCTTTGTACATCACAAAAGCATTTTTGTGATCTCAAATGGCCTGATTCGCTGGTGAAATGAGACAACAGAAAAAATATATATTTTAGAGTGGTGTTGGAACAGAACAGCCAAATAGATTTCAGGGAACTGAGCATTTAAAAAATATGTCTGAGTCTTTCCATAGAAACTGACAACCATAAATTAGGCACAGGAAATGCAGAGAGTGCATTGTGATCCCTTTAAACTCAACCTAGATTGGAAATAAACCTAGGAAAATCCTAGTGAATTTCTTAGCGAATTCTGTGAAAGAATAGATACTAGGTATGGCCCTAATGACCAAAACGCTACAGGTGAAAGATGCTTATTTCAATAGAAGATCAGACATTTCAAGAACAACACAGGCTAGACAATGGGAGCTAGGAAAGCGAATGGATGAGTTGAAAATAATGGGAGCTAAAGCCCAAGTTAAATTTCCTGCTTACTAAAAGTTATGTACAATAACAAAATGCATAACGTCAGAGAACTAGAAGAGGTGGATCAATTTATTTTACACCTGAAGTCTGATAAAAGTGTTTTAGAGGTTGTGCACATTGGGATTGAAGATCCCACAGACAAGTTAAAAAAACTAAAAAAATTGTCCTTCATTTATACTACAAAAAAAAAATCAAAAGAGTGAGAGAGACGGAGCGAGAGGAAGAGACAAGGTATAGCCCAGAGAACGCAAGATTTCACTTAAAATAAATTGGCATGAGTGAGAAAGAGAGGCGGTCGTACCAAACGGTGTCATTCTTAACATGGAACATAAATGGTATAAGAGAAAAAAGATGCAAATCAAAAAAATACTACAAAAAAAAAAAAAGTAAAACAAAAACAACGTCGAGTTATTCAATACCTTAGAGATCATGGTGCGGCAGCATTAATATTGGTGGAAAACTTGTTTATTAAAGGGTGAACGTATGGCACTTTTCAATAAGGAAAACTGGATTTCATGTGTAAGTGGTACGTACCAAGCATGTTTTTCAAAGGGGATAGCCATTTTGCGGAGGCAGAAATTGGGGTGGGAATAATGGAAATTAAGGCAGTTGAAAGGGGGAGGTGGATAATAGCCAAGGTTAGAGCCCAATTAAGTAGTATGGTTTGAGTTGTCTTTTATGGTACCAATACGGGCAATCTTGACTCTCTGAGGGAGGTTTTCTCTAATCCTTTGGAGTATAACTCTCCAATAATTCTAGGTGGTGAATTTAACATCCTATTGGATAACAAGCGAGATGGATCAGCGACTTGTAGCAAAGTGAGCTCCTATTTGTCCTTTATGATAAAGAACTTGGGTTTTGTGATATTTGGAGATTAAAAGTAGATACAATTAGAGGTTATAGTTACATAGTAAAAGCTATGGACACTGCTTTTGGCTGGATTATTTTTTACTAGACCGAAAATAGATACCGTGAGGAATTTGAAACACTGGTCCATTCCTCTATCTGACCATTCAGCTGTATCCCTAGAGCTTAGACTAGCAGGATACAAGGCAGAAATAAGATGGACTATAGATAAAATAATTCTCCCTGAGAAAAATATAATTAAAAAACTACAAAAACATTTCTGCACCCCTTTGTGATCTAAATCTAGGCTCATCAAGTATACAGATAGTATGACATGCATATAAGGCCTTCCTGAGCAGTCTAATAACCAATTTGAACTGCCATCATAACAAAAAAATAAAAGCAGAGTCGCAAAGATTGTAGAAAAATATCACTGAAATTTAAAATACAGCTTTAATGAGGAGGAAAGGCAAAAGATCATATGTCCGCTTCTAAACTTCTAAGAACATATTAAAAAGTCCGTATGGAAAGCAGTTTATGAAGAAATGGGAAGGAAATATAAGCAGTTTTGTTTGGAGTTCCTAGGAATAAGAAACTCTTAGAAAAAAAATAAGATAGAAGTTAATTAAAGGGGATCTAGCTTTACCAGAACTACAGCTCTATTGTTGGTCTCGTCAGCTAAAGAACTGTAGGATGTTGATTGCAACGCCAGATTCAATTACAATTGGGGGATCATTGAAAAGCATGACTGGGGATCTAACTAAATCTGGTTTTACTGTATAAATCCGATCACGTAGGCTCTTGGAATAAGTTAGACTGAAGATTTTACAGGAGACTGCCATACTATGGTATAAAATTGGAACAATCTTGGCAATCCTGTATTACATCATGTTCACCCTAATTTGGGATTCACCAGGGATCGCTGAGCGTTTAAATGATAAGTTGGGTAATCCTATTAGGAAAGCTAGGGCGAGGAGTTGGGGCGATCTATTGTGCGAAGGCAATCCACTCACTTAGGAACAATGGAGAGAAAGAACAAAAGGGCGGTTTTTCAGATTTAATATCAAAAATAACTTCCTGGACAAAAAAGACTGGACTGGGAATGTCTCTTGCCAGATGGAACAAGACCAACTGATCAGCCATCCAAAGAAAAACAAAGCGTCTATTTTGTAGTGGCATATAATTACAGGTGACAAATTTAAATTGTTGCATGGAGGCTGGGAGAACGACTCGCATCAAACAGAGTTGGAGCACTAATGACAAGTGTCCTTGAAATTGATATGTGGTAGTGTCAAATCTGATGCACTATAAAGGAACCATTTCTTTACCCTCCACAGATGCTACTAGACTCCATTAGAGATGGCAAAATGTAAGAGTGAAGTTGGGAGGAAATTCAGAAAATGTAGATGGATCGATGCCAATGATAGTCACATGTTTTTAGAACGTCTGCTATTGGCCTCCTCCTAGCAAAATGTGGGTAAGGTGTTAATATCAATACTAGTGTGTGAGATCCAGGTAAACTTTATCTTGGTATTTTTTGGTATCAATATCAATGAACCAGAAAACAATGTATTTAGCCAACATCAAAGAAAGTAAATTCTTTATCTGATTATGTTGGCACAGGAAATATGTAAAAGATTGCAAGGGTCGGTAAAACACCATGGTGATATGAAGACAAAAAAAAAAAAACAGGTACTGAGGGGGTTACAAAAACAGAGAACTGACAGACTGAAATGAGGAAAGAAGGGTCAGTACACAGGACAAATCTATCCCTGTGAAAACCATATAAAGCTCCTTAACAAAAACAAAAATGAATTTAAAGTTCTAGATACTACAAAACCTTCACATTTAATGGGTATAACTTGGGTGTGGGCAGAGAAATAAAAAATAAATAAGGAGAACCATGGTTCATAAGGTAAGCCATGAGCATTTAAAGTAGGAGTATCCAAGCTTCGTCAAGAAGGGCTGGATCCATGCCAGGATGACCTATTTCCTAACTAGTTCCAGCTTAAAAGTTCAATGAATACATATTTTATGTGGATTTCCCAAAATTATGGCATTGGTCTGGACCTCCAGGGCTTTAGCTGGAGAATGCTTAAGAGCACAATTAGAGTTAAATTGCTTCAAAAGAAGGTATAGCATTTTCTTGTGAAAAACGTATTTAATTCTTTCAATATATGCATAAAGAGTGCTGTTAGGTTTATATGACCTTCTTCTCCAACCTCATCCCAGTCCTTACCTTACAAGAACTTTGTCCCCATCCACAGCCTTGACTGCCTCATGCAATCTTAAATACATCCTACCCTCACAATTCAGCTCCTTTTAAGACCAGAAGTCAATGCTACTCTAGAAAAGGAGGAAGTCATCCCCCACACTTCCTGTTTTTATTTCTGTCAAACAATACTGTGGCTATTTCTATCCAAGTAGTGGTTCATAGTGATGGAAACCAAAGTTACTTGGTTCTTAAATGTGAGCTCTGCAACAGTGGGCTTGAAAAAATAAATTCTGTGATGTTTTTCTCTAGTTGACAATTCACTGGACTCTGCTGAGCTATTCCAGCTACAATTAATACTCAATTTCCCTTCTGTTCGGTGATTAATAAAAGGGATATCAGTATATTTAGTCAGTACGAACACCACTTTGCCTAACTTCAAAATAGTAATGATACTATAAGTGGCTTGAATGCCACATCTTGCTACTCTGGTACTGAGCAAGCGTAAAGTGCTTGTTCAACTCGATATGGAAGATATCAGGTCTTCAAAATGCTAGGTTTCACAACCTAACATGGAAACTGTAATTACTTCCTGACTTTGCAATAAAGCAGTGATTGTGGTGCCACATGAAAAATGTTTAAGAAAAAAGATATCACGAGTCATCATCTAGTTCCTCTGTGACTGAAGAAGCTGAGCTTCGTGTTCTTCCTGTGTATGTGCCTAGCAATGATTTAGCAAGCTATCCCAACAGTCTTTCTGCCAAGAGCATGCCTCTGCTCCTAAAGTTTCTTATGTGGACACCTCATTTATTTGATATCAGTGGCATCTCTAGAAATAATTTTTTTATGGGGGGTGGATAAAGTGGTGTTATAGTTAGGTGAAATATCAGTTAAAACCTAACATTTTTAACGAACAAGAGCACCAAGTTCACCAGTCATACTCATCTCAAGTAACTATAATTCTTGCCCAGCAGTAACAATATCTCACTCCCCCCTCCAATGCACAGTGTTATAAGTGATGTAATTTGAGATGTGATTAAGGAGGTTATGACTGCAGCTTTTGAACAAGACATAAGTGATTTAATATCCGAGGGTACCAGCAGTGCATGGCAAGGGCCATTCAGTGGCTTTGTTAGTTTAAAACGTTGTCCTAACTATACCTACCCAATGGTGACTGCCAATGGGCAAAATGCACATGCACACACACACAAAATGTTGAATTGACATACATAGGTCTGGTAATATCTTACTTTACGTTAAGAAACACTTTAGAAATTCATTGAAAAACCCACACGCTGTAGTGGAACAAAAAAACATTGAAATTCACCAGTTACAGTTTACTAAGTTAACTATACCTTGCGCTTCCGCCATGCACTATTTATGACTCACATACTGCATCACTCATGACATGTTCAATGACATCATAAGTGATGTAATATCTGAGGGTACAAGCAGTCCACTGCAAGGGTGCGAGTAACAGTTACTTTAGGGCGTTACCTATCTGCCTAAACCAAAAAGTTGTGCAAAACTGAACGAGAAAAGTGACCGTCCCTCCTCACTTTGGAGTTTAAGCAATAGTGATTCGAAAAAGAGTGGAGGTTCGCCCAAGTTGCTGCTTTACAGATGTCAACTATAGTGACACCTCTAGCTAAAGCAGAAGTGGAAGACTTGCCTCTTGTGGAATGAGCTCTAATACCTTCTGGAGGTTCTTTATGAGGCATGGCGTTGCAGATTTTTATGCACAAGGTGACCCATCTGGACAATGTTCTTTTATACACTGCTTTTCCTTTTATCTTGCCCAAGTAGCCAACAAACAGCTGATCATCCAGCCGGCTATCATGAGTTCTGTACACATCAAAGCGAACAGCCCTTTTGGGGTCCAATCGATGAAGCCTTTCTCTTTAGATGGATGTGGAGGAGGATAGCAAGTAGGAAAGGTGATAGACTGGCCTAGGTGGAAGGGAGTAACAACCTTTGACAGGAAAGCGGACCTGATTCTCAATACCAATTTATCTGCATAGAAAGACATTAAGGGAGGTTTCACACTTAATGCCTGCAACTCACTAACACATCAAGCAGATCTTATGACAACCAGAAAAATTATCTTAAAGGTAAGTAGTCTGACAGGACAACTATGTAAGGGTTGAAACGGAGAACACATGAGGTAAGTTAGTACCAAATTAAGATCCCACTGAGGCATGTTAAACAGAGTGGGAGGGTATTTGTTAATAAGTAGCGTAATAAACCTTAACACTATAGGGGACTTGAACAAGGAAGGTTGATCAGGTAAACAAAGAAATGCTAAAAAACAAAGACATGCTAAAAGGGCGGTCAAATATCCCTTAAATGTTGTAAATGCACAATCTTGCTGCGCTAGGTAAAGCGCAAAATGTTAAATATCAGACAAATGGGCTTTTAAAGGGTCAATAGAATTTTCTCCACACCGCTTTATAAACTTAGCTCATCTGCCAGCATAAACTGACTTGGTGTAGTGTCTTCTCGCCGATAAAATAACATCCACCACATCAAGGGGGAGAGAAAAAGAACTGAGCATTGCCCCGTTCAATCTCCAAGGATGTAGGTGCAGGCTCTGGAGGTGGGGGGTAGAACCTGCCCTATGAGAGACGGTCTGCCCTGTGAGAGAGATGGAGCAGAGAGCACAGTGAGAGGTGAAGAAGGTCTGTGTACCACACCCTTTGCGACCAATTTGGGGCTAATAATATGACTTAGGCCCGGTCTTGGCAAATCTTCCTCAGAACCCGAAGAATCAAAGGTATGGAAGGAACTCGTAAAACAGCTGGGAGCACCAACTGAAATACGTCCCAAGTGCTCCCTCCATCAGATACTGGAGGCTGCAGAATGACGGACAGTGTGTGTTCTCATGAGTGTCAAAAAGGTCTATCTGAGGGGTCCCCATAGACATAAAATGTGTTGAACCACTTCTGGATGGAGATGCCACTCGCGATCAGCTGAAAAATGCCGACTGAGACTGTCGACACGCACGTTTAGAACTCCGGCTAAGTGATTTTCAATTATGAAAATCTGATGGTCTTGAGCCCATGACCAGAGTCATAGAGCTTCTCTGCAGAAAGGATAAGACCCTACTCCTCACTGTTTGTTTATGTACCACATCACAGTAGTACTGTCTGTTAAGACTTGTACTGACTGACCGTGAATGGAAGGGAGGAAGGCCTTGAGAGCCAGACTTATCACCTGTAACTCCAACAGATTGATATGCAACAATCGTTCTTCTGGAGACCAAAGTCCTTTGATCTCCAGGTCCTCCAGATGAGCTCCCCACACTAGAGTGGAGGCATCCATTATCACTGTGGCCACCGGAGGAAGAAGCTGAAACGGCTTTCCTTGAGTCAGATTGCCGGACACACCTCAAGATTGAAAATCCGCTGCAGTGTCTCTGGATATCTTGAGTGACTCCTTGAGATCCCAGTTGTGTTGAAACCACTGCCTGCGGAGCCACCTCATGTGCCCACATGCATTTGTGACCAACAGAATGCAGGAGGCTATCAGACCTAGCAGGCGCATGACCTTCGGGACTGGAACCATAGCTCCATTCTGAAACATCGTCTGAATAGCTAGAATCCTCTAAGGAGGAGGGTAGGCGCGATTCCCCCTAGTGTCCAGTACTTCCCCTATGAACATGGTGCGTTTAGAGGGCTCAAGGTGGGACTTGGGCTTGCTGATGGAAAAGCCCAGGTTGAACAACAATTGAGATGTCAACTGCAAGTGATGCAGCACCAACTCTGGAGAATTGGCTTTCATCAGCAAAGTCCAGGTAAGGGAATACTGCTATTCCCCACCTTCTGATGTTGTGCGACAAACGCCATCATGTTCGTGAAGACTCGAGGTGCGGAAGTAAGGCAACCGGAAGGGATGCAAACTGGTAATGTTGAGACCCCACCGTGAAGCAGAGATACTTCATGTGCGATTCCAGAATGGAGATGTGAAAATACACATCCTGCAAATCGATCAAAATCATCCAGTCTTCCCTTTCCAGAGCAGGAAACACCTTTGCTGGTTAGCATTTTAAACGTTTCCTGCTTGAGGAACCAGTTCAAAATCCTGATGTCTAGGCTCGGCTGCAAACTTCCGCCCTTTTTAGGAATCAGGAAGTACAAGGAATAGCATCCCAGACCCCGCTCCTGCTGTGGAACCAACTCTATTGCACCCTTTTGAAGTAGGGGTTGGACCTCCTGTTGGAGGAGCAGAAGGTGGTTTTCTGAAAAAAAACCTTGTTGAGAAGGAAAGGATGGGGGACATTTTTGGAAGGGTAGGGCATAACTGGCAACGTTTCAGATTGCTATGTGTGACATTTTCCTAAATACAGTGTAATTATGAGTGACATTTTCAAGGACTATGAGTGATACTTTCTTGTGAGCAAAATCAAGCAATGATGATGAGGGAAACATAAATATCAGAAAATTACAACCATTAGGGCAACGAGGTACTCTGAGAAGATCTTAAAACTGCTGCAAAGAACCAGAAATGGAAGGGCACAGGTTCGGGGGAGGTTACCAGTTTCGGCAGTTGTAAGAGGACTGCGGATCAACAGGCAGCTGCTTATGCTTATTCATGCTGGGGCTGAATAAACTAGAAGACTTAACACAAGGAGTACAGCGTCTTCTTCACAAAACTGTATTTAGAAAAATCATTAAACCCGAGCGGTCTGCAGCGGTCGGCACGCCACCAGCCCAACCCCAGCGGCACAGATCACCACACCAGCAGGCTGTCATAGAACTACAAAAGGCTTTGCTGACTTAGTGACGCCACTGGCGCTGAAAAAGTAATAGGATCGGCACCGGCCACCACACAGGGTCAGTCGCAGTGGCCAGGATCACCCCGACCGGCCCAAAGCGAGTTAGTGCGGCTGTATGTCGTGCAGCTCAGAGTCGTCGCTGAAAACTATAGTGACTCACACAGACTAAGTCTGTGTGTGATTCAGACTGCAGAACTTCAGCTTAAACACAACAGGGGCCAGGGCAAGCAGCTGAAGATGACCACGGCGTGGGCTAAGCTCTAGTATGACTGTACAATTATAATTTATAAAGCACATTTATTTTTTAGAAAGCAGAGCGTGAGAGATAACATTACAATCTAATTTGCTGACAGAAGTACTGCTTTCTTCTGCTTCATCATCAGAGCCTGTATTGCCTTTTAATGAGGCACTGGCTAGGCCTATTCTGGAGATTTGGCAAAAGCCTATGTCATCCTCTGCAGTATCTAGACCCATTGCGAGGAGCTATAAGCCTGCTCCAGGGGATCCTCTGTTTATATCCACTCATCCTTCACCTAAGAGTTTGGTGGTGATGGTACAGGCATCCTGTTCTTCAAAGTTAATTCCTGTTTTTTTTTCGACATCCCCAGCAGACAGGAAATCAAAAGAAAATGGAACAGTCTGTGAAAAAAGGTGTTTTCCTCTGATAGAATGGCTTGAAAGACCACCAATGCAACCTGTTTGTTGGGATGGTACATCATTGCTCTGATGGCATCGGTCAAAACAGTGGTCCCGAAATTATCTGAGGATGTTCAGGAACACTTTACAGAACTGCTGAACAGTAGGGCCACTGCTCGATGGGTTATTCAGTCGGGCCTGGATACAGCTAGTTTGTTGGCAAGAGCGATAAAGACTTCCGTCGCTAAAAGGAGGCACGCATGAGTGAGCGGGTCTGGTCTCTCGCCGGACATGCAGGCTACCCTGATGGATTTGCCATTTGATGGTTTGAGACTGTTTTGTGCCAAAGCTGATTCTGCCTCGAAGAGATTCAAGGCAATGGAAAGATATTTGGGCCTTCAGTCGCAACATAGAGATTACAGGCAGTTTCTGAGGTTCCGCTGATTTGTCTGGAACTTCTCCTTTCGTGGAAGGCAGCAATACTAGCAGGAACAGCAGCCGTCCAATAGACTGTACAGGTTTTATAGAGGGCGGGGCAGAGGTAGACAACGAGGAGCCACCCATCAGCCATCTTCCTCCTCTTCCTCCTGGGCCACCATCACAGGAAAGCAGCCCTATTTACACTATCTTGGAGCATGCTTTGCTGGTGGGAGGAGTTGTCTCATTTTCTACCACAATGGAGATCCATAACATCAAATCAATGGGTTTCCTGACAAGTACCATGCATCAGGCGTTAGACTAACACATTTCAGTGTGGTGGTCCGCATCTCCGCACTGAAATGCAAAGTTACACATAATAAGCATAGATCCTCCCTCTCTGTCAAGTGTACTAGCGCTGCTAATCATGCACCATTGTAACGCTAACTAAAGCTGGTGTAGCAGCACGCCATGCGCGCTGATCCCGGCAGGCTTGGGGGCTGAGCTGCTACAATGTAACAATCATTTGATTCCCAACAACACGTGTCAGGAGAGGCAGTGCTCAATGGCTACTACCAAGACATCAGCCAGGTGTCTGGTCAGGACATGAGGTCTTGTGACACAAAGTTTAATAGGCGGCCCATGCGACGTCCTGCTGCCGCCAGTGGCGGCGCGAGCGGGTGACTGCAGTTCCTGAGATAGTAAAGTTGTGGGAGGCTGCAGTGGCAATGAGCGCTACTCACACCGCTGTAACTTAAAACAAGCATTGGCATAGCCAATAGGTCTCGCCTTTGGGACCTTTATAAGTGTTTGGCTAGAGCTATTGATTTTGCCAATGTTTGTTAGATATGTCTATTCCTGCAACAAGCTTGAGTAAATGCATTGCCAGAGTAGAAATTGAAGTGAGCACCCCCTTATTTAATGGGATGCAAATGAAGGAGTTTCTCGACGAGGAAGCGTATTTTTTTTTTTGTATGGAAAAAAGAAAAAGATGTGCATTGTGTAAATGTGCAGCTCGGCCATACTCCGCACATTGCAGCCGCTGTGGACAGTCCTCTGCGGACAGGCCGTAGGAGTGGGTCAGCTGAGGAGAAGCCATTGACACCTACCTGCTCAGAATGTAGCACAGACTTCTGGCTTCCCCTGAACCGGCTCCATAGTGCCTAATGCTGTCGTGCCCCCTTAGAAGCGCCTCGAGTCGTTGAACATGGGGCCTGAGGTACAGGGAGGAACAAGGCAAGAGCAGCTGCTGCGTGTGGGCTGCTCGAAATGCTGGTGCCTTTTGTCCAGCAGAAAAGCCCAATTAAAGTTTTACTTGTGAAATGCAAATGTTTACAGGAAAAAAAATGGAGTGTTTCATACTGTTGTTAATAGCAAAGTACGCTGATTAAAAGCCATGTCTGGGCCATGGAAGATGCGACATTAAATGCTGGCTGCCAGCAGCACGGGCAGAGGTGTAACTAGGCTGCTGTGGACACTACTGCAAAACCAGTTCCAGCAGGACATCCTCGTTACCCACGTTCATGGCGGCTCCTTATAGGGGAATCCTTCCGATCCAGGACTTGAAAAGCACAACAGTCTGATCAAAGCTGAGGAGGGGAGGTGCCCGGGGGGTTGGGGGGGGGGGAGGAAGAGGCTCTCTGGGAGGTAGGTGGGTGAGCTGCTAAAGGCAGGAGGACACTGTCAGGGCTGGGGAGAAGCGGTCGCTAGACCCTAGTAGGAGAGACACGAGAAGGAGGGTCAGTGGTGAGGAGAAGCCTGACTCAACAGTATATGAGGCTGCCCGGGTGGAGGAGATGAGGCAGCCAGCGGTGAAGAGAACGAAAGGGGAGTGAGGCGGTAGTTAGAAACCAGATAGAGGATCAACGGTGAAAGTAGCGGGCATAAAGAAAGAAAGGGTGCAGCCATGCTGTGTGACTAAAAAGAGTAAGGTAATATGATTACACATCCCAAGCAAATTGTGGCGTCCCTGAAGGCTCCGGGCTTCTACACAGCCGAGGCAAACAAGAAAAGAGTGCCCAAAGGACCATACATTTAAACAAGCGCGTGCGTTTACCGGGAGATTTAAGGGTCCGGGAGCGTCTGAGGTTGTGCACGGTGGACGAGCACAGTAATGTAAACAAGACGCGCGGCCAAGAAACGCGCTCTCTGGTGAGGGAGGGGGAGGAGGGGTGAGGAAAGGCAGATGGCGCCTCGCCAGCGATGCGAGGAATGGCGCGTGCACGCTCGCGTGAACGCAAGCTGGTCGCCAGCAAACTGCTGTTTGCACTTCCAAAACCCGCTTACTAAAACTCTCGCCAGAGCAGCGCATGCACTGGCTCAGGCGAGACCTAAAATGTGATCTCCGACCCTACGTCGCGACCGGACTCGACCCAACCCTACGGACCTTGGCGGCCGCTGGAACCCAGAGCACACCACTGTACAACTCTGCTGCCAAGCCTGAATCGTGCCCGGGCGATGTGGTTTCATTGCTGCGGGAGTCGTTGCTGCCACTGCTTGCCTTTCAAAGTAAGTGTATTTGAGTTCAGTTGAAGAAAGAGACAGTTCCAACATATCAGCCGTCTTTCTAATTACTGAATGGTATCATGTGACCTCAGGTGGAGGAAGGCCTGTGGAGACAACAGTTTCCATTCTGGGGAGGTGTCTAATCCACTTGCCACTTCCAAATCCTCAAATTCTGGATCAAGTAACCCTCCTCCAGTTCAGTGTCTCTTTCCCCATAAAAGTACTGCTCCTCTTCAAGAAGCCTTTGCACCTTCCGTCGAGATTTATGTCTCGACTTCAAGAATGACGTCGGTGAAGCCAGTATCGGTGTCGTTAATGGCGCCGGTGACTTTGCCACTGTATAGAACAGGCTAATGGTATTGGAATCGAATGATGTGACGCCGGTGCGGATCCAGCCGACATCAGAAAGGGGGCAACCAGCGCTGGTGACTCCTGCTGAACTTCTAATGGAGAGGAAGTCGCCTTTCTCGGCACTGGAGGAGATTAGGATGCCTTGGCCATCGACATAAATGGCAGGAACGGCGCATGCTGATATTGCACCAGAAAACCACCCACAGAATAGAAAAAAGAGGACCCATGGGGCCCGCAGGTGCACCAGATGGAGTCATCGCCCTGCTAGAAATGATGTACATAGCATTTACGAAATTCGAAGGGTTGGACCCTGGAGCCGGGTAAGATGGATACTCCTGCTCCTCTCAAGACATTGTAGGTGGAGCAGGAGGAGGAACTGGATCTACCTCCGGCTCCGATCAGGACGTCCAGACAAGTCGGTGGCAGCCTTGGACTCGAAGGAGACGCTGGAAGGGCTACTTGAGACGGGCCAGTCACCTCCCCTCTATCTTGATGCGACCTCGGACGTTGGGACACTGACCTCCGAGACTCCTCCTTCGAAGATAGACCATGAGACTCATGACGCTGCTTCCTCTTGTGTTTCCTCTTTGATGACTTTGAAGAAGGGGGAGATGGCGACTCCGAACGAAGACGAGACTTTCGACGTCCTCTTTTCTCCTTTCTTGCCTTGCCCATGAAGAGCTTCACCTGTCTATCCTTTAGGACTTTGGGGTTCATCTTTTGGCATGATTAACAGGCATCGACGCCTTGGTACGAACTAAGACACCAAAGACAATATTCATGAGGATCAAGGATTGAAATCTGACCCTCACATTCCCTGCAAGGCTTGAACCAAGACTTTCTTGGAGGAGAATTTTTTTTTCCTGCAAACTTGCGATATCCTGGAAAAAATGTTGCAAGACTCCTAACACTATGGAGAGCCTAGGAAAAAAACATTACGTGTCGAAGGCGCGGAAAAAACGGAACAGACGTCAGCATACCAACGAGGGCTTCTTATGGCTCCAATGAAATCATGCGGAGCCATGGGCATTGTGAGGTTGACGTGGGAGAGATAAGAAAAGTTTCAGTGGAATGCTGGTGCATTGAGATATTCAAAAGGTGAGGAATCAACAGGTAGATGTATCCATCAGAAATAAACATGGAGTGTTTAACCTACCCTGTAAGCATCTGTTTGTGGCATGTAGTGCGGTAGATTCACATGCTTAGCATATGTCCGCTATCTAGTGTTGGGCTCGGAAGCGTGAAAGTTGTTTTTCTTTGAAGAAGTTTTTCGAGTCACAAGGTTCTGTGACTACTCCTCTTGCTTGCAATGTGTATGGTCCTCGACTTCACTGTTAGATTATTTTCCGCTTGGCGGGTTAGGGTGAAGTGTAAAGGATGATGTATCCTAGTCAGATGACCATGGAAATATAATGTAAGTATGATAAGTGCAACCCCCACAGGTTTCTGGGGAGGATGGTGGGCGCATGTGAATCTGACATTCACCATTTGATGGCAGGTGTGGCTGTAGGTACAAATGCTTAACATAGACTGTAAAGCAGTTTTCCTCCCAAAGTAGTGGCTCACCTGTCAGGGGTGCATTTGCTAAAAAATAATGTGCGTAGAACTGCTTGGTCTACATTGGCTTTTTGATAGGCCAGGACAGCTACACAGTAATGTTTGGTAAATGTGTGCTGTGTGGTCCATGTAGCTGCCTTACATATGTCAGCCATGGGTATATTTCCTAGGAAAGCCACAGAAGCTCATTTTTTGCGAGTAAAGTGAGCTTTTGGAGGATCGGGCGAGTTAGTTTAACTTTTGCATAACGGGTTTGGATACAATTTACAATCCAACATGCTATGCCCGATTTAGAAATTGCTCTTCCTTTGTGTGGGTTGTTGAATGCAAGAAAGAGTTGTTGAGTCTTTCTGAATGGTTGAATTCTATCAATATAGTACATAAGTGCCCTTTTTACATCTAGTGTGTGTAAAGCTCTTTCGGCAACTGAATTGGGTTGAGGACAGAATACGTGCATCTCAATAGATTGGTTCAAGTGGAATTGAGATACTACTTTTGGAAGGAATTTAGGGTTGGTACATAGTACCAACTTGTCTTTATAAAGCTGGAACAAAGGTTCTTCTAAAGTTAATGCCTGAAGCTCACTGACACGTCTGAGTGAAGTGACTGCAATGAGAAATGCAACTTTTTATGAAAGGAATTGGAGAGGGCATTTGTGGAGCGGTTTGAATGGGGTTCCCTTTAACCTTGTTAACACAATGTTGATATTCCAAGCTGGAGTGGGAGAAACTCTGGGTGGGAGAACTGTTTTGAGGCCTTGTAAAAAAGCTTTAATGACAGGGACCCTGAAGATAGAGGAGTGTTCTCTGTTTTGTAGATATGCAGCAACTGCAGCTAAGTGTATCTTTATGGAAGTGAAAGCTAACCCTGAAGTTTGTAAATGCAGCAGGTAACAGACAATGACTTGAGCCTGTGCTGTTAATAGGTTAATATACTTTGAATGGCAATAGTGTACAAAGCGTTTCCACCTGGCCGCATAACAGGACCTAGTGGTGGAATTTCTGAATTCTATTAGAATATCCATACACTCTTGATGTAAATTCAAATATCCAAATTCTAGGAACTCAGGAGCCAGATCGCAAGACAGAGATCTGGGGTTTAGATGCCTTACTGCTCCCTGGTTTTGGGTTAGAAGGTCCTGCCAGTTAGGAAGTATCTGGTGTGGAACTACTGAGAGTTCTAATAGTGTGGTGAACCATGGGTGTCTGGCCCATGTGGGAGTCACTAAGATGAGAGTCAAAGATATCTGCTATAGTTTGTGAACCACATATGGAAGTAGTGGGAAAGGCGGAAAAGTGTAAACAAATATCCCTGACCAACTCATCCATAGTGTGTTGCCCTTGGACTGTGGGTGTTGGAACATGGAGGCAAAGTTTGGCCATTTAGCGCTTTCTGCTGAGGCGAAGAGGTCTATGTCTATGTGACCCCACTGTTGGAAGAATGGGTGGAGGACTAGTGGGTTGAGCTCCCACTCGTGTACTTGTTGCTGTCTCTTTCTAAGGAGATCTGCAAAATCGTAGTGCACACCTAGTATGTACTCCACTAAAGGTGAATGTTGTGCTGGAGAGCATACCTCCAGATGGTCTGGGATTGTTGAGATAGCTGAGGTGACTTGGTGCCCCCGTTTCTGCAGATATTACATGACAGTCATGTTGTCTGTTTTGATGAGAATCAACTTGCTTTTGAGGTGAGGAAGAAATGCTTTCATCGCTAGATGAACAGCTAGCAGCTCTAGGTGAATGATGTGGAGCTGAGTTTGGCTGGTTGTTCTGGTTGTCCAGTGACCCTGCACAGCTAGCTCCTGTGAGTGCACTCCCAACCCATAAGTGATGCATCTGTTGTAATCGTTCTTTGCGGTACTAGGTCTAGGAAAGGCCATCCCTTTAGAAGATTGTGGGAGTTCCACCACTGCAGAGAGTGGCAAGCTTGACGGCTGAACAACACTAGATCCTCCAGCTGACCATACGCTTGAGACCATTGATGCGCTAAGTATTCTTGCAAGGGACACATATTGAGTCTGGCATGAGGTACTATTGCTATGCATAATACCATAGTTCCTAGGAGACGCATAACAGTTCTCACTGATATACGTTGATGCGGTTGTAACTGAGGAATTAGTGTTTGGAAGGATTGAATCCTTGCTGTATTTGGGCAAGCTATTCCCTTGTGTGAGCTGAGGATGGCTCACAGGTAAGGCTGCATTTAAAGGGGTTGCAGATTAGACTTGGCTGCGTTTATAGTAAAAACCTAGTTTGTGAAGTAGGTCTATTGTTGCCTGAGTGTGTTGAAAACAGGTCTGATAGTCTGTGTTTTTGATGAGCCAGTCGTCTAGATACGGGAAAACATGTATGTTTTGCATTACGCAAATGAGCTGCTATTACCACTAGACATTTGGTGAATACACTTGGAGATGTAGTGACCCCCAATGGAAGCACTTTGAATTCAAAGTGTGGACCTTGAAATGCAAACCTGAGGTATTTGCGATGTGCGGGGCAAATTGGTATGTGGAAGTAGGCATTCTTCAGGCCCAATGCTACCATGAAGTGGCCTTTTTGAAGAAGAGGGATGACATCCTGCAAAGGTACCATGTGAACATGCTGATAGAATATACCTGTTTAGCAGACTTAAGTCTAGGATTGGCCTTAGAGAGTTGTCCTTTTTGGGTATTAGGCTGTTAAGTGAATAGACCCCTATGCTTTGTTGGTGTAATAGCACAAGTTATAGTGTTCCTTTTTGTAGTAGAGCTTGTACTCCTTGTGTGAGCAGCTGCTGATGGTATGTGGACAGTTTGTGTTTCCAAGGTGGAATGTTTGTGAGCTCCAGGCAATAACCATGTTGAATAATATCCTACACCCACTGGTAGTGGGTGATGGTCTGCCAAGCACTGTTGAAGTCGTCCCCCAACAGGTGTTGTGTGTTCAGGGGGAATGCCAGGTAAGTCAAGGTTTAGAGGCACTTGCAATAGGCTTGGAAAAGCAGCCCATGCCTTGTGAATTGCTGCCCCTCTGTAGGAGCTTTTGTACCCGGATATCAGATCGGCGGATCGCTTACTGAGAGACACCAGACTTTTCCGACTGAGCTTGGCTATGCATCGGTAGGAGTGAATGACTGGTACTCCACCTAGCTGTCAATTGTTGGATCCGGTATTACCGTCAGCTACTTGCACCTTAAAACGAGAATATTCTGTCTAAGTGCACGGCCACGAGTTAGAAACTTGAGCTCTTTTTGGGACCCTGTCCCTACGTAAACACGATGTCTTCTTCTACTGGACACTACATCATAGTGGTCTAGACTGATAGATTACTAGAATAAGACGTGTCAATATATATTGCCAGCAGTCTATTGGCCATTTCCACTAGTTGTCTCCCCCTCTGTTTTGTGATTTTTTGTGGGTATCTGAAAAGGTCCTGAAGAAGGTGGCTGGTCCATTCCCTTTATGCCACTGAAACGCGCGTCGACCTAATGTTCAGATCCTGGTGAACATATAGAACATACTTGGTCGTGGAGATGTTATCTACTGTCTCCTTTTTCAGATGTGTCTTCATGTGAATGTTGTATGAGTCTGTATGAGTCTGCATGATTTGTGTTGTGTGTGGTTTTCATATTTGTCAAGATTTACTTCTTTATTTTGGGGGAGTTATTTGTCTTATTGTATTCTGTGGCAACATTGTTGATTTCTTTACATGTTTGAAAAAAGTTTTTAAACAAAAGAAATAAGAAAACAGAGAAATGAAATGAATTATTGTTTTGATATTTGAAGAAAAAATGCACAAAAAAGTAAATAAATAATAATGATAAAATTTACCCTGTAAAGTTTTTGTCTATATCATTGTACCTTTGTCAAGCCCTATTGCACATAGGTTTGCCTAGATAGAAAAGAAATATAGGTCCTGAGGGAGTTGTTTATTATATGGGTGGGAGCTTTTGTAATATCCTCTGTGAAGGAATTATCGGGTATGTGTCTTTTGGTATGGAGTGTAGGTCTCAAGGGATGGTGTCCTGGATCCTCCAAGATAAGATGAGCAGTGAAAGGAGCCCAGTTGTGATTGAGTTTGTAGCGCTCCCATTGCTTTTGCCGTCTCGTCATTTTTTTATTTTCTCCAAAAGGGTGTCAACTTGACGGCCAAAAAGATGTTCCCCATCAAAGAAGAGTGCTAACAGGTTCTGCTTTACTTCAGGTTTAAAACCTGACACCCTTTGCCAGGCATGGTGTCTAAATAAGACACTGGAATTAATGCCCCTTGCAGCTGTGTCCGACGCATCAAGGGCACACAGTATGGTGGTGTTTGATATGAGCTTGCCCTCTTTGGCAAAATGATATTCCAGTTTTTGGTATTCTTCTCAGAGATGCTGGAGAATCTCCTCCATCTCATCCCAGTGTTTCCTGTTGTAATGGGATAAGAAACAAATGAAGTTTACAATTCTCTAATAGACGGCAGATTGTGCAGCCACTCTCTTACCCACTGCATCTATCTTTTTCCATTTATTGTCTGGTGGCAGAGCATCACCAGACATTTGAGAATTTGCCCTCTTAGGAGCTGTGGCCTCAATCAGCGACTCCGGTGTAAGCTGACCCTTGATGTACGTTGGGTCGATAGAAGAAGGTTTGTACTTTTTAATCAACCCTTGGAGTAATTACCCTAGCCCTGACTGGGTCATTAAATATGTTCTGAGTGTGCCTGAGCATACCCTTCAGAGTTGGTAAATACTGCGCTGAGCACTGACTCGATAAGTAAGAGTGCTTCAAATAAAAAATCCTCATCTAATGGCTCTGTGTGTAGATGCACTTTATGGTATGTGGCTGACCTACCTATGAGATCATGATAGGTTGTTGTGTTATCATGAGGGAAGGTCTAGATGGATACAAATCTGTATTATTATGTAGATCTGCATCGTAAGTATCCTGGAGATCATCTTGAGGTGGGAGTGAATAGGGATCTCCATCCCCTGTATATAAATGCATGGAACCATCCGGAGAGTGTGTTTGACTGTGAACTGGACAGAGTTGTGGAGAAGGGGTGTGCACAGGAGTCAGCAGTGGTGAAGTGCTGTGCAGTGGACTAGTGGCTTTGTCCTCCTTCTTTGGAGGAAGAGGTACAGGGAGATTTATGCCTTCCTCAAAAAACAACTGTCTTTTAGCAGGCTGCACATTTGAGTGCAGGGGTCTGGCGAGGATACGTCCTGTGAATGACCAGATTGTTTAGGCGAGAGTCTAATTCTTGGTGAAGTCTCTCTAGCACCAATTCTACAGAGGGTTTCAAAACAGTATGCTTTTTCGTCTCCGATGTTGGTTTCGGCGCTTGGATTTTTGGGGCCGACTGTTTTGGCTCCGATGCAGATTTTTTGGGTATCGATGTCTGGTGGTGTTTCGAATCTGAGGATTTCGGCACCCGCGCTCATCTAGACTTCGATGTGGATAGCCTTGGATCGCCGAGCTGCTGTCAGAAACAGCTTTTCGGTGCCGACCTTGCTCACTTTGCCACTGGATTCAAGCAAGCCTGGCTGATGACGGCTGGAATGCCAGAAACCGGTCCTAGGATGCTTGTTTCCGGTCCAGGGAAGACATGGCTTGGCAGTTCGGGCTGGACTGTTCCCATGAGGCACAGGGTCAGACTGATTTGCATATGGCCATGTCTGAACTGGGGTGGTGGAGTGAGCTAAAGAATGATGATGGATTAAACCCAGATCAGTTGACTGGGGGTGAGTGTTTGATTGGCTCAAACGTTCCGTCCATCATCCCCTTTTGTATCACTATGGCCTGAAGGCAGTGGTGGCCCAACGACATTCTTTGCCTTTTCCATGTGTGCAAACGACCTTTGGTTGACATCTGCTGTGGTCAGGGGAAGGGGCACAGTAGTCATGGGCTGTAGTGGAGGAATATCCTGTTCCATGTTGGAGCTCTGATCCGGAAAGTAGCTGCCCTCATCTGCGACCAATGGACAAGCCCCCACCTTGGTTTCCGGGTCTTCTTATCTGAAGAGATCTGGCGTATTGTCCACAGCTCGTTGAGACATCTCCATTCATCGAGCCCTTTGATCCCCAATGGTTTCTTAGTTTCGATAAGACCTGCAGGCTGCGCATGTCGCCTCCTCATGGACAAGGGAAAGGCACAAGTTACACGCCTGGTGTAGATCGGTGTATGGAAACTTGGCATGACATTTAGGGCACAAACGGAAAGGCGTCCGTTCCATCATAGATTTGACATTCTTTGTCGAGAATGTCAAAGATAAATTCCACCCCAAAGGGTGAAGGCCTGGGCAGACGGCAGCCGAATTGAGTCACCCAGACGAATTCGATGTTAGAAATATTGATGTAAGTATTGAACCGCATTTGAAAACAATACCAATGGTATGCCAAGAATGACCGACGATGGTGTTGAACTGGAGCAGAGGAGCACATGTCCGAACCAGACGGCGGAAAAAAACAATCTAACAATGGTGTCAAGGACCATGCGCACTGTAAGCAAGAGGAGGAGTCATGGAACCTTGTGACTCAAAAGACTTCTTCGACGAAAAACAAATTGTACACTTCCGAGCCAAACACTAGATGGCGGACTCATGCTAAGTAATGTGTATCTATAGCCTTACATGCCATCCAACATACATTATATATATATATATATATATATATATATATATATATATTCACTGAAAAAAAACAAAGGTTAGAGAGACGTTATGGTAAGGCTTAGATTTCACTCGCACAAAACCATAGAAATTCAGCAGTTATAGTTACCTGAGCTAACTATAACCGACATCCCCGCAATGCACTGCTTATGACCTCACATATTACATCAGTCATGGCATGGTAGTGACCTCACTGATGACATCATCCAGTTATTGTGAGTGTTTTCTAAAAGTTTATGAGTGTTAAACATATAAACTAAGGTACCACAGAAGTTAAATTAGTATGGTGTGTGTACTACTAATGAGTGATAGTATTTCTAATATAAGTCATGTAAGTGGCAGTGTGACTGTATCAATGTGTGAGTGGCTGTTTCAGTGCCTGTATGTGTCTGTGAGTGGCTGTATGGATATGTTAATGGGTGTGTGAGCAGCTGTATGGGTGAGTTAGTGGCTGTGTCTCTGGCTGTATTGGAGAGTGGGTGTGTGAGTGGCTACATGGACAACTGAGTGGATGTGTGGCTGTCTGCATAGGAGTGTGAGTGGGTGTGTGAGTGGATATATGGGTAACTGAGTGGCTGTGCAAGCGGCTGTATAGGTGAGGGAATGGATGTGAAAGTGGATGTATGGGTGACTCAGTAGTTGTTTAAGTGTGTGTATAGATAAGTGAGTGAGTGTCTCTGGCTGTAAAGAGAGTGACTGTGTGAGTGGTTGTAAGTTTGAGCGAGTGGGTGTGTGAGTGGTTGTATGCATGTGTGAATGGGTATGTAAGTGGTTCTGTGGGTATCTGTGAGTGTGTGAGTGGTTGTATGGATGAGTGAGTGGCTGTAGGGGTAAATAAGTGAATGTGTGAGTAGCTGTATCGGTGAGTGAGTGGTAGTGTGAGTGGCTGTATGGGTTAGTGCGTGGGTGTGAGTACCTGTATGTGTGGCTGAGTGGCTGTATGGATAAGTGACTGGGTGTGTGAGTAGTTGGAAGAGCCTGAATGAGTGTGTGAGTGATTGTGTGGGTTGTGTGAGTGGGTGTATGAGAGGCTGTATGGGATGAGAGTGATTCTGTGGATAATGCCATCAGTGATGTCATCTGAGATGTCATCAGCGATGTCACTGACCATGTCATGAGTGATGTAATATGTAAGGTCATAAGCAGTGCATTGCGGGGGCATAAGTTATAGTTAGCTCAAGTAACTATAACTGTTGAATTTCTATGGTTTTTAACAAGTGAAATCTGAGCCTAACTATAATGTCCCTGTAATCTTTGGTTTTGTCAGTGAATTTCTAAGGTTTTTTAAATTCTATTTCCTACCTAAAAGGTCACTGTAACCTTTGGGTATTTTAAAGTGAATTTCCAAGGTTTTTTAAAATTTAATTTCCTAACTATAATCAATAACCTTTGACAGTGAGTGTGCGAGTGAGTGTCTCAGTAGGTCTGTGAGTCGGTGTGGGAGTGTCTGAATGGGTCTGTGGTTGGGCGTGGGAGTGTCTGAGTGGGTTTGCGAGTGCCTCCATAAGTGTGTGTCAGTCTGTGAGTGAGTGCATGAGTGTCGATCTGGGCCCCAGGGACCCATCCTCCGGGCCCAGCCTTAACTGAATGGGGGAAGGGGGCCACAAGGCCCCCGTCTCCAGGGCGATTTCGGCCTGGGGGACCCCATTCCCCAGGGCCCAACCATGTGTCACCGGGTGCCCTGTTCCCGCCTAGGGCACCCAGTGTGCAGGATGGGGATCATGGGGGAGGGGAGGGGTGGGGGGGGAGTCTCAATGCCCTTGCAGTCCTAGCTGGCTCCCCGCCTCCTGCTGGAGCTGGCGCTGCTCTTGCACGCAAGAAATACAGCTCCCTGCATGCAAGAGAAAACCTACGCTTCTAGCAAGCGGAAGCACTTTGACAGCTCCCGCTTGTTGGAAGCGGAGTGTTTTCTTTTGCTTGGCGGTAGATGTCAGCTCCAGCCAAGCAAAAGCAAACAGCTATGTCCAGGGGTGGGCATCCCAGGACATAGCAGAAGCCAGCCCTGAGGGGATGCCAGTCCCCAGGGCCATTAATGGCTCTGTGTGGCCCCCCTCCTTTGGTTTTCACGGGTCGGCCCGGGGAGATGGTGTACCCCGGTGCATTATATGGCCCGGGAAGGGGGCTGCGTGGCCCCCCCTCCCACATGTATTTTAATAGCTGGCCCCAGGGAGATGGTGGTCCCCGGGGAGTGGGAAGTCTGTGTGGCCCCCGCTAATTATTACTGCAAAGCCCCGGCGAGGTGGTTGTTCCCAGGGCTCTAAAGAGCCCATCGAGAGGGGTCTGCCTGGCCCCCTTCCAATATTTTAACAAAAGCCCCGGGGAGGTGGTGATCCCCGGGGCCCAAAGAGCCTTAAAAGGGGGGCCCTGTGCGCCCCCTCTCCTTTTTTTTTTTAACAAATGCCCCCAGGACCTGGCCCACCTGGGGGCCCCTTTCAAAACAAGCATGTGAGCCTGCACTTTTTTTAATTAAAATGTTGCCAGAGTTTTGGTGAGAATAAAAATACAATGCTTTTTTGCCCTGGCGGGACCCTTTGGACTAGAGCTAAGGGGTCAAGGTATTCCTACTCTGCCCCCTTTTCTTTTTTTAAAATTTATTTTCTGGTACTCGGCTGAAGCCAAGTCCTAAGATGGCTGCCATCACTTCCTGCTTTAAGTGTTGGCAGCCAATCAGATCTCAGCACGAGATCGGGTGGGTTCGGAGCCTTCATGTCCCTAGATATACAAATTATTATTTTCTTTATCATCTCCCACACTACTGAACAGATTTACACCAAATAACAAAAAGGGCTCTTTCTGAACCAAGATCAGGCTTTCTGGCAATTTTAGTGAAATCTGGTTCAGCTGTTCGGGCTGTAGTCATGTCTAAAATCCTGATGGGAATTAATAAGGGGAAACTCACTTTTTTGACCCCCCTTTTTCTCGGCCTCCACCTGACAGATGGCCCACAACTTTCCCTGCACAACTAGAATCACCAGGGCACTTTTGTTGGGAAATTTCATGAAGATTCATTAAATGACGCCAAAGATCTAGGCAAGTCCAAAAAATGTTTGCTATGGAAACATGGTCGTAACTATAACTAATGGCGACCGCCAGTAGGTAAATATAAACAGACAGACAGAGCAAGAGAGAGACCGACACACATTCACTGATAAAGTTAAAGTGACATTATAGTTACGTCTGGTGATAATTTCTTACTTTATGCTAAAAAGAAAACCTTGAAAAACGGACAGGTTAAAGTGGGAAAAACACTGAAATTCACGAGTTATAGTTTACTACGCTATGCTTGACTTGCGCTCCCTCCAGACACTACTTTTGGCCTCACATATTACTTCATTCATGACATGGTCACTGACACTACTGATGACATCTCAAATGACACCATTGATCATCACTGATGACATCATCCAATGAGTGTGACAGTTTGCTATATGCTTCTGACACTGAAAGATATTTGGAGAGCTACATCAAGAGAACATTTTCAATACCTTCTGTACTGCTAATAAGTGTAACCTTTTGTACAATGCTTAGCCTTTAAGGGTGCTTGCATGTGTCGAAGGTGTGAAGTCCTCACAACTGACAGCTATCAGCCTGCTGGCAGCAGCACCTCTGGAGGGAACAAAAGGCAGGTCCTCACCTGAAAGAACTATTCTGTCCTCCAAAAGAGACTGTCTTCTCCTCCACACAACCTCATTCAGGCTAGTGGGAACGCTCCTGGAAGGCCCAAAAACAAAAGACTCTGTAAAATGTCCACATATGCACTTTTCTGGGAAGCTATGTCTCCGTCCTCCCATACTAGAGTTGGTGTCTGCACAAAAGTGCCAGGTATGCTTAAAATACACAATCCTTGTCTATATACTTGTCTGGCAGGCTAAATTCAACCTTCATCTTGTACAACATTCAACTAACCTTGTGCAACAACCAGTCAATGGTACTTCAAAATGGATTCAGCTGACATAATCATACAGTTCACATACTCATTAGCTCAAGTTACCATAAAAATGGACTAGTCATCACCACAGAATGTAGCAAAAGATTCTGGCTAAATAACTTAGGCAGATTTAGCCTAAGTTATTTAGCCAAGGCGTGTAAGCAACTTGTCAGAGAAGGGAAGAGGGAAAAATGTCTGTCTTTCCTCTAGATTTCAGTAATAAGCTGCAACAACTGCCAAGTTTACGTCAGCCGGCACAAGTAGTCCAGTGTCCCAGGACGATATGGTCCTCCAGACCACAGAGACCCACTTGGGGTCTCAGCCCCATTCAATTAACGGAGTCCCTGTGCATGTGCATGGTTGCCGTGCATATGGACCACCACAGCATCAACATACCATAGAGAACTGCAGTAGGGTAATTCAACACAAGGGTGCGCACTCGCAAAATGCACAAGACATTCTCATTCAAAAATGGAGTTTCTCTATATTTTTTTGTCTTCATAGTCCAAGTCAGTGTGCACAAAAAATACATTTTGGAAAAAAAAACCTCAGGATCACCTGGCACAATGGGTAATCCAAAAGTCAGAGTCGTATAAATAAATGTTAATTCAAAACTCAGATTCTTCTGTAAATTAAAAAAAATTCAAACGGGCTTGGGTTTCCTCTATAATAGATCCAGCCCACCAGACAACTCAAGCGGTCTGGTTGCGAAAGACATAGTGGGCTTACTAAGAACCTTAAGTGACTTGGAGCCAGCTGACTGCTTACCTTTTTTTTTTTTAAGCTTTACTGTCACTCTCATTTGGCTGCTTCTTATTTGATGGCTTTTTTATTAATCAAGTGTTTTTCCCTCCTATGGAGCACAGCCGCTTTGCCATCTCTTTGACTGGCTGACTTCTAGGTTGCCTCTGCTCGCTATTATGGAACAATTAATTATTATTTTTATTTAGACACTTCATGGGAGTACATTTGTTTTCCAGTTGTCTCCCTTCTATGCTTTACTCCCTCCCTTGCTCACTGCCACAGATTTGCTCCCTCACATGCACTAATATTGCTCTCTCACCCATGTGCTTTTACCCACATTCCCCATGCTCCACTTGACTCTTGTGCATGTGTTCTCGCCCTCTTGTTGGTTCTTTCCCTCCTGCTGTGTTGCTTCTTCCTGGCGCCTCCCCAACCCACTTAACCATTATTTAAGAAAAAAATATATATTATTTCACATTACGCTTTTTTTTTTTTCCAGCTCTATTTCGGATTGGTAAATTAAAAATAATAATAAATAAATATATATATATATGCAATACTACTCCAATTAGAAAAATTGTGCTCTCAGGTATGCAGTGCAAAAGCAACAATGTAATTGTCTTCTTTTCATTTATGTGTATTCTATTTCTTATTTGTTGGAAAACCTCGATCAGCATCAGACATACGACGCAATTTATTTTGATATTATTAACATTGGTGGTTCACAGCATCATACAATATATACACATCAGTATTGGTATAACCTAGAGAAATATAGGTTGAAAACACATTAAAAGATGGTGCCTGCTTGTGAATTAAGATTCTTTGTCCTCTGTTTATTTTTATTCACTTTAACACTATACATATGGAGCATGCAATGCCAGGAACCATGGGCCTCATTACGATGCCAGTCAGATCGTAGCGGAAACGGGATCGCCCGACAAGGAGTCATAGCAGAGGGGCACGGGGGACATGGCCCTGCTAGGGGCCCCAAAACACCCTTTCCACCAGCCTTTTCATGGCGGCAGTACCGAAATGAAAAGGCTGTCTGAAAGGTGCACTTTAATCACCACGGCAGGGCCTGAGCAGGCACTGCCACCATTTTGGGGATTACGATCCGCCCACCGCCCCAAAGGGCTCCTTGAGCCTTTCGGAGGCGGAGCGGATTCCCCCTGCAGGCATCGGTCGGACCGCCTGTATCGTAATACATCGATCGGACCTATACCTCAGACGTTAGGCGGACCGCCACCGATGAGCTGTCGGAGGAAGAGACTACACAAGCGCATAGATTTATATTAACTTATAATTAGGAACATCAGAGAGTACGACAAGCTATGCAGAAACATTGGCATCTCTTGAGAGAAGACCCTGTAATTGGTCGACTGATACCACAACGCCCTATGACAAGCTATAGAAAATCAAAATCTATGAGAGATTACCTAGTCGGGAGTGATTACGATACTAGGACTAGACCCCAAACCTGGCTCACTAGATATGATGGCTTCAGAAAATGCACCAAATGTAAAGCTTGCAGAAATGGCGAGAACCGTACCATGATTGAGACCCCTTTTAAAAAGAAAATCAAAGTGCGAGGGAATTTGACTTGTAAATCTGAGTTTGTGGTGTATGTCCTCACATGTCCCTGCAAAACATTGTATGTGGGTAGTACCACTTTGCCAGTACATAAGAGGATATTACAACATATCAGGGCAATTACCAACAAGGATCGGAGCTGTCCTATTGCCCGACACTTTGAGCAACAGCATCAGGGTGACCCTTTAGAATTAAGATACTGCTGTGTGGCACAAGTCCCCAAGAGAAAAAGAGGAGGTGACAGAGAGAGATATTTACGCAAACTAGAATCATGGTTCATTTTAGAATTAGACAGCAAAGAACCAATGGATTTTAATATGGATGAATAACTTCAAACCTGTCTCCCTTAAAGTCCGTTAATTAAGCAATCTCTAGTGTCCTTCTTCCAGGGCCACTAGGCATTCAAAATATTTTTAGCTATATTTTTATCCAACATTATGTAGTAATATTAACTCATGAAATATACTGTAATTATGTGTGACTGGAACCAGCCACTAGGCCTAGAATCAATCTGTTCTATATATATAGTTATCCGAAACCTAGCAGAGACATGATAACTTGGTTTCGTTAGATTTACATATATTCTATCAGGAATAGTTAAGCATCCTGTTCTCGAATTTGAACATTATTTTACAATATAATTTTATTTATTATAGCACTGAGCACTTTTGAGAGGTGTTAAAAGGGGAATCACGAGTAGAATGTAGTTAGGCACTTGCCTTTTTGAAGAATTCTAAAAAATTCTATAGTAGAAATATAATAAGCTGTTGTATATTGAGTGCATATTCGAAGAATTTTTAGTCTGTCTTTTTATACAGACACTGGATATTTATTACAGTCATGCTTATAAGAGGATGTATTATATAGTGAGTTCCTAAATGCATCTTTCGATCATTTTATAACAGTAATATTTATAGCGGACTTTCATAATTATCTGTGTGATTTAACTAATATAATTACTGTATTGCACCATCAAAATTAGACATGAGACTGTTTTATTTATGGAAGACACTGTGAGGAAAGTGTTTTGTTTCCCCGTAACCTCGAGCTGTTTTCTATGTTTATCTTGCACGTCATTATGGCGTACCCTGTTGTGAGCAAGGTTGCCGGGTGCAATTGAAACACGTCGACAGTCACTCACGATCGCTTAATAAACACGTTTTGAAACTCACCAAGGAGTGCCGTTGTATCCCTTTGTTGACGAGTGGATACAATCTTTGTATATGTATATATATATATATATATATATATATATATATATATATACACACACAGAAAAAAAAACAAAGGTTACAGTGACGTTATAGTTAGGCTCAGTTTCACTCACACAAATAAGTAAAAATCAGCGGTTATAGTGACCTGAGCTAACTTTAACTTATGCCCCCTCGATGCACTGGTTATGACCTCACATATTACATCACTCATGACATGGTCAGTGACATCACTGATAACATCACTGATGACATCATCCAATGAGTGTAAGTGTTTCGTAAATGTTTCTGAGACTTAAAGATATATACTAAGCTAAAGCATAAGTTAAAATACAATTATTTCTGTACTACTGAGTGATACTGTTTCTAACAGATGTCATCTGAGTGGCTTTGTGACTATCACTGTGTAAGTGGGTGTATGGCTATGTGAGTGGCTGTATAGGTGAATAAGTGGGTGTGTGAGTAGGTTTATGGGTGTGTGAATGGCTGTATGGGTGAGTGAGTGGCTGTATAGGGTGAGTGAGTGGCTGTATAGGGTGTGTGAGTGGCTGTATGGGTGGGTGAGTAGGTGAGTGAGTGGATGTATGTGTGACTGAGTGACTGTGCGATTGGCTGTATGGCTGAGTGACTGGATGTATAAGTGGCTGTATGGATGACTGGGTGGCTGTTTGGTTAACTGAGTGGATGTGTGAGTAGCTGTATTAGAGAGTGAGTGGCTGTATTGGAGAATGAGCGATTGTGTGACTGGCTGTATGGGTGAGCGAGTGGTCGTGTGAGTGCTTGCATGGATGTGTGAATGGGTATGTAAGTGGTTGTGTTGGTATGTGAGTGGGTACATGAATGGTTGTATGGGTTAGTGAGTGGCTCTGTTAAGAGGGTGTATGGGTGAGTGAGTGGATGTATGGGTGAATAAGTGGGTGTGTTAGTAGCTGTACAGATGAGTGGCTGTGTGAGTGACTGTGTGAGTGGCTCTACGGAGGAGCAAGTGAGTGGTTGTATGGGTGTGTCAGTGGGTATATGAGTGGCCGTGGGGTATGTCAGTGAATGTGTGAGTGGTTCTGTGGATGATGTCATCAGTGATGTCATGTGAGATGTCATCACTGATGTCACTGACCAGGTCACGAGTGATGTAATATGTGAGGTCTTAAGCAGTGCATTGCCAGGGAGTAAATTATAGTTAGCTCAGGTAACTATAACTGATGAATTTCACTGGTTTGTACGAGCGAAATCTGAGCCCAACTTGAACATCCCTGTAATCTTTGTTTTTTCAGTGAATTTCTAAGGCTTTTTAAATTCTATTTCATAACTATAATATCCCTGTAACCTTTGCTTTCTTTTAGTGAATTTCTATGGTTTTTAATGTTATTTCTTAACTATAACATTCCTGTAACCTTTGTTTTTTTGTAAATATCTAAGGTTTTTTAAATTTTATTTCCTACCTGTAACCTTTGAGAGTGAGTGGCTGTATGGATCTGTGAGTGGGTCTGTGAGTGGTTTTGTAGGTGCATGAGTGACTGTATGACTCAGTGAATGGGTGTGTGAGTGGCTGTATGGGTGAGTGAGTGGCTGTATAAGTCTGAGAGTAGCTGTATGGGTTGGTAACAGGTTTTATGAGTGGTTGTAGGGGTCTGTCAGTGCGTGTGTGATTGGCTGTATGGTTCTGTGAATGGGTAAGTGAGTGGCTGTATGGATCTTTAAGTGGGTGTGTGTGTGGCTGTATGGATCTGTGAGTGGCTGTATGGGTCTGAGTGGGTGTGTGAGTGGCTATATGGATCTGTAAGTGGATGTGTGAGTGTCTATATGGGTCTGTGAGTGGGTGAGTGAGTTAGTGGCTTTGTGGATGTGTGAGTGGGTGTGTGTGTGGGGAGGTGAGTTAGTGGTTTTGTGGGTATGTGGGTGTATGTGAGAGTGGCTGTATGCGTATGTGAGTGGGTGTCAGAGTATCTGTGTGCGTGTGCCAGTAGCTGTGTGAGTGACTGGGCCAGAACACAACCTCACCTGCCCCTTTTACAAGGGTCCACAGTTTTGCACAAAAATGTCTACCCAACTGGATTACTATCTTGATGGGTAATAACTAGTGGATATTCTACACTACAGCTGCATAATGGCCCACAAGGAAATGTCTCCAGCGACCTTGTGTGTATGTAATTTCGGCAATGTGATTGTTCCTCGAGGGTCTTGATCCATAAATATGTGATAACATGAATCCTTGTCTACAGAAAAGGACAGGACTACAAAGAGGGGGATTTCCACCAAACTAGGTTACTTCCACCTGACTATATGAAAGTGCTTCTTTGTTTCGTGGCGATGTCCTCAAAATTCCCCTGCATCAAGAACGAGTCGCCAAAATTAGCGAGAAATGGGCTCGGGGGCCTTTTGGTAATCTGTCCATCAACGTGAGGAAAGGTGGAAAGACCTTTGCATACTACTAAGGAAAATGGGGTTGTCTAAACGACCGGAGAATGCAGATGATTCTGGGCATTTGCTTACTCAGGGTAATTAAAAGGGAGAACCATGGATTCTTTACAATTATACAAGAGGGGGACCACGTGGTCCCCCTCCCCTGGCCAGTTTCAGCCCCAGGGAGCCCATTCCCTGGGGCCTGGCCTCCATATCCTGCCCACCCACGGCACCCAGTGTGCAACGTTGGGGACTGCGGGTAGAGCCTCAATGCCCCCGCGGTCCATGCCGGCTCCCCGCCTTCTGCACACATGGAACAGCCAAAAATGCTGCTCCCTGCATGTGGGAGCAATTTTTTCATCTGTTTTCCTGCACAGGAAAACAGATAAAAAGCCAGCTCCTGGCGAGCACGAGCAGTTTTCTTGCTCCCGCCCGCTGGGAGCGGACTTACAGCCATCAAAGCTCCTCCCAAGCGAAAGCAAACTGCTATCTCCAGAGGGTGGGCACCTCAGGAGATAGGGAGCTGGCCCTCGGGGGTGCCAGTCCCCAGGGCCATTAGTGGCTCCCCTCCTTTCTGTTTGCACGGGCCAGCCCCGGGGAGGTGGTGGTCTTCTTTTTTAGTAATTCCGTACCCTGGGGAGGTTGTGGTCCCCGGCGCCGTTTAAAGCCTACAGAAGGTGGTGCACTGCCCCCTCCTATTACTGAATAAAGCCCCGGTGAGGTGGCAGTCCCCCAGGGCTCAAACTGGCCTTGAGGAGGGGGGCCGTATGCACCCCCTGCCCATTTCTTATTAATATACTGCCCCCTTGACCAAGCCCACCCGATGGCTGAAAGAGAAACAAGCGCAGGAGACAGTGCTTTTTTTCTTTTTGTAATTTTTGCCGCAATTTCACAAATTTGTCACTGGGAGACTCCACCACCAGGCCTAGGAGGTCAGGGTATTCCTCCCCTGCCCCCTTCTCTTTCTTTTACGTTTTTGTTTGGGACTCGGCTGAATCCGAGTCCCAAGACAAGATAGCTGCAAACACTTCCTGGATGAAGTGTTGGCAGTCAACCAGATCTCTGCACTAGATTGGTGAGATTCACGGAGGGTCCGCGTCACTAGATATACAAATTTGGTTTTCCTTTAAAATCTCAAGAACTGCTGAACAGTTCTACACCAAATATCATAAAGCACGCTTTCTGGACCAATTGCTACCTTTCTGCCAAATTTGGTGTAATTCCGTCCAGTGGTTCGGGCTGTAGTCGTGTTCAAAATCCCGATGGAAATGAAATGGGGAAAACATGTTTTGGACCCCCATTTTTCTCAGCCCCCACTTGACATATCACCCCGAAACTTTCAACGCAGCAGCTGAAGTGAGTGGCATACTAATGTTGAAAATTTCGTGAAGATTCGTCAAACGTTGCCAAAGATATTAGTGAAACAAAAAACACTTTTCCTAACTAAACTAGATCCTAACTATAACTACCTACTGACGACTGCCAGTATATATATATATATATATATATATATATATATATATATATATATATATTCACTGAAAAACCATAGGTTTAAGTAACATAGTTTGGTGAAATGTTCAGTAACACTGTAATTTTTTCAACTCTAAAAACCACTGGAATTCACCAATTATAGCTATAGGTATCTCAATAAACTACAACTCGTGCCCTATAACTTGTGTTCCCACCATACACAGTTTTCTAATCCACAATTTTATTGAAAATGTTGCAGTGATAATATCAATGATGTCAAAGAAGATGTCATGAGTGATGTAATATGAGGGGTAATTAGAAGTGCATGGCGAGGGCGCAGGTTATAGTTACCTTAGGGCACGAATTATAGTTACTTGAGATGACTATAACTGGTTAATTTCAATGGTTTTTAGAGCCTAAAATTTTACACTGTTACTGAACACCTAACTATAACGTTACTTTAACCTTTGGATTTTCAATGAATTTCTAGGGGTTTTAACGTAAAGTAATATTAAATTACCATACGTAAATCCAACTACCCGCCGTGCACGGTAACCAGGCCCTGCGGACAACCCCCTGCATGCAGTGTGCGGTGGGGGGTTGGACCTGTGGCCATGTCATGTCCTTTAGGTTACTCCCATTATGTACATACCGATTACATACAGTTTGTCCCATCCACATGACATAACGATCTTAAACAGGTGACCTTTTACCTAGTAGCTTACTTTTGTCTCTCCGACATCAGGCTCTTGGTACCATATCTTAATCCCTGTACCTGACGTACATAAACATGTCCCCAGGCGCGGTAGATTTATTCTGTATAAGGGTCACCACTTTTTTCATCCATGGCCAACAGCCAGCTGTGCATGATCATGTTTGTTTAGAAAAGGATTAGCAGAGCATTAGCGAATGTTTTCAAAACATATCGATTCTAGAAGAAACCCTGGAGTGACCACTTTAGCATAAAAGACCCTCACTCCCCCTTACAGATAGAGAGGAGAATTCCTTCCAGGCTGGACCGAGACTCTGCAGGCTGATCCTTCGACAGGCAGAGACGTGACATCCCTTGCGGGGTGCCATCCTCAACGCAGAGACGGGTCCTTCATTCAGAACCATCAGGTGAGGGGTTAGCACTTCCCCGGGGGATTCTTGGCTCCATTAGGACACATCCTAATACTTACATACACAGGCTTCACCTACATATCTAGGCTAGGCACATTTAGGTAGGCTATGCATCGTAGGAGTACCCCAATGCTACTGTTTTATATAATCTGCTTTTATTCATCTTATTAGCACTATGGTAAAAATGTATCTGCTATTTACGATATTGGTACTAGCGATCACATTTGTCTGCTCCTGTCTTTTGATTGTCGCAGCTAATATGTTTCACACCAGACTGACGCTTGACCAATAAATAATTATTGAAAACGTTCCAATCGTCATTCTATGTGTATTCTGAGAAAAGTAAGCACGAGTGACTGAGCGAAAGATACTGTATTGTTTCCACGATACCGGAGGAATCAGGGTTGTCATGTTCAGTGGTTGCCAGAAACTACATACACCACTGTAGAATACAGGGGGTGGTAGTGGCACCGTATAGCTAGCTGGTCTAATGGCTGACTCATCCTGTGTTCGGATCAGAGGTATTCTATTCCTGGGTAAAATTCCCACCTGCAGATCCACAGACACTATTATTCCACGAATACATTGCAGTGGATCCACCGGAAGAATACATACCATACGAGGAAACTGAAGTCCTGTTAACTTACCAGCAACATAAAAACTGATTTATAAGTGCCCTCAAACACACAACCTCAGTCGTAAGACTCGGTCCGCTCAGCATAAGAGGGGCGACATGGCCAGTCTTAGCGGCATACACTCCACATCCTGAGATAGACACGCTCCCAGTAGGGGAAGTGCGTACACTATACAAAGAAATAGTCAGGCTATACAGACATAATGTCCAGTTCGTCATGCGAACACTCACATTACAACCTGCGAGATCTGCTCCACCTGCTACAGTCCAGCCCCAAAACACGCCAATAATTAGTCCACAGACACTAAAAGCAATAATGGTTGCGTTCCCATCAAAGAGGGATCAAGTACCATTCTGGATTGCTAAAAAAATAGCACAGTTGGAAGCAGTATTTCCCCTTCCCCATACAGGTCCGCAGGAAAAACACAGAATGTTAACAATTTGCTTGCCATTGGGAATAGTTCCCTCACTTGAGGATTGTACCACATGGGGAACAATCTTTGCTGCAGTTTACATTAGAATACATGGTACCCCGACCATATCAGTTATTCCTGAAGTATTGAAACAGATACAAAATGAGTACGGGGCAGGACCTACCCTGGACTTGGGGATGAAATTGATGGGTAATTTTAACCACGTCTTAGCAATCTTGCTGAGCAACATCAAGGGGGAAGCAGCGGCGGTGGCTATACGCCAACGCCTAACGGAAACAGCTCCTGCTAATCAGGAGCGTGACTTACCAAAAATTATCGAAGAAACCTATACTTCACTAGGTAGAGATAGTTTGGGAGCCAAACCAGGGAAACCACAAGTGATGAGTAATTCTGACAAGGATAACTCTAAGCAAGCACCCACTTTTTCTAAAAAGAAATGGGATAATAATCCAAAAATAATAATAAAGGAAACGCTTCATGATCAAGGGGTGGGTCTCCCCAACGGGAGTCCTCTGAAAAGAGGTACAACCTTAGGAATCGTGATAACATTAGGAAACCTGACAGGTATCAGGATACTGATGCATGTTCCTTTCGTTCCTTTCAGGGTTCATCAAAAAGCTTGGAGAGGGAAGGACAGTCAGAAAAAAGGACTGAAGACAGACCTAAGGGAACAAGCATTGGCATAGCCAATAGGTCTCGCCTTTGGGACCTTATAAGTGTTTAGCCATGCAACAGTTAATGTTGTTGCAGTAAGGATATTGTGCTGCATGACTAAATACTTATAAGGTCCCAAAGGTGAGACCTATTGGCTATGCCAATGCTTGTTAGCTGGTAGCGGCTGGGCAGAGCACGCGCATGTGGTATAAATGGCCGATCGTTGCCATAGTAACCAACGCCGTCACACACATGGCTGCCGGAGACATGGCGCACCTAAACGGACTACAGAGTCAGACACCGAAGTAACCCCTACGATGATAGTGGTATTCAAGCGGGTACCCACTGGGTCTATGCCATAGGATGCAGACTCCGCATTTGATGTGCACTCGCGATGCCTTGTTAGCGACCTGACGCGCAGCTCATCAACGGGCCAGACTTACAAACAAACAAGCACATTCTAACCAAGCTCAAACACATTCTGTAATTAAACCGTTCCATCAAAAAATAAAAATCTATTCATAATGACAAAATAAGGAAACACGTCTCTCTGCACTCACCAAGAGATGTGAACTCTAAGGGCAACGTCTGATTAACCAGCAGCGGCAGCATGAACATACAGTTGCCAGCAGGGGGCGGGAGGGAGAGAGAGAGACAGAGAGAAAGGGAAAGAGTGAGAAAGAGAGAGAGGGGGAGAGGGGGAGAGAGAGAGGGGGAGAGAGAGCGAGAGAGAAAGAGACCGAGAAAGACAGAGAGAAAGAGAGAGAGAGAAAGCGAGAGGAGAGAGAGCGAGAGAGCCCGGGAGTGCTGCGTGCGTGCGCAGTCTGCTCATTTTCAAGCACTGCACTCGTGCTTGTGGCGCGCACCTGCTCGCTCCCGCAAGGTGGATGCCGCCAAAAGCACGAGTGTGTGCTTGAAAATGACCAGAGCGACGGCTAAAGGTCCTCCTATGCAGCGCATGCGCGCTGCGTAGGCGAGACCTAAAAAGGGAAACACATTGCACTTCAGATTTCATTATGAAACAGGAAGAACAACCTAAAAATCAAAAGACTCAATTCAAAAAGAAGAAAGTAGCTTGCTTAAAAATAAGACATGCCCAGGATACTGAGGACTCAGCTTCTGAACAGGGAATGGGCTCTGACTATGCTAGACAGCGCGGCAGAAGTAACAATAGCTCGCCAGAACCTGAAGGAATTTCTGGTGACAGCAGCGTTGAATGAATACATCAAGAAAAATTAAAGGTCTCTTTTGGGAAAATTTGACATATGGATACGACATCCTGTTAGCAGAAAAAGATTGGCCGTCTGAATTTGGAATGGATTGCTCAAAAGGGGAAATCGTCATTTTGCCTGCTTTTTCCGACCTCGTTCCTGTTTCCTTAAAACACTCATACACGCAGGAGTGGGTGCAAGCGCTAGCTCCGGCATTATACTGCAACCATGTAGGGTGGGAAGTGGAGTCCAAACACCACAAGATCCTGTTAAAAACTACTCCAACTCCACAGAGACAGTACCCTATTAAAAATGAGGCTAAGAAACAGGTCAAAGAAATCCTAGACCAATTAGAATACCAAGGTGTGATTGAAACTTGCACCTCCTCAATGAACAACCCTTTGTTTCCCGTCATGAAACCCGACAACACATATCGTTTGGTTTTAGATTACAGACATTTGAACACATGCACAAAAATATTTGAAGTTCAGAACACACATAGTGCCGCATTAATGAAAAATATTGTGCGGAAAAAATACAAAACAACACTAGATATCTCGAATGGATTCTTCTGCCAAAATATAGCTCCTGAAAGCAGATATTTGACAGGATTTTCTGCCCTCGGCACTCAGCGTCAGTTTTGTCGCCTGCCCCAGGGCTACAGGAACATCCCCGGGTTATTCCCGGCAAGAGTGTCAGAGCTATTACAAACTTGCGATGAAGAGGCAGTGTCCTACGTAGATGATATATAGATGACGGACGATGAATTACTTGAACAATTGAGCAGGGCGAACAACATAATTGTTGGTTTCGCCAATTTGGGCTACAAATTTAACTTTAAAAAATCAAAAATTGCTCATCTCGGCGTCCTATTTTTGGGATATGAGCTGTCAAGTGAGGGCAAAAGCCTTGCCAGAAACTTTTTAGAAAAGTGCGCACTAATCCAGCCTCCTAAAACTCTGAAGGGTTTACAATCCATTTTAGGATTTCTAAATTTCGGCAGAACATACATTCAAGACTACGCAGAAAGAGTCAAACCTTTCTATGATCTAATCAGACCAGATTTCACAGCAAACAAGTGGACTCAAAAACATACAGACACTCTACGTTCAGTTCAAGCTGACATGATAGCTTCAAAACACTTGCAGACACGAGTAAACGTCCGCAACCTGGTAATACGGGTCGTCAGGGTATACCTGCATCACGTTCAATGAAGGTGAGACAGTTCCAATCGCATACAAATCTCATTTGTACACAAATGCTGAAAATCGATTTGCAGCAACAGAAAAAATACTGACGGCAGTACAGACTGCTGTAGGGAGAGAAAGAGCACTGGCACAGGGGAAACGCATCATTGTTGTTACCCCGATACCGACTTCAGAAGCGGTTACCAAAGCCAGCATTCCAAATGCAAAGGTACTGCATCCACAATGGATACAATGGGCTAATTCTCTCACTGCAACAGATGTAGAATATAGATACGATCCTACACTGAGAACATAAGCATTCCTGCAGTACGAACAAGAATACCCTCTCCTGAATGAAATCTCCCTCTTCATATTACGAACACATTATTTATACTGACGGTTCTGCTCAACCTGCTATTGGAAGTAAACAGCAATATAGCGCAACATGTGCTATAGTGAAGGGTCGGATGCGGGATGGTAAGTTCCATCCCAGCAATACGACTACACAATCTCTAGGAGATTGTACAGCGCAGCTGGCAGAACTGAAAGCCCTGATACTAGCACTACAGTATACGGATCCGGAATTCACACTGATTGTGTGCGATTTGTTTTACTGTGTGCAGTCTTACAATGAATATCTTCACTACTGGGACCAAAATGGGTTTAAGGACGCCAAGGGTGGCACGATAAAACAAATTGTTATGGGAACAAGTGGCAAAGCTGAAAGCATGCCTGCCACTGGCTCAAGTTATTCACACCTTGAGTCATCAGCGTGTTGGCATACACGTTGAAGGGAATTCACTGGCTGATGAAGCCGCCAAGGCGACAGTGCGAATTGCTGCCGTTGCCGCAATCACTCGTTCACACATGAGAATAGACGGAGATATACTAGTAGCTATCAATGCCACAAAGAAAGGATCTGCAGTCCTGCCACAAGACTTTCCACTCAAGTACTCCTACAAGTCAGATGCGCACAACACACCGTATGCTCAAATTCCAGGAGTGGGGGATAGAGTAATACCAAACAAAGATCGCAGATTGGGTTTAATACTAGCTGCACACGAGGGTCTGAGCTCTGCACACGCAGGAGTCACTGCAACAATTTCATTATTGAAGCAGCGCTACAGGTGGTCGGGGCTGACAAAACAAATGAAGGACTATGTCCTAAAGTGTGACATTTGCCAGCATGATGAAGGGTTCCACCGTTCACAGGCCACCACAAACACCATTGCTGATTTCAGACAGACCTCTCGCATGTGTCTATTTGGACCACTGAGGCCCCTTAAATTCAGATGGGGCTTACAAGTACACCTTGGTGGCAGTAGATTCATGATCTAGATTCCTATGGATTTGGCCCCAGCGCTCGGCTGACGCTCGAACTGTTATAAAGGATTTGCGAGTCTTCATCGGGACATACGCAATTGGCACGTTACATTCCAACCGTGGCCCTGCATTTAGCTCTCGGGCTTACAAGGAAGCCATGGAAAGTATGGGCATAGCCTTGCGGTACTCCTCCCCCTACTATCCCGAGGGAAATTCGGTGGTGGAGAGGAAAAACCGGGACCTAAAGCAATCCTTAACAGCTAGGGTATTAGGTGCTGGTGGTAGTTGGTTCAATCACCTATATGGGGTCCAGAGGGCACTCAATAATATGCCAATAAACTCCTTGGGAGGCCGTACCCCTTATGAAATCCTATTTGGGACATGAATGTGGGTACCTGATCTCGATTGTGCCAGCACAGAGGCGGATGCAAAACCATTTGAACTGAATGACCGTTTGGCTGTTTTACAGGAACTCAATGAATTCCGAGCGTTACAAAGCAACGTGCAAGTCAAACGCACCGCCACTGGGGAAGTGAAACAAGTTCCGGCAAGATCTGCCTGGGTCCCAAAGATTGGAGACCTGGTCAGGGAAAAGATCGTGGACAGAAGAGAGTTTGGGCCATCTTACAGAGCACCTGTACCTGTCCTGGCGGTTGTGGGAACAAGAACAGTACTTCTTCCGCCTCTTGCCAGCTGTCAGAGCCGTGTACCTGAACCTTGCTTCCACAGGATCAGAAGAACTTTTCCCAACTCCCCAACTCCACTGTAGCCGATATAAATCAACTCGCAGTAAAGGAGGGGAATGGGAGTAAAGAGAGACTGCCACTGCGGTGCCACTTCTACTGGAATACCTGACTGGGGGCTTCCAAACACCTGTAAATACAAAGCACAGAATTACTACTTCACACTGCCCCTTCCCAACCAAACCGTTCTCTTAAACTAATGTTCCCTCCCTCTCCTCCTATGGTTCCTTACAGTTCTTTTACCTGTAATAACAGTGGAATTTGCTTCTCTCATTTATTTAATATTTGTAATTTCTTTGCTTAAGATGCGATGTTATACTTGTCAGTATTAATTCAGTCTTGTTAGTTCCCTACTAGATACTGCCACTGCACACTCCAGGAATCGGATAGATGATAAAGGTGGTAAGTATAAACTAATATATATTTATATCTACTTAGTAACTTTTCTGTGCTGGCTTAAGCCGTTAGTAGAAGATTGAATTAGTTGCGCAGCAAATGATAGTCCCAACTGCGCGCTGCATGCTCCAACTGAACTGTCTCTATTATTAGGTTTTTTCCAGAACTCCTGAATGACACGTAATACTATAAACTCACAGCCTGAGCAAACGTTGAAGAAGAACTGCAACTAGAGCTCTAAAATGTCTTTGTAGAACTGAATTCGACTCTGCTTTCCATTTTGCAGTTCACAGAATGCAGCAGAGAAAATGAGCACTTAGAATATTCCCCGAGTAGAGGAAATTCCAATTACCCCAAGAAATACCTGTACTCTCCAGCGAGGGGTCTCGGGGAAAAACTACCTGACAGACGACCTCTCGCACCGATACCAAGTCAATCTGAGAACAAGTGGAGCAAGCGCTGCTCTACACTGGAACTTCTGACTGAAAATTAATGCGCAGATACGAAACGCTGTTTCCTCTTCCAGATAGACGGTTGAAGTGCACAGCGCGCTGGGAGCGCGAGCGCGATAACCGTAATGCTTCTCTTCAACTGAACAAAACTAGAACGCTAACCTTTACTCAATAGGCGGCCGCCATATTGGATTTCCGCCGAGAACGGCTGAAGTAAAACTACCTAGTTACTTCTGAAACCTTTTGGCCACGAGTTGACTCCATGTAAGCGGCGATTTCTTCTGCAATGTACAACGCCCAGACCTGATACTGGAATGAATTGGGCTAAACTTAAAGCAACATTGCCCAGTCCTGACAGTACCCCCCACCAAGAACCCTCCTCCTCCTTCTTTAGGCTTCTTGGGATTAGTCTTGTGAAACTCCTTCACCAGTCTAGGGGCATGAACATTAGCACTGGGCTCCCATGATCTTTCTTCAGGACCAAACCCCTTCCAGTCGACTAAATAGAACAACTTCCCTCTTGATCCATAAGATACAGTCGCAAGTACTGCTCCAGATCTTGATTCACTCTTTCCGTCTGTCCATCAGTCTCGGGATGGAAACTGGTAGACAAACGAGTATCAACTCTTAAACTCTTCAGGAAGGATT
The DNA here is from genome assembly GCA_963921515.1 of Calotriton arnoldi. Lineage (NCBI taxonomy): Eukaryota > Metazoa > Chordata > Amphibia > Caudata > Salamandridae > Calotriton > Calotriton arnoldi. The sequence goes on along the minus strand of CAWUFW010001544.1, from coordinate 2,409,897 downwards.
TCCAAAAACGAGAAACAAATTGTGGACCCCGATCGGAAATCACAACCTTGGGAATTCCGTGAAATTTTACTATGTGTTGAGTGAATAGTGTAGCTAATTGCGTAGCATTGGGGATGGACCTTAATGGAATGAAATGGCTCATCTTGGAAAAATGATCGACTACGACCCAAATTGTTGAATAGCCCTGTCCAGAAGACAAATCTACAATAAAATCCATGGAGACAGTATGCCACGGATAAGGGGCTACGGGTAGAGGCATAAGAAACCCTTGCGGAGCCTGCCTGATGACCTTTCCCGTGACACACTGTTCACAAGATGCCACATACTGTCTCACCTGAGCTTCCATGTTTGGCCACCAAAACTCTCGTTTTACAAGATCCAATGTCTTTTTCACTCCTTTGTGTCCCACTAAAGGATTGTCATGGCACAGTTGAATGACTTCTTGGCATAACTCTTCGTTAGGTACATAGAGTATGGTTTTCCTTTCTTGACTACTCTATCAGTTCCACCTTCGACCCAATCTAACAGCTCAGCTTCAGAGAGACATTTTTGAAGCTTCTCTTCCAACTCGGAGTACAAGATTGTACCAACAATTTTTTCTTCGGGGATTATAAGTCCTTCTCTGGAGATTTCGCTCCCTTCCTCAGTATTCAAACGAGACAAGGCGTCTGCCTTTCCATTGGCTGCTCCTGGCTTATAGGTCAAGACAAAGTTATAATCTGCGAAGAAAAGCGACCATCTTTATTGTCTGGGAGTGAGAGTTCAAGCTGACTTCAGAAACTGTAAATTTCGATGATCTGTGAAAACTGTGATTTCATGTTTCGCTCCCAACAAATAATGTCTCCATTCTTGAAATGAATCTTTACTGCCAACAACTCCTTGTCAGCAATGGAATAGTTGTTCTCAGCCGCGGTCAATTTACGAGATCGATAAGCCACCGGATGAAGTTGGCCAGTCTCCTTATGTCTTTGCGATAAGATTCCTCCAATGGCTAAATTGGAAGCATCTGCTTCGACAAAAAATGGCTCTCCTAAAGCAGGATGCAACAGAACCGGTGCTGAAGTGAAAGTTTCTTTAAGCAACTGGAAGGCCTCTTCAGTCTCCGTGCTCCAAACAAATTTTTCTTTCTTCTTTAATAAACGAGTGATGGGACTAACCTTGTCTGAAAAATTATGAATAAGGCGTCGATAAAAATTGGCAAAGCCCAGAAATCTTTGAATTTCTTTGACATTCCGAGGAGAGGGCCAATCTTTCACTGCTCTCACTTTGGACTCATCCATGGACACACCTTCCGGTGATAAGATGAATCCCAAAAATTCCACTCGACTCGCATGGAAGACACACTTCTCCAACTTAACAAAAATTTGGTTTTCCAACAATCTTTCCAAAATGGAACGGACATGCATGACATGTTCTTCAATGTTAGTGGAAAAAATGAGGATGTCGTCGATATACACGACAACAAACCGATCCAAAAATTCTCGAAGTATGTCGTTGACAAAGTGCTGAAAGGCAGCAGGAGCGTTGCACAGGCCAAAGGGCATGACCTGGTACTCAAACAGGCCAAAGCGAGTTCGAAACGCAGTCTTCCACTCATCTCCCTCAGCCATTCTAACCAAATGGTAAGCCCCCCTCAAATCCAATTTAGTGTATATACGAGCTTCCTTGACCTGATCCAGAAGTTCTGAGATCAAAGGCAGGGGGTTACGATTCTTTTTTGTGACTTGATTGAGGGCACGATAGTCAATACAAGTTCTCAGTTTTCCATCCTTCTTTGGAATAAAGAACAATGGAGATGAGACTGGGGACTGCGAAGGGCAGATGAATCCGCTAGCTAAATACTGGTCCAGATATTCTTTCAGATGACAATTCTCAGCTTCTGATAGAGCGTAAATTCGACTGCATGGCAAAGATGCTCCAGGTTCGAGTTCAATCCTACAATCGTACTCCCGATGAGGGGGTAACTTCTTTGCCTCTTGCTCGTCAAATACTGGTGTCAAGTCGAGATATTCTTCTGGAAGCTTTTGAATTTCCACAGCACAAATCATACAAGTCTGCTCGGCCAAAAATGACGAAGGAGATTGCCGAGGATCTAAAGGCCCTGAGTCAAAGCAATGCCCCAAACAATATTCCGAATTCAACTCTATGGTTCTCCTGGCCCAATCAATTTTCGGATTGTGTTCGGTAAGCCATGGCAATCCCAGAATGAACTGAAATTGGGGGGCATCAATAAGGCTAAACTTCAAAAAGGTTCGATGTTGACCTGGACCAACCAGAGTCATCTCTTCAGTGTCATTAGTAATGGGACTGGAGGAAAGGTTGGTGCCATCTACTGCACGAACAGGTTCCGGCCTTTCTTTATTGATGAAACGAATTCCAAGCGTTTTAGCAAATTTAATGTGTCAGAAATTTCCAGTGGCCCCAGAATCTATCATGACTGATACTTCGTCGACTTCTTGATCTCTAAATTTGATCGAACTGGAAATTATCAAGTGAGGGGCTGAAGATTGCAAAGTATTTACAAGTAACTGTGTGTTTGGAGTTGTCTCCTCAGAAGCACCAACCAGAGCAACTCCTCCTACTGATGGGGCCTGTCTTTTACCGAAGTGTTGGTCTTTGGTTTCTTGGGACACTCCTTAACAAAGTGTCCAGCGTTACCGCAATACATACACAGCTTGCCACTCCTTCTCTTCTCTCTCTCTTCCTTGGTCAACGGACCTCTCACCGTACCAATCTGCATAGGCTCTTCAGTTGACCCAGTATCACTTGTCTTGACGACTTCGGATTTCACCCTATCAAATCGAGGTGGGAAATGTCTCAAATCTTTTCGCCGCTCATTCTTCCTCTCAGACTGGCGTTGATCTATCTGTAAGACCAAATCGATTAATTCAGATACATCTGTGGGTCTCTTGGGAATTTGTGCCAGGCCATCCTTCAATCCTCTATAAAAGATTGCCGCTCTTTTGGCTTCTGGCCAATTGGTTTCCACAATCAGTTTGTTATATTGTGCCAAATACGCCACCAACTCTCTGTTTCCTTGTTTCAAATCTAAAAGTTCATTATCCGTAGTCTGCGAAATGGTTCTTCGGTCAAATATGCGAAGGAACTCAGACTTGAATTCTTCAAAGTTGTATAAAACGTGATCATTAGAATTTACCAATGGCATCGACCAGGCTGCAGCATCTCCGCTCAGGTAAGACAGCACGAAGGCCACCTTGGATTGGTCTTCCTTAAAGATAATAGGTCTGCATAGAAAGTGTAGTGAACATTGCGTGAGAAAAATTTGAGCCTTATGGGGGTCACCATTAAATTGCTCGGGAGGAGCCAATGGGATTGTAGGAGAGATAGCGTGTATTACTTGTGTAGATAACTCAGTAGCCGAAGGGGAGAAATGTTGGGAACTGTGCTCCTTGGGCAATGGATTAGAACGTGCTACAAACTCATCAAACCTCTGACTAAGGAAACTAGCCTCCTGACTGGACTTTCTGACCTCCTCCATAGTGTCACTTAGTTGTTTCTGCAACCCCTCTAATACTAACGCTAAGGCCTTAACATCTAAACCTTCAGCCATTCTGAACGGGTGGAAGATAGTCTATGGCACTTCAGTCTTTCAGAGCAGTGTACCTGAACCTTGCTTCCACAGGATCAGAAGAACTTTTCCCAACTCCCCAACTCCACTGCAGCCGATATAAATCAACTCGCAGTAAAGGGGGGGAAAGGGAGTAAAGAGAGACTGCCACTGTGCTGCCACTTCTACTGGAATACCTGACTGGGGGCTTCCAAACACCTGTAAATACAAGCACAGAATTACTACTTCACACTGCCCCTTCCCAACCAAACCGTTCTCTTAAACTAATGTTCCCTCCCTCTCCTCCTATGGTTCCTTACAGTTCTTTTACCTGTAAAACAGTGGAATTTGCTTCTCTCTTATTTATTTAATATTTGTAATTTCTTTGCTTAAGATGCGATGTTATACTGGTCAGTATTAATTCAGTCTTGTTAGTTCCCTATTAGATGCTGCCACTGCACACTCCAGGAATCGGATAGATGATTAAGGTGGTAAGTATAAACATATATATTTATATCTACTTAGTAACTTTTCTGTGCTGGCTTAAGCTGTTAGTAGAAGATTGAATTAGTTGCGCAGCAAATGATAGCCAACTGCGCGCTGCATGCTCCAACTGAATTGTCTCTATTATTAGGTCTTTTCCAGAACTCCTGAATGACACGTGATACTATAAACTCACAGCCTGAACAAACGTTGAAGAAGAACTGTAACTAGAGCTCTAAAATGTCTTTGTAGAACTGAATTCGACTCTGCTTTCCATTTGGCAGTTCACAGAATGCAGCAGAGAAAATGAGCACTTAGAATATTCCCCGAGTAGAGGAAATTCCAATTACCCCAAGAAATACCTGTACTGTCCAGCGAGGGGTCTCGGGGAAAAACTACCTGACAGACGACCTCTCGCACCGATACCAAGTCAAGCTGAGAACAAGTGGAGCAAGCGCTGCTCCACACAGGAACTTCTGACTGAAAATTAATGCGCAGATACGAAACGCTGTTTCCTCTTCCAGATAGACGGTTGAAGTGCGCAGCGCGCTGGGAGCGCGAGTGCGATAACCGTAATGCTTCTCTTCAACTGAACAAAACTAGAACGCTAACCTTTACTCAATAGGCGGCCGCCATATTGGATTTCCGCCGAGAACGGCTGAAGTAAAACTACCTAGTTACTTCTGAAACCTTTTGGCCATGAGTTGACTCCATGTAAGCGGCAATTTCTTCTGCAATGTACAACGCCCAGACCTGATACTGGAATGAATTGGGCAAAACTTAAAACAACATTGCCCAGTCCTGACACCGGCAAAAAAGAAAAAGATTTGTCTCCATTGATCTGATCAAACCGCATCATGTGGCCGATTCTCAACAGTAGGCCGCGTGGGGTCCTGAGTAGCCGCAGATCTCCTCTAGCTACTATACAGGAAGTTCAGATGGAAAGACTAATAACCTTTCAAGACTCCACTACGCAATGTGAAGGAGTAACAATTAATGGAGTACAAATCACACCAGTTGAAATTGAAAAACTTCCAGAAGAAACAACAATGCAAGTTGCAATTCGGCCCAACAATGATGTCTACATTAATGTGCCTTCAAACAACATATCTGCCAGTTCTACAAAACCTGCGGAGCTACAAAAGATAGATCGAACTGCGTCTGGCTACTTCATCAACTTCTATGATTTCTCTTCAGATCCAAGTGAATCTGATCAAACGCCACCCATTTCAAAGAAAGAAAAATTTCTACAATTCTATCATTTGCTCAAAAAGCGCCACCTTGGTTGCATATTTGGTTTGCAATAGGGGTTGTATACCTGTTAATTTGGATCGGCACAGTGACTGTCTTTTTTCTACTTCTGAACGGACATTATCTCCCAGAACGCTCTGAGGTGCAATCTGTGAACTTGGTTCTGAAACCACATACGTCATCACACCGTGAACAAAGAGACTTGTCCCTGGTGAACATTACAGCAGTTCCAATATCTGATGGTATAGTTTGGGATGAAGTTTCATATGATGTATTTGGCCTTACTGTACATTTAAAAATTCCACATTTGTTTAAAATTTCTTTAAATGATTTCATTACCCCCAGTACACTCTCTAATGATTGGGACATTGAAACTGTGAATACTATGCTTTCAGATTTAGAACAGTCTGCTGCATTATTTTACAGGGAATTGTACGAGGATACAACGGACTACGATACCATGTTTTGTTACCAGCATTATGGTCATCATTTTTTGCATTGAGCAAGTGTACCACGCACTGCTAATGTGTACCATCAATGGGAACATTGCCCGACACCACCAAAAGATAGTTCTGCCACATTCGCACAGAAGTTTGCATACTTTTCAGGGTTCAATACATCCAACCCGGAATCGTTTTAGTACAAACTTGCACAATCTAATGCAACAGCGAAGAAAATTATGCTAACAAACACAAAGCTGATATATTCAGCACCTTTTATCTCCCAACTGTCTATACAGGGTTTCGACTACTGGAGAGACACCATAGACACAAAATCCATTTGGGGACAAGAGAGTGGCAGGTTCAGGGAACTAAGGCTTTATTCAGAGCTTGCCTCATACCATTACAGATGATTTTCCTGAACAGAACAGTACAACAGACTACCTGTTACGGGTTTGCAAAAGTTAAAGACCTGAAAACACCGGGCATCCCTTCACCCACACCTATTAAGGGTTTCACGAATAACACACTAACAAGTGAAGGGACACATGGTACAAGTACGTACAATTAATCATCTCCGGATTGGAAGGGTTGGTTGGTTTGGCCTGTAGACACGAATATGTGTAACTCAAGATTCAAGGGTACCGCCGAAGGGTTTAGTATCCATAGGCCTGACCCACGTTATGTACACACAGTAGGCCCAGGGGTAGTGACTACTTATAGTGTCTGAAAGTTGTGCCTAGATTGGCTAAAGACCTCGACACTATCACAGGTGAAACAACACTTGTCCCTTCTGTCAGACAACATGGATCTTAGGGATTTCTTGTTAGGTCCCAAGAAACCACGTAATAAACGCTTTTTGTATGCCATTTATAATGAGGTATGGAAAGTCTCCCAACCGGAAGCTGCGGAGAGTATTCGTGAAATCGATAGAATTAACCTAGAAAAGGCCTTGGCTGTGGTAGACAACGGCATGACCACACTCGTCTCGTATTTATTCATTGGGCAACATAGTGTCCTCAGCTATCGACATAATGGAACAAGATTTGTCTATTCTACAACATGGGCAATCTCAGCTACGCACTGTTATGCTTTTAAGCTGGGCGCTTCAATCATTGCGTTCTGGCCACGTTCCATGGCGATACATCAAAGACATAAATTTGTTTTCGGCTTACAATCTGACCGACAGACAATTGACCACGGCACGCAGAGATTCAAAGTACACCATGCTGCTCATTGAAAAACTAGAGAAGTTACCTTTTACTGTAGCAGAGTCACCGTCTACGGAATGGTTAATTCATGGCTATATCACACTGCCAATCACGACATTCCAATTCCAATACTGCCTGAAACATTACCCAGTAGGTAGGTATGAAGCGTTCGGCGAAGGGTACATACGAGAAACCTGGGAGTTGCCATATACATATAGGTGCAGGAATAAGGACAAGGAAGTTTTCTTGAGTGGTTCTAACTGCAAAAAGGCCTTAAGTGGGTCTTTAGTGTGTAAGGAAGTATCGCTGCACGACGCATGTAATGCGTCAAAAGCGAACTTGTCCTGCTACCTGAAGGGTTCTCCAGCTGCCGTAATTCATCCGGTTTTCGAGTTACTTTCAAATGGGAGTTACTTGATGCTGAATGACCAAGGCTGCTGTGGTATGATGCGCTGCATTGCTTATCTAGTGACCGTCAACTCCAGGGTTTGTTGTAAGCAAGTATTGTTTTCCCCAGCTCGCACAGTTAGGGAGGCACCACTGTGGCCTCCACTGAATGTTTCCAACATAGGGTTTGATTCTCTGAGCAGACTGAAAGCCATGCTGTTTCAGCAAAATGTGGCCTTAACTTCAGCTTGAGAGATCTTTGATCTCGAAGTTGCAAGGTCTTCAGCAGAGATACAGGCACTGGTCCGTACGAACTTCCCGCTCCATTTCGGAGAAATGGTCCATCATATCTTTAACATGTCTGATACACGGGGGATAGTACACTTATTTAAGAGCATTGGATCAGGTCTGTTAACCACATTTCAAACCATTTTCGGAGTGATTCCATTATTCATACACTCCGTACTTGGAAGCGTTTTTGGAGGGCTTCCTTTGGTCCTGCTTTCAGTGGCGGGTTTCCTGATTTTAATTCTATTGCTTCGCAATGGATGTCAACATCACTCGAGACATGGAGAGAACACTACTGGAGCGACGTTGTTGTGAGCGATTGGTGTTCTTCCTGGGTATACCTCGGCTTTGAAAGCTGAGCGTGTATTGGCGCTTGTCTTTCAGACCGGCTTGGCTTGACTGCATGCCACCAGTATTCCGCTGCCTCTTTTGTGGATTCGGACGCGTGTTGGACCTCTATCTGACACTTTCATCGGTTGCGCCGCCGGACATAGACATGCTCCTGGCGCCTTTACGGGCCCATGTGCACAGTTGTCCACAGCGTATTCCCATGTTGATGATGGCGTTCCTAGAGCCACAAGGGGCCGCTTCAGCTCCTGTTGGAACGGAGATCGGCTCTACTACGGATGTGCAGGCATCAGTCTCAGGCACACAGGCATCTAATTCTTCCCCAACGGCTGCTGTGGGAACAAGTGATGACCACCTCTCCTAATTGGATCTCATACTGGAGGTAATAGAAGGACTGCCTCCTGCGGATGACATGTACAGTGATGTTGAGTCTTCAGCGCAGGATTCTTAAACAATCTGGCCTCTCCTGTGCTGGGAACAGTTTGGCAAGTTTTTAAAACATTTACCAAATTGAAGGTGAACTGACTTTGTTTTCTTCTCTGCTCTGTCTGAGCGTAGTGGCTTTCAAGGTTCTCAGAAAAACAATGACGATATATTCAAATATATATTGTTGATCTTTTATGAACGCCCATTTAGGGAAGGATACTTTAGATATAGACCTTACTTCTATGGACATTTTTTCAGGCTTTTAAAGTGCTTTTAGTATGCTTTTATTATACATGATTTTATGCCTTTTTTAGCATTGACTATCATTACCTAGCTGACCTTTCGATGAGGAGTGGGTGCCATGTCCTTTAGGTTAGTCCCAGTATGTACATACCGATTACATACATTTTGTCCCATCCACACGACATAATGGTCTTACACAGGTGACCTTTTTACCTAGTAGCTTACTTCTGTCTCTCCAACATCAGGCTCTTGGTACCATATCTTAATCCCTGTACCTGACGTACATAAACTTGTCTCCAGGCACGGTAGATTTATTCCGTATAAGGGTCACCACTTTTTTCATCCATGGCCAACAGCCAGCTGTGAATGATCATGTTTGTTTAGAAAAGGATTAGCAGAAGATTAGCGAATGTTTTCAAAACATATCGTTTCTAGAAGAAACCCTGGAGTGACCATTTAGTATAAAAGACCCTCACTCCCCCTTACAGATAGAGAGGAGAATTCCTTCCAGTCTGGACCGAGACTCTGCAGGCTGATCCTTCGACAGGCAGAGACCTGACATCCTTTGCGGGGTGCCATCCTCGACGCAGAGACGGGTCCTTCATTCAGAACCATCAGGTGAGGGGTTAGCACTTCCCCGGGGGATTCTTGGCTCCATTAGGACACATCCTAATACTTACATACACAGGCTTCACCTACATATCTAGGCTATGTACATTTAGGTAGGCTACGCATCGTAGGAGTACGCCAATGCTACTGTTTTATATAATCTGCTTTTATTCATCTTATTAGCACCATGGTAGAAATGTATCTGCTATTTACGATATTGGTACTAGCGATCACATTTGTCTGCTCCTGTCTTTTGATTGTTGCAGCTAATATGTTTCACACTAGACTGGCGCTTGACCAATAAAAAATTATTGAAAACGTTCCAATCGTCATTCTATGTGTATTCTGAGAAAAGTAAGCGCGAGTGACTGAGCGAAAGATACCGTATTGTTTCCACGATACCGGAGGAATCAGGGTTGTCATGTTCAGTGGTTGCCAGAAACTACATACACCACTGTAGAATACAGGGGGGTGGCAGTGGCACCGTATAGCTAGCTGGTCTAACGGCTGACTCATTCTGTGGTGGTGTCCAGAGTCTGTCTGCACACCAAGCCCTCAGTTTAGGTCATCCAAAATGCACAGGTCCTGGAGGGTCCTAGGAACTACACGACAGCCAACCCCCTAAAGGCAGCCAACCCCACACTGGGCAGGGCCTTCAGTCGTGCATGGTGGGGGTTGGGCCACGGGGCATGGCTTGCAGCCAACCCCCCTGCATGCAGCCAAACCCACAATACCTTCCGCTCGGCTTCCACCCATCTGCATAGGTATATTTGAGAGTCCCAATATGCAGGTTTTGGGATTAAAATCTATTTTACTGTCCGCAAATCATCCCTTGTGGCTCAGTATAGCACTCCAATACAAGTGAACAGTGGGGGATGACATGAAATGCGCAGATGGTCAGCATTCTCGTAGTGGAATTTAGGGCATGCATCTATCACAGAAGGAACTATCCTTTGTAAATTGGCTAGGTGCCAAATAGGTGTGATGCAGTAAACCACATTGTATTAACTTAAATCTGGCATTCCTGGACATCCCTTGCTGCCATTCTCAGTGTTAGCTCATCCACTACGCTGGAATCTCATTTTGTCCTTAAAGTTGCCAAGTCCGCTTTGGTTGTACACAACAGCGCCGGGCATCATGGCGTCACTGCTTTCCCCAACAACAGCATGGCAGACTATGCCACATTTGTCTGTTATAATCCCCGGTCAGTGCTCCACGTCTGCTAGAACACATTTACCAGTGCATTAAATGCTGTGGACTGTCCAAACGGGACATAGTGCACCCGTCTATCCACCGGTCTGCATCGGCTTTCCGCCTCGTCGCAGCGATGTTCATCTAATCTTCATGGCCAGTCAGTTTTGGAGCGCTCAGCGCGGTGTAGCAGTCTACTCTCCTTCCTGTTAATTCCGGCTCTTTGGGATTGCAGTCAGTTCCATCCCATGCCCACACCCAACCCCCTCTCACAAGTATTTCACATGTGTCCAGCAGCTCCAGATGGCAGCCAGATGCGTCAGAGTCCAAATACTCCTCAGAGACAGGTCACCAGCTGTCTAATCAGCAATGGTACTTAGCCAAGCCACCCTCCAGCTGCAGTTTGGTTGATGGCTCCAGGTATTATGGGTTTCACAACCGACAAACACTATCTCTCTATGACGGGAGCATATTACGTTCATAGATGGGCCTTCAGTGCAAAACACTTGTACATGAAAATATAGTAATCCATTTCTCTTTTTCCTGCTTACTTGCACTATATCTTGTATTTATTTCAAGGATTAGTTTATTTATGAATAACCTTGAGGAAGCTCTAAAAGCGACGCCTTGTTGATATCAGGGTCTAGAAATCGCCCATGGATTTCACACTTCTTCCCCGCAAACTGCAAAAATGGAAAATGTGACCACCACACTTAGAAGTTAGTAAAAACTATGGTGAAATCGCCCCCTTCCCTCGCCTCACACTGTTGACGTTTTCGGAATAGAACATACTTTCCTGCACAGCTCCCCCTGCTGTTTCTCGTAAAAAAAAAAAAACACTGCCATGTTATGGCTATTTTCACAAGCCTCTCCAGAGAAATCACAAATACTAGATACCTTTACAATTACCATCAGGAGCGGACAAAAAAGGCCTTGAGATCTATTGCAGGGAAAAACGAGCATTGAAAATGCAATAGGTCTCGCCTTTGATTAAGTTAAAGCCATTTGCTTTGCTAATGGTATTGTATAGCAAAGCAAATGGCTTTAACTTAATAAAAGGCGAGACCTATTGCATTTTTAACACGTACGAGTAGAGAGTTAGGTTATAAACCATGTAAAATGGATTTAGGACCACTACAAAATCTTCCAACCTAAGAGCTAGCTGTGTAACGTCAGGAAACAAAGGTTACAAGCGCCCCCATACACCACAAAAACATTACCTACACTGCCCCAGTGCACACAACGTTACAATAACCCCCTCCCCCACACTCACAACTTTTGCAAGCGACCCCTTCCACCACATACAGATCAAATAAAGCAGACTTGGTGGGAAGCAAAACCCCCAGCACACATCAGGCAAAGAAAGGTATGCGAAGCTTTCCCCAACACAAGCAAAGCCTAAGGAAGCCAAGAGCTCTCCAACACATCAGACAGATGGAGCGCGTGGTCTTCCCCAATAAACCAAGGTCAGGACAGCAGCAAAAAATAGCAGGAACCAAGACCTCCAACCAACAAAGGAGCCGACGACTAACGGCAAACTGGGCAACACCAACGATGGCCTCAGGTTAAGCAACCCATCAGGAGTTGAGGTCCTTAAGAATTAAGGGCGCCATGGGGCAAGGGGGAGCTGATGTGAATACAGAGAGGCACTGCTCTGCACCCCTCACTACACACATACACCCACAAGGAGGGCGGTCTAAACACAGGGATAACAATGGAGCCTGAGCGTTTTCAGCCATGGGGGTCAAAGCATCAGTATGAAGATCACAGGAAGACATACACGTTGCTGTGCAAGAAAGGTGCCGACACCAGGCCTAAAACAACTACTACCCCCACTTCAGAAAGCCAGCAGCTTCAACATCGTACACCCCACCCTACAAATAAAAACACATCCAAGGGAGCAGGAATGAAATAACCCCTTCAACTAAAATCCAGAGAATGCACAAAAATATACTGAGTCTGGGACAACAAAACCAAGCCCTCACAAACAAGCCGCCAGCCCGCGCCCTGTAATAAATAGACAAAACTGAGCGCGGCGCCGCTTCACGGACACCGCGCTCGGTTTCTTTATATATTTCTTAACTTTAACACTGAGCGCGGTGTCCTTGAAGCGGGCGCTGCGCTCAGTGCTAAAGTTAAGAAATATATATAGAAACTGAGCGCGGTGTCCGTGAAGCGGCGCCGCGCTCAGTTACAAAGTTTACAAGCCCGCGAGCAAAAGAGACGCCGTGCGGTGCGCATGCACATCGGATGTCCGGCCGCTAGCTGGAAGCAGAGAGGAGACGCCATGCGCGTGAACATCGCCTGTCCAGGCGCGCACATGGTTTGTCTCCCTTCGCTACCAAAACCGACAACAATAGTCTCGCCAAGGCGAAGCAGCGCATGCGCTGCATTCGCTATGCGAGACCTAAAAAAGTTATCTGGGCTTAATATCCAATCACCTTTTGTGTGTTTAGTATATAGTGTACCATGCTCTAAAGAACAAAGAATAATCAAAAGGCATGTAAACGCAATTCAGACTGCATAGCATGTGTTCGAGTGCCTGAGTTAACAACAACCGGTTGGTATAGCACTATCTTTCCAATTCATAAGAGGGTTTAGGAACATTAAAATAGTCCTAGCCCTACCCTGAGCCCAGTGCTGCCAGGATCTCCACGCACGATTCAGTGAATTTTGTGTTTAAGGCATTTACTGAGGTTTTCGGAATCAAACAATCAATCTGGATTTGTAAAGCATGGCTAATCACCCATGAGGGTATCCAGGCGCTGCGGGTGCTGCTGCAGGGGGCTCAGTCGAACATCCAGGTTTTGAGTCCTTTTCTGGATTCCAGCAGACAGGAGGAGGTCTAAAGGTGGAGTGGGATGTCGCTCTATGCCTTTGCGGCGAGGTAGAAGAGAAATAAGATAAAAAAGGAAGGAGGAAAAAAAACGGATTGAATTACACTTGTATAAGACATCATGGTACTGTAAATTTTATATTCATCATGATTTCGACTGTCTACTTCCCCAATACCCCAATTGCACCTCTTCAGACATAAAATAGCTTTTATTGTTTCTCCTCCATGAGCTTACGAGACACCAAAATGTGATCCACCACAGACAAAGCCTCTGCACAGTAGTCGCGAAGCCCAAATAGAACCACTACCTGTCTTTTCTAGCAAGGGATACACCAAAAATATTCTAGTCCGCACCGCTTTCCAGAATCCCCTTTAATCTAGTACAGGTTTTCCAGACATGCAAGGTCAAACACACCTCAAGCCCACATCTCTAGGAGGTATCAGACACGTTGGGGTATACAGACCACAATTTAATTGGTTTTAAATACAAATCGTACATCGATTTATAACATGGTTTTCTATGCAGCACTCTCCTAACAGTGAATTTAAAAATTTTTGTAGCATAGGAACAGCAGTGAAGATTATCAGTGGATGTAATCGAGATACATTGCTTTGTGAACTTGAATCTAAGTGTATTATTGATCTGCACATCTAAAAGGTCCATCAAATCACGACAGCACTCAGGGTGAGTTTGAGTGATCTATTGTGCAGATGCATACTACGACCGGCAGAGCAGGCAGCAGCCAGCAACTGTCGATATAGTCCCTCAACACATTCTACATTCCACCTTAGCAATGGTAGTCAAGGTGGCACATGATCCAGGTTCTGAGCACAAAACCTAGCATCCAAACCTCAAAAGGATTAAATACTGTTGAAGTACACAAAAATGTATCTCCCTTTCGTTCTGTAATGTCATGTCGCCAATTGGCTCACATGATTTTTATGTTTGATACAAATATTTGTATATTTTGTTGCAGACTTTTGTACGAATGCTCTTTTTAGGCACTTAAACATAATGGCCACCTTAGACTTTATGAATCGAGTCAGGCAGGACTGAATATAGATTATGAGGATAGGATTACATTTCGTGTCCCTTCTTCTCTCGACATGATGATCAATTGCAGGAAATTTAATGCGGTCGAGTTTATATCGCACAATTCATTCAAAAAAGACATTTTGTGGGCTACGGCGTGTCTAAAATGTAAAACATATAGCACTTAATTAAAAATTAAATATATAAGCACTTGAGTTCTAAAGATATGCTTTTAGACAATGTACATATTGCAATAATTGTAACACATGCTAACGTTATCTATACTTTGAAGGATTAACAGGACATTCTTTTTGGACTATGTCTTTTATGTTTATGCAAGCACAGCTTCAAATAAGGATTCAGTTTCATGTCATATTTTTGGACTTGGGAAAGACTCCATAGGAGTAGATATGAATGGGCCTGAATCCAATCAATCAATCAATATCTCTCTCTCTCTATATATATATAGATAGATAGAGATTTATATAAATGTTACTAATCTGTAATGTATTAGGTACTTACATATGGTAATGTTTGCTTCTATGTAATGCCTGTGATGCAATAAGCCTATGATGCAGTGGTGGTACAAACCTATTGAAGCCTGAGCCGAACCAGCAATTTTCAGGGTGTGGTATCCTCCGCTTCAGGGGAACGCTGTTCATTCCCCTCACCCCCTCTCCCTTGTTTGATAATGGTTTGTACCCCTGTGACAAGCTTTAGAATGTTACAGCGCTAAAGGTTCTAAGCTAAGCTCCCTGCGTGGAGTGTGTGACAGAGTGTTCAGCACGACAGCTGTGGCTGGGGTCCTCTTGCTGTACTTCTTGAATAAACACCACTTGTTTGTACATCTCCGTTTCCTGTGTTTCCACTGAGGGCTGAATATCTCGATTTCACACTGGCGACGAGGATGGGATACAGGAATTTGCAAGAACGGCGGAACCGGACCTAAACACGCTACTGATCCATGCTGGTTGGTGTCTAGCAACAGTACAGTGAGTAATCACATGAAGGGTTTCTTTCTGCTCTGAAGAAAAAAGTCTATTAACTTTAAAGCGCTGCGCACTAAAGGAATTTTCGGATCCAGAGTACTGTACTCTTACTGTGAGTCAGGAAAGCTGCTTTGGTTACCCTTCACCCTGGGTAGGAGTTAGAACTCTCCCTCATAACATACCGCTGATCCACGTAAGAGTGAACGGATCGGGCTGTGACAGTTTGGGAACATCGGTTCTCCCTATCGGGCGTCCCCTTCCAGTGAAATACAGGCAGTTGAGCAAACTGTTATTCACCTCAGCTTGGTGGAGCCAACAAGGGAAAGTGAACCCCGCCAGTCGCGCTGACTGGCACAGCCTCAGTGCAGTTGAAAACAAAACATATTGTGGAGTAACTGTTGAAGAAGCTCCAACACGCACGCCTGTTCCTCCTGGTTTGTGTACAGTGTGTCCCCGCCAGTTGCGCTGAGTGGCACAGCTATAAAAAGATATTCTGAGGGAACCGGAGACATCATCTTGCTTGAAGGAGCACTCGCAAACAACGTGTCTGCCGCTGTTTATCTTGCCTCACACTGCTTCCTGGCAGCGAGTTAAACAAGCATTTACAATGCAATAGGTCTCGCAATGACATTATTTTGAGCTACTAACATTGTAAATGGCAATGCCTTTAAAAAAATTAAAAGGCATTGTTATTTACAATACCAAAAGCAACACCTATTGCATTGCATAGCGCGGTGTCCGTAAAGACGGCGCTGCGCTTATTAAGGTAAAAAAAAAAAAAAGTGTGTTGGGGGTCAGAGAGAGAAGAAGACCTAAAAAGATTGCCACAGATCGGCATACACAGAGGTTAGTTTATACTATGTAGGAATAACCCCAGCCATGTCTATATACAAACATGGAGATGAGCTGTGCCGCCGCACGTTCACAGACATAGAAAGGAATAAAGCTCACTGACCGGCCTTACCCTGCATACTGCTCACGGCCGGGTGCTGCGCCGGGGGCCCCGGGAGACGTGAGCCGAGCCCACCAGGATTGGGCGCCGCCATGGAGGGCTCCTGAAGGCCGCAGTGCCGCAGCGCCCGAAAAGG
Organism: Calotriton arnoldi; assembly: GCA_963921515.1. Classification (NCBI taxonomy): domain Eukaryota; kingdom Metazoa; phylum Chordata; class Amphibia; order Caudata; family Salamandridae; genus Calotriton; species Calotriton arnoldi. The sequence continues at coordinate 2,393,506 of CAWUFW010001544.1, read as the reverse complement.
GCGACTGGAAACAAAAAGTGAAGGAGAAAGGTGTCGGGAGAAATAGTGAAAACAAGCATTGGAAATGCAATAGGTCTCGCCTTTGATTAAGTTAAAGCCATTTGCTTTGCTAATGGTATTGTATAGCAAAGCAAATGGCTTTAACTTAATGAAAGGCGAGACCTATTGCATTTTTAATGCTTGTTTTCTTTAGCCATGTTGAACACCCAGTGCTTAATTTGTGCCGGTGCTTGCCGGTGCTTAGCACCGGCACTTATTTATCAGGGCCGGGTCTACATAACACCACCCGTCTGCAAATGACAGCACGTCATATGGCAATGTGAATGTGGCGTAGCTGTAGACTAGACAGTTTTTAAAAATGAATTTACCTCAGTGACTCGGCGCATCACACACTGGCCAGACAGTCCGACTCATAATTTATTTAGTCAATGAATGAATCCAATATAATCAGACTATCAGAGATCCACACAGTGATTTAGTCATGACGGTCACGATGCGCATTTTGAACTTGCTTTAGTTTAGGCAGCAGCTCTTGCCGGTGGGCGGGACACTGATTGGGCAGGGGGTTGGATTGGGGTCTGCAGCGGAAGCTGTGCGGCAGGTGCAGCGTGCGTCGAATTTTTTTCAAGATGCCACTCCCTGCACACCCGCACGCACCGCGCCAGGATTCGTCAGCAGTTGAGGTGGTTAGCCCAGCCCCGACGTCGAGTGCAGGCAGCAGCAGCAGGCCTACGCTGCCTATCGAATAAAGTTATGCAGGCAGGCCGGCCGGCCAGTGCCCGACCACCCACCACTACCAGTAAATGTAAGTAGCAGCCATAAGCCACTACCAACTCTGCTTGTTTTTTCCTTGGGCGTGGTGGCTCGTGGGTGGCGCGACGTGACAGTCACCGGCGTGGTAGCTTTGGCTCCAGCTCAGCTCCACATAATGTCCGGCTGGGTTAAGTTAAAGGCCCTGAACTGGCCCCTGCCCTTCTTCCAGCCTTCTCCTGCCCTGGCCTGAGCCGGGAAGTGGCATGTTACTTTCACATGGTCAGGTGCCCCGTGCCCGGCGCCGGAGGCATGATTGCTCAGGGCAGGCTTTGGACTCGTCACTCGGTGGTCACTTCACAGTTCACTTCATGCATATGAAGTGAACTGTGAAGTGACCACTGAGTGACGAGTCCAAGGCCTGCCATGACCAATCATGCCTCCGGCGCCGAGTACTGTGTGCAAGTAAAATGCCACTGCCCGGCCCGGAGAAGGCTGTGAACGGCAGGGGCCAGTGCAGGGCCTTTAGTTTAACTTAACCTCAGCCGTGCTCCAAAGCCACTGCCACTCCTTTAACTGCCAATGTTGCGAGCGCCTTCCAGCTCCTTCAGGTGGAGGAGCTAACAGACCAGGGGTAGCGCTGCGTGGACCATTCCACAGCACTAACGCAGAACAGGAACGAAAATCAGGGAAAGAAGAAGTGCGTCTGAGCCATCCTCACAATTGACACATGATTTACCTTACTAAATAATACATGAATAAGCACTGGTGTGAGTTAAAAACAGATGAGGATAGAAACATACACCAGGTGCTTATGTACGGCTACCCAAATGTACAAGAAAAAAGAGTAGCTGTTTTGCTGGGAAGTGATAGACTCTTCGTTGCATGTAGTAAGTACTGCTATGCCTTTAAAAGTAAAGTGGCTGTCACGGGGAGGGGGGTTCATCATGCAGGGGGGTGTGGTGTGTGTGTGTGTGTGTATGTATGTATGTATATGGTGCTATTGAATATATTGTGGCTGTGTCCTAGTAAATGTAACGTAGTTATGTTTTTGAAGTATCTGTTCCCACTGAGTTTAATGTGCTTCTGCTGAAAAGTGCCTCAAATATTGACAATCGGTTCATTAAAAGTAGAAGAGAAAAACGGAAAGACAGTGATAAAGGGAGGAAAAGGAAGAAAAAGAATGGGAAAGAGTGAGGTAAAGGGGCGGGGGTTCTGGTGGTGAATGAGAGAGGCACGAGGTGTAATCAAGACAACGCAGCCATAGTATTCACCACCTCGACCTTTGATAGCACTGACCGCAGGCTTCTGAGAAATCTTTAGCACCGGCACTTATTATTTTACAAATTAAGCACTGTGAACACCAATTTGCGCAGCTGTGCAACATGTAAAAAAAAATTACTAAGCCAATAGCTTTCGCATATGCTTGCTTTTAAAGCAGCCTTGTCTCTACCCTTGACAGGGCTGCTTAAAAAAAATTAATTCAAAAAAAATATGAATGTAGGAACTGAAGTCTGCTGCCCCTGGAAAGCCTCCATCACCTGCACTCACAGTCAGTTGTTATGATGGCTACTTCCTCATACATATTAATGCAACAGGAGTTTTTGCAAGCTCTTGCGAATGGGAATTTTGCGATGCGGCTGATTAGTAAAGCAATCGCGGCACAAAATGAAGGTTTTGTGGTGTGCAAAAAAACACCAACTGTATTGTGACATGCCCATCGTTCTTCAGACACATTGTATGGCTTACTTTGTCCATGCATTATCCATTGCTGACTCTGTACTGTATTGCTCATGTACATTCTGCCCTTATCCTGCCTCTTTCAGGGTTAGAGGGGCCAATTCACTCATGCGCCTATTCACCCATGCGCCACAGGGGTGGCAGGGGACTGTGTTACTTCACTGCTGGAATTATGCGGTTCTGCGGCCGCTGTGTTTTTCTCACAAGTATTGATTTGCTGCATTCACCATTCACTACATAAGCCATCATCTGCTGCATACAAAATTATGCCGCTCTGGCGCGCGGAGGCAGCATGTGCAGAAGGCTGGGCAGGGAAGCTTCTGGATGTGCGACCGATTGGATGAACCAGAGAGTGGAGAGCTACATGGCGTGGACCGTGACGTCAGAGGTCTGTGTGCTTGGATTCTAGAGTGGAGTCCGAGTAAAGAATTCCAAGCTCGGAGTCTAAGCGCGACAGCGCTGAGGTGTCTTTATTTGTAATGCAACATTTGTGCAACTCTTCTGACGCAGAGCACGGCTAAGGCCGCTGTTCTTAGCGCCCTTTGGGTGGTGTTTCGTTGGAAATATACCAGATGTAAAAGGACTGATAATGATATTGATTGCGGTGCAGAAAATTGGAGGACATGCCCCAAACATGGTTTGGACAGTTGAAAATATCCATAAGGGCTGTGGAGAGCGCGAGAGGAGTCTAATTAGCCAAGTAGCATTATCACTCTAATAAATAAATAAAAAAAAATAAAAAATAATAACATGCTTTAGCATATAAATGCACCGAAATGCTATATTTAACAAGCACAGGAAAAGTTAATGAGTCACGCTTTTTCAATTTATGAGCTTTGCCTAAGTTTTTGGCCGACGCTGTGCAGCAAATAAAAAACAAGCGCTCGCCAGGCATCCGCTGTTTATTTTTGCATCGCGCTTTCACTTTAAAGTGAAAGCGAGATGCAAAAATAAACACGCGGCGCCATGTCTCCTTTTTTGTCCGGCCCAATCAGAGATCCGGACTGGCGCTTGCAAGCCAGCTTGACGAAGCTTCTGATAAGAAACTTCGTCACGACAGCCGTAATGCAGGCGATCCAGTCCGGATGGGCCGGGCAAAAAAGGGAAAAGGAGGCACCCTAGAAACCTTATTCCCAATGGCAGCCCACCGTTTAACATAAACGGTGACGCGAGCCAATGGGAATAAGGGGCGGGGCTTCAAGCCCTTTTCATAAAGTACTCATCTGCAATAAATCTCGCGAGGCGAGCAGCGCATGCGCTGCCACGCCACGCGAGACTTAACATAAATGAAAGCGAGAAGGGGACGAGGAACTGAAAGATAAAGAGATGGTAGAGGGGTGGTGAGAAGGAAAGAGCGAAAGTCTGCAAGAGTTCTAGGGGTCGGTAGAGTGCCGGCAAATGGTAGAATGGAAGGCGAAACAAGGGCGAGGAAAGACAGGGAAAGGGCGAAGAGGTAAGTATTTGCATTTATATAACGCTTACTAAGTAGCGAAGAGTGAGAGAGAATGAAAGAGAAGAGAAAAATAGATAGAGGAATGTAGAGTTAGAGTGGAGGAGAAAAAAATGAACGAGAAAGGAGAGAGAAACTACCTAACGAATCGGTGGGAAAGAGCGGGAGACAGCGAACTTGCGAGAGATAAGAGCGGGAGATGGGAGAGAAGAAAGAATGAAAAAGAAAAGCGAGAAAGAGTGTGCCATAAGAGAACCACACGCCCTTTAATAAGCAGCAGAGCAGACAGAGGTGAGTGAGGCTCAACAGAACAACCCCTCGAGTCACACGCTCCATCACTCCACTACAGGGAGTTTACAAGGTACACAGAATGTATGGAATCACTTCCCGCCGCCCCTCGATTTTGTACAGGATCCTGAATCGTCTTTAACCCACTGCCATGCACAGAAGTCCATCGCTCTCCAGGCTGATGTGCACTTTGTGGGCAGCAATGCAAGCACCCAATGTCAGCAGCAACATGGCTCTGCGCAGCCCCTAGCAAGACCGCGAGAAACCATAGGAGCCCTGGTCACGCCTGCAGTCACAGCCAAGGCTTTACTGTGGTCACTGGTGGCGAGCCGTGCATACACCCAGGATTAAGGTGCAATATTTACTTACACAGAAACAGGCTGACCAGGGAGGAAGGTACATGAAAGAGGCCACGGGGGGCGAGAAGGCAGGGCATTTCCATGATCACAGTCAAGATAAACCTTATGTCTACCCTCTCTGTATTATAAATGTATAACAGAATGCACAGTTTGCAGGGTTTCAGAGCACAATCTTGTCCCTGTAAAGTCCACATTCAAACTCAGGTCAGTGTGTGAAAGCTGACATAGCAAAATCAGAAAACGCTAATATTATATGAAAAACATGGAATTCCAAACAGAGGCCGATGCGGATGCTTCTAGGCGCTTGTCTTTCCAGATCAGGGCAGTGGCAGCTTGAGTCCGGTGTAAGCACGCGGGCACCTGACTTCTGTAAACAAGAGGTGGTGCACCACTCCGCCCCACTGTCCACATCTGCACTCTCTCTCCATCACTCATCACAAGCCAGAAGGAACAGGGTTCAAAGTGTACTATAAATGGCCAGCGCGTGGGCACAGCGCCTAGAAGTGTGGGATGAGACGCACGCATTACAATGAGGGCTGTGACAGGCGCTACCCAGCCCCCGTCTAGTACATAAGGATATGTAAACACGCCCTTAACACCTGTCATGCTCTAAGCGCTAGCTGTTTAATAATGTAAACACTGTTTACATCACACAAGGCCAGGAGGTACAGCTTGCCTGTTCTGGTATTCCAGAATGAACAACTTGTAAAGCTAAGCAGGCGTGATTGCACCGGTCTGCCGCCCTGGGGCATCCTAGAGCGCCGACTTTGAAGGCGGGGAACTGGGTTCGAGTCTGGCGGGAGGTTGAAGCATATTGTGATTCTGGGCAAATCACTTCATCTCCCACTGCCTAAAAATGAATGTGTCCGTCTGTAATGCAACTGGTGCTTATATAAAGCGCTCGGATACCTTCGGGTCGAGTTCGCGATATATAAAACTAAAAAAAAAATAAAAAAATCAGTGATCTAAAAAGCTTTGCCTTTCGGGCACGGTGGTAGGGCTGACAGTAAACGGCGGAGAGAGAGAGAGAGAGACAGAGGGGCAGAGCAGGTGGGAGCCAAGGAGGGCCGGAGTCTCAGCGCACTTAGAGGGCCTCAGAGAAGGGCCGTGTTGGTGCGTGCGTGTCGGTGCGTGCACCGCGCACACCTCGAAACTGATCGGTCTCTAGCGGGACACTTAGATACATCCTTGCGCTTAGAATGACATATGATTGGCGCCAAGCGCTACGTTAGAGCAAATTAACACCACTTACAGGCAGGGTCGCCACCTTTCCAAGACAGAAATACCGGCCATTAGTAGTGGTTTTAAGATTCTGCAAAGGCCCGGAGTTGATACCAAATAGGACTTTAAATGAAATGAAACGTTTAAATGAAATCGTAGGTATTCATTTGTACTTTTCTGCCTTCGTTTACTTTAATGTTTAGGGATCGTTAACGCAGCTCCAGAACACTTTTATAAGTGTTTTGTATTTATATTAACTGTTGAAGTTTATACAGGTATGGCCTAAAATACATGCGTCATTCTGATTATTTTTGTACCGAATGGGGATAACAAAATACCGGTGGTGCCTGCAGAAAACCCACAAGATGCTGTGCAAAGTGGGAAAAAGAAGAACTACTGAATCGGGAAAAAATATCCTCGGTTATCAGTAGTGCATAGAAATGACCGAAGCACAGTGTTAAGCGCAATATTAAACAAGCGCTCGCCATTGCGGGTAGGCAGGGGGCCATCTGTTTTCACTCAGCCGTGTTTATATTTGCATCGCGCTTTCACTTTAAGTGAAAGCGCGATGCAAAAATGAGCACACGGCTGAGTGAAAACAGATGGCCCCGACAAAGATAAGAAAATGCTTCGCGACAGCCGCAAAGCAGACGAGCCAGTCCGGATGGGCCGGACAAAAAGGCGAAAGGGCGGCAACAAAAATACCTCATTTCCAATGGCAGGCCACCGTTTAGCATAAACGGTGACGCCAGCCAATGGAAATGAGGGGCGGGGCTTCAAGCCCCCTTCTGAAATGTCCTCTGTCACTATAAGTCTCGCCGAGAGAGCAGCGCATGCGCTGCAATGCTAGGCGAGACCTAAAAACAAATACTCTTACCTTCGTGTCCAGGTGCTCCTTCCTGCTAGCGTTGCGTACTCACTGGGGCTTTGCGACGATCCTGTAAAAAAAACTACCGGATTAAGGAAGGAAAACAGAATAAAAGCGTACTTAAGCGTACATTAAGATAAAAAAACGCATGTTATACATTAAGAAACACGTGCTAAACATTAAAAAATAAATCTTACCTTTCTGTGGCTGCGCCCCGCCCTAGATTGTTCTCACGTTCGCCAAAGAACTTCCCAGAAAATAACCAAGGTTGCCAGATTCGTTAAAAAAAACGTGTATTACAAAATACAAAAAGCACATTTGTAACAGAAAGGGAAAAAAAGTATTTCAACATCAAGTTAAAAAACGCATTTAATATACATTAAAAAGTACATGTTAAACATTAAAAAAAAAAAAACTTACCTTGCTGTGGCTGCACTCCGCCCTGGATTGTGCTCGCGTTCGGCGAATTACTTTCCAGAAAATACCCAAGGGTCGCAGATTCGATAAAAAAGCACGTGTATTATAAAATAACAAAAGCATATTCGCAACATAAAAAGTAGAAAAGTGTTTCGACAAACATAAAAAAAACACATTTATTATATACAATAAACATATGCTAAAGATAAAAACAAATACTCTTACCTTTATGTCCAGGTGCTCCTTCCTGCTAGCGTTGCGTACTCACTTGGGCTTCGCGACAATCCTGTAAAAAAATAAAAACACAGATTAAGGAAGGAAAACAGAATAAAAGCGTACTTAAGCGTACATTAAGATAAAAAAACGCATATGTTATACATTAAGAAACACGTGCTAAACATTAAAAAATAAATCTTACCTTTCGATGGCTGCGCCCCACCCTGGATTGTTCTCACATTCGCCAAAGAACTTCCCAGAAAATAACCAAGGTTGGCAGATTCGTTAAAAGAACACGTGTATCATAAAATACAAAAAGCACATTTGTAACAGAAAGGGAAAAAAAGTATTTCAACATCAAGTTACAAAAAGCATTTGATATACATTAAAAAGTACATGTTAAACATTAAAAAAAAAAACGAACCTTGCTGTGGCTGCACACCGCCCTGGATTGTGCTCGCGTTCGCCGAAGAACTTTCCAGATAAAAAAACACGGTTGGCAGATTCGATAAAAAAGCAAGTGTATTATAAAATACAAATGAACATTTGTAACAGAAAGGGAAAAAAAGTATTTCAACATCAAGTTAAAAACTCATTAATATACAAAAAAAAAGCACATGTTAAACAAAAAAAAAAAAACTTACCTTTCTGTGGCTGCGCCCCGCCCTGGATTGTGCTCGCGTTCGCCGAAGAACTTTCCAGAAAATACCCAAGGTTCGCAGATTCGATAAAAAAGCACGTGTATTGTAAAATAGCAAAAGCATATTCGCAACATAAAAAGTAGAAAAGTGTTCCGACAAACATAACAAAACGCATTTATTATACAATAAACACATGCTAAACATAAAAACAAATACTCTTACCTTCCTGTCCAGGTGCTCCTTCCTGCTAGCGTTGCGTACTCACTGGGGCTTCGCGACGATCCTGTAAAAAAAACCCCCACAGATTAAGGAAGGAAAACGGAATAAAAGCGTACTTAAGCATATACCAAGATAAAAGAACCCATATGTTATACACTAAGAAACACGTGCTAAACATTAAAAATACACAAGGTTTACAGATTCAATAAAAAAACGCGCATATTGTGAAATACAAAAAACACATTCGTAACACAAAAGGGAAAAAAATATTTACACATTAAGATAAAAAAACTAAATCTTACACAATGATAAAAACAATGCTAGTAATAAAAAAACATACTCTTACCTTCCTGGAACTGCGCTCCGCCCTGCTCTCTCCTCCCGTCGCAAAACGGCTGGAAATCGCAACTATGCTGTAAAAAATACACACACATTGAAAAAACAAAACAAAATAGCATATTACAAACAAACGCACATATAATACAATAATAAAAACTCCTCTTACCTTGTTAAGCGTACATCAGCTAAAAAACGCATATGTTATACATTAAAAAACACTTGCTAAACATAAAAAAAAAACACCTTCCTATAGCTGCGCCCGCCCTGAATTGTGCTCGCGTGCGCCAAGGAACTTTCCAGAAATACACACGGTTTGCAGATTCAATAAAAAAACGTGCATATTGTGAAATACAAAAAACACATTTGTAACACAAAAGGAAAAAAATATTTACACATCAAAATAAAAAAAACAATATATTACACAAAATGAAAAACCATGCAAATAATAAAAAAACATACTCTTACCTTCCTGGAACTGCGCTCCGCCCTGCTCTCTGCTTCCGTCGCAAAACGGCTGGGGATCGCAAATATGCTGTAAAAAATACACACACATAAAGAAAACAAAAGTAAATAATAGCAACTTCAAACAGACGCACATATATTACAATAATAAAAACTCCTCTTACCTTGTTAAGCGTACATCAGATACAAATCGCATGTTATACATTAAAAAACAATTGTTAAACATAAAAAAAACTTACCTTCCTATAGCTGTGCCCCACCCTCAATTGTGCTCGCGTTCGCAAAATAACTTTACAGAAAATACACAAGGTTTCCAGATTCAATAAAAAACGCGCATATTGTGAAATACAAAAAACACATTCGTAACACAAAAGGGAAAAAAAAATTACACATCGAGATAAAAATACTAATATATTACACAATGATAGAAACCATGATAATAAAAAAAAACATACTCTTACCTTCCTGGAACTGCGCTCCCCTCTGCTCTCTGCTCCCGTCACAAAACGGCTGGGAATCGAGACTACTCTGTAACAAATAGACACACATTAAAAAAGCAAAAGAAAATAATAGGAACTGCAAACATAAGCACATATAATACAATAATAAAAAATCCTCTTACCTTGTTATGCACGCACTTCTCCATCTTCTCTGCTGGCATCGGCGAAAATCTGGGGCATAGCGACCATCCTGTGGAAAAAAACACATATAAATAAATACAAAATTAACACAAAATACAAAGAGTAAATACTCTTACCTTGCTGTCCACGCGCTCCTCCCTGCCCTCTGCTCACATCGCAAAGAGGCTCAGGATCGCAACGAGCATGCAAAAAATAGACACATTAAAAAGCAAAAAAAAAGCGGGGTCGCAACGAACCTGCAAAAAATAAACACACATATAAAAAAGCAAAAGAAACGCACATATAATACCCAAAAAAACCACTTGCCTTACCTTGTTGTGCACGCGCTCCTCCCTTTTCTATGCTGGCATCGGCAAACAGCTGGCCCACCGCAACGGAAAAGCGAAAAAAACGCACATAGCATACAATAATAACAAAACGCACATATGCTACGATAAAAAGACTTCTCTTACCTTATTGTGCACGCGATCCTACCGCTTGTCTTCTGCAACGGCAAAGAGCTGGAACAACGCACTCCTCCCTGCTCTCTGCTTCCGTCACAAAGAGGCTGGGGGTCGCAACGAGCCTGCAAAAAAATGAACACACATTTTAAAAAACGAAAAAAACGCACATAAAAACAATAATAACAAAACGCACATATGCTACAATAAAAAGACTACTGTTACTTTATTGTGCACGCGCTCCTACCTCTTCTCTACTGGCGCGGCGAAGAGCTGCAACATGGCGCCGGTAAACACGCACTCCTCCCTGCTCTCTGCTTCCGTCACAAAGGGGCTGGGGATCGCAAAGAGCCTGCAAAAAATAAACACACATTAAAAAAAGCAAAAGAAACGCACATATGCTACAATAAAAAGACTACTGTTACCTTATTGTGCACGCGATCCTACCGCTTGTCTGCTGCAACGGCAAAGAGCTGGAACAACGCACTCCTCCCTGCTCTCTGCTTCCGTCACAAAGGGGCTGGGGGTCGCAACGAGCCTGCAAAAAAATGAACACATTTTAAAAAATGAAAAAAACGCACATAAAAACAATAACAAAACGCACATATGCTACAATAAAAAGACAACTGTTACTTTATTGTGCACGCGCTCCTACCTCTTCTCTACTGGCGCGGCGAAGAGCTGCAACATGGCACCGGTAAACACGCACTCCTCCCTGCTCTCTGCTTCCGTCACAAAGGGGCTGGGGATCGCAAAGAGCCTGCAAAAAATAAACACACATTTAAAAAAGCTAAAGAAACGCACATATAATACAAATAAAAAACACTCGCCTTACCTTCTTGTGCACGCGCTCCTCCCTCTTCTATGCTGGCATCGGCAAACAGCTGGGCCACCGCAACGGTCCGGTGAACAAAAAAACCCATAAAAACACAGATTCTAATACAAAGAAATAGGATACAACTCAACACGCCTACTAAAGATAAGAAATACCTTTACGACAGACGGAAAACAGACGAGCCAGCCCGGATGGGCCGGACCACAAGGCGAAAGGGAGGCAACCCAAAAAGCTCATTTCCAATGGCAGCCCACCGTTTAGCATAAACGGTGACGCCAGCCAAAGGGAATGAGGGGCGGGGCTTCAAGCCCCCTTCTGAAAGTCCTCATTCACAATATATCTCGCCGAGCGAGCAGCACATGCGCGCTGCAACGCTAGGCGAGACCTAAAAAGGGGACGAACTCAGCCAGTCACGCTGACTGGCACAGCCTTCGTCATCGCAGCGAGACAAATCCACCAGCAGGGCTGTGGTACTTCTACTCCTGTCAGGTGTGCGGCAACTGTACCTGACAGGAAGGCCAGTCCTGCTTCTGCGTTACTGTTTGAGCTCTCTCCTCTGCCGGTCACGCTGACTGGCACAGCTTAACAATATTGTACAAGTAGAGGAAGTTGTTGTGCTGGCATTTGTGTGGAGAGTGTTAGCCAGTCACGCTGACTGGCACAGCTTAATACTCACTGGCTGTTCGAATTCACTTGCCTCAGTGTCTTTCATAGGGCTGAAAGGGGGGGGTGCCGTCGTTTCCACTTGAGCGGTGCATTGTCAGCGCAGAGTGGCTTTATTGCTCAAAGAGGGGAGTCCTTGAGGAGGATTGTCCTTCCAGTCGGACTGTCGAGGAAAAAGAAGCAGCCTTACACACGACGAGCAGACTGAGAGAAGAGCCTTGTGCCCATTTTGAGTTTAATGCTAGTGGAACAGCGCCACCTAGTGGACTCTTGTTTAATCTTCTTTTCCTTCATTCCTTTTTTTTTTCCTTTCTTTTCTTGCTACCTGAGGTCAACCTAAACCTCACCCTCATCCTAGTATTCACTACTGTTCGCCAGAACTCTCCATGTATACTCTGTTATAGAAGGATAGTGTTGTAGTACTACTCTACGAGGCAGTTTAAAACTAGGCTGAGTAACCTAGGAAAAGATTTATTTATCTGTGTTGCTGGTAATACGTGTACACCCTCATAGCCATTATGCAAAATGTCACACCTCTGCCATTTTTCCTGGCCTCTCCTGGGGAGCCAGTTTTAAAATGGAACAAGTGGAAAAAGTGTTTCCAAAACTACGCAGTGGTATGCGGTCCAAATTTGGAGCTTGAAAGGAAAGTGGCATTACTATTACACTACTTGGGGGCTGAAGGCCAAGAGATCTTAGAACACCTTCCTGATCGGAGTGTAAACGACGCCAGAGGATTGAATGAATATGAAATTAGTTTGAAAAAACTAGACATCCACTTCCTGCGGAAAATTAGCACAATAATGGAACGCTACCATTTTGGGAAGAGAGGGCAGAAAGAGGGTGAAACAGTAGAGGAATTTGTTTCAGAGTTGAGAAAAAGTTAGCTGCTACTTGTAAGTTTGGATGAGCTTGTGAGGAACGGATACGTGATCAATTTCTTTTAACGTGTAAGATTGAAAGAATACGAGAAGAGTTGTGGCTAAAAGATGACCCGCCCCCTGGGGAGGTGCTTATTGTAACAAAACAGGTAGAGCACATGATGCAGTGTGTGAGTGAAATCAAACAAGACTGTGAAGGGAAGGCCATAGTGAGTGAAGTCACTGCTGAGAGTGAGAACGTGCTTGCAGTCAAAGGTCTAAAAAAGGAACAAAAGGAGAATAAGGGCAGTTGGAGTTTTAAAGGAAGTTGTTACAGGTGTGGTAAAGCTGGACATTTAGCAAATAACAGGGAGTGCCCTGCACTAAAAGCGACATGTAATAGGTGTGGTAGGAAGGGTCATTTTAGAGCATGTTGCAGAAGTAACGCTAATTACAAAAAGAACAGCAGAGAAGACACCACCCGTGTCTGCGATGAAATTGTGTTACAGATTGAGGGAGAGACTGAGCAAGCCCAAGGATTTCATAGCTGTTGAGGAGACAAGGGTTTAAGCTATGTTCGATTCTTGTTCAAAACTGACAATAATATCTGTGGAAGATTTTGAGAAAGTATCGAAGGGAAAATTGACACTGCAGAGAATGGATGTAAGACCGGGAGGCTACGGAGGGCAACCCATACAGATGAAGGGTTACTTCTGGGGCACAGTAAGTTACAAAGACAGAATTGTGGTCACTAAAAAATGGCAAGCACAAAAGAATTTAGGCATTTATCTCAATCCCAACAAGAACCCCCAGATATTAGTACAAGAGGTGGGCAAAGCACTAGAGGGGATAGAAGAAGAATTCAGGGATGTTTTCACCGAACAGTTGGGATGCCTCAAGCACTATGCCCACAGAATAAGACTCAAAGAGAACTCCAAACCAGTCTCAGCCAAGGTGAGGAACCTGCCCATTTCGATGCAGGAAGCAGAGAGGGAGGAATTAGAGAAGTTGTGCAGGTTGGAGGTGATCGAACCAGTAGAAGCCACTGAGTGGTTGGCACCCATTGTTGCAGCCAAGAAGGGTGATGGCGCAGTGCGTTTATGCATTGATCGAAGAGCACTAAATAGGGAAGTCATAGTGGACAAGTACCCTCTGCCCAACATTACACAAATGATCAGCAGGTTAGCAGGGGCAAAGGTATTCACTACACTAGATCTAACCTCTGCCTACTACCAAGTCAGGCTCCACCCTGAATCACAAGAACTCACAGCGTTCATCACGCCCATGGGGGCCTACAAGTTCAAGCGCATGCCTTTTGGACTTGTGTCCGCTGCCGCGGTCTTTCAAAGGATCATGAGCAACCTCCTAAAGGGCATACCTGGTGTACTTTGCTACCAGGATGATGTTCTGATCTTTGGAGAGGATGGTACACAACACGAAGTTAGGCTCAGACAGGTGCTTAAGAGGTTCCAAGAACAAGGTCTTACGGTAAAGAGAGAAAAGTGCAAGATTGGGTGCGCTGAGATAGAGTTCCTAGGGCACAAAGTAACAACGGAGGGTATTCGCCCTAAAGCAGATCTGCAAAACACCATTCTTAACCTTACACCACCCAAAAGCAAAGATGAGATAAAATCCTTCATGGGAATGGTAGAATTCTACAGCAAGTTTATTCAGAACTTTGCCAGACGCACATGCACTATCCGCAATTTACTAAGGAAAGGGGTAACCTTCGACTGGAGTGATGCGTGCCAGAAGGAGTTCGAAGACACTAAAAAGGCTTTGGCTGAAGCACCCAACCTCAAATCCTTCGTACCAGGCAGGAAGACCGTGATAACCACCGATGACAGCTCCAAAGGTTTAGGAGCGGTTCTGATGCAAATGGGAGAAGGAGGGGAGGAAACTATAGCGTTCGCATCTCGCTCACTATGCCAGGCAGAGTTCAACTATTTAGTGATTGAGAAAGAGGCCTTGGCAGCACATTGGGCCGTTAACAAATTCAGAGACTTTGGGGTCGATTCCGATTCGGGCCGGAAATCTCTCCGACCGAGCCGGACCCGGAGAGATTACCGACCGAATCGGACCCGTGCAGTCCGACCGAACGAGTCCGATGCATTCGTATGCCACCGGACACGAGTCGGTCGGACTCCCATTGAACTCAATGGGAGCCGGTCGTACAACGCGTACGCGGGCTCCCATTGCCTCAATGGGTGCGAGGCGGACAAGGGCGCCCCCTACAGCGAGTACGCCGCGAAGCGCTTCGCGGCGTACACGCACAGGTAGGGGGACCCATGGGTCCCCCCTGTGTGCGCCTCGCACGGGTACGCGTGACAGGGGGTCCGACACGGACCCCCAAAGTACGGCTCCGACAGCGAGTTCGAGTCGGACGGCGCGAGTCGGTCGGAGCGGTCGAGGTGCGCATCGTACTTACCCGGCCGGAAAACGTCTCCATTGCGCGGTGCGAATCGTGTCCGAGCGAGTCGGTCGGAGCGGTACGATCCGGGTACGAGTCGGTCGGAGCGGTCGGGTCGCCCGGACGAGTCGGTCGGCGACCCGCATCGTACTCGCTCGGCCGGACCCGCGTACGGTTCGGTCGGGAAACAGGGCTCCGAATCGGATCCGGTAAAGCCGAATCCTATTCGGAGCCCTACCGGCCGAGATCGGAATCGGCCCCTTTGTGTGGAGAATTAAGTTTGACCTGAGGACTGATCATAGGCCTCTTGTTGAAGTCTTCACAAAGAAGGGGCTAGACTCCATCTCAAGCAGAATCAGGCGGTGGGTGGTGAGCCTACAAGAGTATACGTTTGAGGTTGAATATGTACCTGGGGTGAGGAACTTTGCAGCCGACTGCCTCTCTCGCCTGGTGAGAGAAAAACGTGATGAAGCTGTCGATAGTGATGAGCAAAACGAGGAAGACAATGAGATGCAGACCGAGAACGTATGCGTCATTACCCAAGGAGCAGTACAGGAAGAACGTTGGAAGGAAGCCTTGAGAGCTGACGTGCTCCTGCAGAGGGTGTGTGAAAAGACCAAGGGTGGTTGGGTGGACAAAGACAAACGGGAAGAGACACTTAGAACGTTGAGGATGGTCAAAGACGAACTATCCACTGCAGATGATTGTCTTTTCAGGGGTACAAGGTTGGTCCCTCCCGAGACTTTGAGAGCGAGTTTGGTCAACTTGGCCCATGAGGGGCACCTGGGAGTTACCAAGACCAAACAGAGGTTGCATCTAGACTATTGGTGGCCCAGCATGGATCTAGAAATCGAGAGGAAAATAAGAGAATGTGTACCATGCTCCACCAGCGACAAGGTTCTCAAACAACACACACCTCCCATGCACTGTAGGTCACTTCCAGTTGGCCCGTGGGCAGATGTGGCTCTTGACATAGTGGGTCCCTTGACAGGGGAATATCGCACACCTTACATACTGGTACTCATGGATCTTTATTCCAGGTGGCCCGAGTTAAAGTTTGCATCTGAAATCACTACAAGAACTGTCAGACTTCCTACTAGAAGTGTTTATCAGGGAAGGTTTGCCAAGTAGCATACTGACGGACAATGGGGTGCAACTCTGCTCAAAAGAAATGAGGGAATTCCTAGAGTGTAATGGGATAAAACACAAGTTATGTGCACTGTACCACCCAGAGACTAATGGGATGGTCGAAAGGTTCAACAAGACCATCAAGGAGGGTATCCAACTAGCGATGGCAGGTGGGTTGTGCTGGAAAGATGAGGTTTTGAAACGTCTAGAGGCTTACAGACTGACCCCTCATCAAACCACAGGCATGACACCGTTTGAACTACTGAAAGCTAGAAAACCCGACTCAAGACTAGTACCAGGTTGGATGAAGTGGTACAAAGGTTGGACAGGTCTCTCAAAAGAGGCACAGTGGCGGGACAGAGAACGAAAGGCCATGTCTGATGGGAAAACCAGGTTCGATAGATCACATGCAGTCAAGGATATGGGATTCAAAGTGGGGGATCTGATCAAAGTCAAAACACCCTCAGGTAAAGCGAACTGGTCAGAGTTTACAGAGCCTACTAAAACTGTAAAGTTGTTCAGGAATGCTATAAAAACGCAAGAAGGGAAAATTTGGAACCTGGGTAGGGTGGTGAAGTACACTGCTCCCACTGTGGACACGAACAGCCCTGAGGAAAATGAGCGTAGAGTCCAAGGTACTGCCAGGTCACCCGAGCCTGTTTGTGCCAGGCAGGCCAACTCCCTTCCTAGGGCGAGTGGCAGGAAGGTTTGCCGCCCAAAGTATTTGGAACACTATGTTGACAAATAATCTGTGTCACCATTCACCTCTCTCCTATTGCACTGTTATTCTTATAAATTGTAAAGGAGGGGGATGTGTGGTATCCTCCGCTTTAGGGGAACGCTGTTCATTCCCCTCACCCCCTCTCCCTTGTTTGATAATGGTTTGTACCCCTGTGACATGCTTTCGAATGTCACAGCGCTAAAGATTCTAAGCTAAGCTCCCTGCGTGGAGTGTGTGACAGAGTGTTCAGGACGACGGCTGGGGTCCTCTTGCTGTACTTCTTGAATAAACACCACTTGTTTGTACATCTCCGTTTCCTGTGTTTCCACTGAGGGCTGAATATCTCGATTTCACACAGGGCTTAAAGTGAAGCTTTACCAAATATTTCAGGATAAACATCACACTCTCAAAACACAACTAGAGGGGGAGAACCTCTTTCCACTGTGGAATGACGCTATGGAGAGCTTCAAAAATGGCATGCAGCTGGATGAGCAGAATAGCAGAAGAAAAGATAGTGGTGCTCTCTAGGATTCATTGTTTAAAACAATTCCAGTCACAGTGAAAGCAAGCATAGTTAAATAGTTACAAACGACCGTCAGACATTACATTTGGATAGGAAAAACCCAAAGAATGTCAAGAGAATAAAGAACGTTGTTTCATAGATCCCCCAACTCCTTAGAGATGTTTGGTCACACAAGTCTACAATCTCAAAGAGGAGAGCCATCCTCACCTGGGATAAATATTCCAACAACTGCAACCTTTGTCACTCCAGTAGGATAAAATGATACAGTCACTGACAAATTTTGGTGAATGTAATAATGGGGTAACCGAAAATTAGGGGACATATTAGTTAAATGTTTAGCAAGGCAGATTTTGCACTATTAGAAATACAGACTTGGGCTTGAGCAGACTGTGCATCAGGGCATACACTACGGCAATACAATACCGTAATAAATAAAAGTAACTCCGCCATGGCCGGTCCCAAGCCGGGCTGCGAAAGGAGGAGGGTTATGCATGGGGCAAGCTACCCCATGTAAAAAAACATCCTAGCTACAGAAAGTCAAACAAAAAACATTCTGGGCTTGGAAACAGAGGAAATCTCCTTCACGGAGAGCTAGGACACCTTGTGGCGAAAGCCAGAGACCCCTGGAAGCCACAAAGCCGATCCACCTGCTTTCGACCAAGACCATCACCATGGGGACATGGAACTTGAGGACCATGTACGAGACCGGCAAGACAGCCCAAGTGACAGTGGAGAGGAAAAAATACAACCTTGCCCTGCTTCGCATCAGCAATAGCAGATGGGCACAGTCCGGACAGAAAAGACTGGCTCCAGGAAGAATGTTGCTGTATTCTGGACACGAGGAAGAGAATGCCTCACATACTCAGGGAGTAGCACTGATGCCAGCAGCCAACACAGCGCTGATTAGATGGGGAGTCCACAGTCCCACAATCATCACAGCGACCTTCCGCAAAAAGAAAAAGAGGATCAACATGAATGTTTTTCAGTGCTATACACCTACAACTGACAACAAAGAAGAGGAAAAAAGAACAGTTTTACAAGAGACTCCAGTCCATCCTGGAGAAATGGCTTGAGAGAGACATCACCATGCTGATGAGGACCTCAATGCCAAGACTGGAAGCGACTACACTGGGTACAAAGCAGTCATGGGCAACCATGGCCTTCGTGACATGAACAAGAATTGTGAAAGACTTGCAGATCTCTGTGCCCTGAACAGTCTGGAGACAGGCGGTAGTGTATTCCCACACAAAAGAATACACACAGAAACCTGTGTGTCACCACACTATTCAACACAGGGCTCGAAAAATCCACTCACTATGGCGAGCCAGATTTAATCAGAACAAGCTATTTTTAGGGCCTACTCACCTTTTCTGGCGAGTAGGAAGACAAACTGACTTTTGACCTCTGTCTCTGAAAGCAGAGCAAATGTGACAAAATAACAAGGTTTAAAGGCATTTTCATTGCTCACAGAGTGAATGAGCAATAAATATGCCTTTAAATCTTGTTATCTTGTCACATTTGCTCGGCTTTCAAAGACAGAGGTCAAGAACGTTGCAGTTAGGTCGAGGAGATTTTTCAAGTAACTAGACCTGCAGGCCAAGTAACATTTTTAAGATTTTTCAAGCCCTGCAACAGAGAATCAGATCGACGATGTCTGCATTGCCAAGAATTCCGGAGGACCCTGCAGGATGTGAGAGTGATCAGAGGAGCGGACGTGGCAACAGACCATCACCTTGGCAAGCCCAGGGTAAAGCTACAGCTGAAGAAAGCATAGATGGAACCGACAAACCAATGCCAGCGATATAACACCACCCTCCTCAAAGATGCACAGAAACGGAGTGAATACTCAAACACCCCCAGTAACAAGTTTCAAGTCCTGCAAGAACTAGAGGACGACGGAGACCCAGAAGAAAGTCAGTTGGAGAAGATCATAGAAACAGTGACATCAAACTGACAGGAGGTACTGAGCCCCAAGAAACACCATCATAAGGAACGGATCTCCACAGAGACTCTCCGCAAAATCCAAGAAGAAAGGAAAAGAAAACTACAGTCAACAACAGCCGAACAAGAGCAGAAAAAACGAAAGTTCAAGGCGAATACACCAAAACCAACAAGGAAACAAAGAGAAGCTTAAGAGCAGACAAGCAAAGATTTGTGACTTATGTGACCCCAGTGGAGTGACCATTACCAAAACAGTGAATACAGCTACAGTGACAATTTTTAACAAAAGGGGGTTGGTTATTGGAGTAAAAAGGATGTCCTTAAAAGTTTCGGAATAAATCATAGGTCCTAGAGTGTTGTTCTAGTGTTCTTGGACTATCCTTTATCAATTTGTCGACGAGGTTTCAACCCTATCGTTACGGGGTCTCTTCAGGACGGAGATTCTGGGGACTATAAAATGTGATAGGGGATTAATGTGACTGCACTTAATGAGTGTGGGCTGTTAAAGGAGTAGAGATGACCTATGATTACCCTAGGCACCTCAAAAATGCTGTTCGCGTAATATTAATATAGTCATCTAGCATCAATATTCAGAATTGGGTCCAGTCTGTGAAGTCTTCCAATGAATGGACTACCCTCCTTGTGTGTTACCTCTGAAACATTGGTGAACTGTATTAGTTATCACCATAATTCTTTAACATTTATGGAAGGAGTGGCGAACCTCTTCCATACTCACCCAGTAGGAATTGTTAAAACTGACACCTTGCTTCCGTATATAACTAAACGGCGTGGCAGACTGGTGGGGGTATTTGAATTAACCCAACACTTGGGATGTTCTGTTAGTCCGGTATCTAAAACGACAGTAAGATCCAATTACTAATGCCCTGCTTGAGGTTTAGGATTCAACCCATAACAGTTGGGGAGGACCTAAGGGAACAGCGCCTTACCTAATACACGGAGACGGGTGTTCAGACGATGCTTCCAGCAACCGGGACGATGATCGCATTCGAGCGTTCCATTTCCGGCTTCTAATACCAGTGACGGACAGACGCGGTGATCTGCACATGTGCAAGGACTGCCAGACCACGCGAAGGCAGCGGCCATTACTGAGGGGTATCGGATGAACGAAACCCTGTAGCCTGGCTGTTGGTGATGCGCATATAATGCCCACAGCTAACAGAGTAGCTCAACGGAGCAGTCAGTAGTACTAATAAATGGGATATTAAGGAATTGGTATGTTCTCACCGCATTTTGCTACAATTATGCAGAACATACGGGAATCCATCAGGGTGTTAAAAGACTAACTGTAGTATAGGATGGAATAAATAGTGGCGGAGTCCATCACGGGCTCAAGTAATTACCATAGTCCGGGATCTAGAGAGAGAGAAGTATAAACCATACAAGTCCGCGCAGGCGTCTCTGGACAGGGGGTATTAATTATGCGGCCATTTCTGAGGGGGAGCATGATAGTAACGTTATCACTTTATTTGCCCAGAACTCTACTAGGATAATGTAATCCGTGTGGATTGCATGGTAGGTGGATCCAACCACTGTGCTGCGAAGGCCAAAGCAGTGGTTTGTAAATATCAGGCATCCCTATACATAGCGGAATCGATTTCCACACCCACCAATGTTGGTATGAGATGTATGCACTGGACATTAAGTAAGGTGCGTAGATACTTAGTCATTATACAATGCTGTATTCCCAACCTCAGCCTGCTAAAAAGACCATAACTTGGTGTAGATATAAGAATAATACTTTGATTGGATTCTCAGATTCATCAGCAGGGTCTGAATCTTCAGACGACGACGGAGAAGGACCGAGCTTTGGCCAAAGGAACCAGCAGCCAAATCCTTTTTTAGGTCAGGCCCAGCAAGGAAGAGGGACCAATCGGAACAAAAAAAACAAAAAAAAAGGAACATGGCACCAATTTGCTGGGGAGCGACAAACTCGCCAACAATACTACACGTGGGGTCCGGAGAGTCAGTAACCGACATGGGCCAACGGAACCCTAAGGTTTTGAATCAAATTTCACAAAGCACTGACCAAAGAATGGCTATAACTCAGAATACCGAGCCCTCCAACCAAGAAAGCACCATCCCCATTTTCATTCTCTCGCTTCATCAACTCAACAGCAGCAAACTAGCCCTCCTCAGCAAAGGATTGTCATTTATAATGACAAAAAGAACTGATTTTTTCAGATTGCAAACAGAACTTCATACATTTTTCAGAGCACTGAGGCTACAGGTTTTCTTCCAGGATAACCAAGCAGTCCCCCCTGTCCAACACCGTATCCTAAGGCCTAAATCTACCTTTACACCAGCAAATGCCTTGATGCCACCAGAGATTCTGGCTTTTGAGAAAGCTGTTCTAGAAGACATCAATAAAATGAAATCCAAGAAATCATTTATTCCATACAACATTTCATTACAAGAACGAGAGTCACTACTGAAGCTAAAGAATGAAGAGTCAATCATCATAAAACCGGCAGGTAAGGCGGAGGAATTGTGATCCAGGATAGAACACACTATGAAGCAGAGATAATGAGGCAACTGGGAAATGTTCATCATTACAAAGAACTCAACCAAAATCCACTGACAGAGATCAAGCAGTGGATACAAGAAGTAATTAGGATTGGCCGCGAAGAAGGTTTTCTTACTCAATTGGAATTTGAATTCCTCAATCAAAAGAATCCAAGGACTCCGGTGTTATACACCTTACCTAAAATTCATAAAAATGCAACCAATCCTCCTGGCAGACCCATATTGTCTGGCTGTGGATCGGTCCTGGAACCATTGGGGCAATATATAAACAGCTTCATCAAGGAGTTTGTCCCTGTCCTAGATACCTACGTACGGGACAGTACGCACATGATTAATCTGATTGAAGGAATGGATTACAACCCCATGGAAGAAATACTTGTGACACTGGACATAGAATCGTTATATACGAACATTCCACAAAGAGAAAGCATCAATGTTATCGAGGAAGTTCTGGATTCACGCCCGGCACCGGCGACAGTCCCATCTAAGTTTATCACTGACCTACTGGAGATTGCTCTAACAACAAATTACTTCATGTTTAACTCTACATACTATCAGCAGTGGTCTGGGACATCCATGGAGGCAATTTTTGCCCCAAATTTAGCCAATCTATACGTAGGTAATTTAGAAACCAAATACATCACTGCACTGGACAATCTGTTTCATGATAACATCAAATGTTGGAAACGATACATCCACGACATTTTCATGATATGGGTAGGCACAGAGGAAAGATTGAAAATGTTCATGTCTTATCTCCATGACTGCCAGTCTTCACTTACTTTTACCTATAATGTAGACAAATAAAAGATTCCATTCCTTGATCTACAAATATGTAACAGAAACAACCAACTTATTGAAAGCCCCTACAGAAAGCCGACTGAGCGTAATACGCTACTACAGTACAAAAGCTTTCATCCCCGCTCCCTAAAAGATGGACTTCCTTATGACCAGTTTTTAAGATTAAGAAGAAACTGTACAGAGAAAGAAGATTTCTTCAGGGAAGGGAACATTCTGAGTACCAAACTACGAGACAGAGGTTACCCTAAGAGACTGGTAAAACATCAATGAAAAGGGCCTGGTACAGTCCACGAGAGGAAATACTTAAGTGCAAACATAAGACCTCAGTCAAGAAAAATATTTGTATCACTACATTCTATCCTCATAGCACACAAATTGTGAAAACCATCAAGAGACATTGGCCCACCCTGAACACACTAGATACATGTCAAGAGCTACCTATGTTCTCATACAGGAAAGGAAAGAATATAAGAGATCATCTTGTGCATTCAGACACAAGTATTCCAAAACAAGAAAGTACCATTCACAACATTTGGTCGCTACCACCCATAACAGGCCATTTCAAATGTGGTAGTTGTATAGCTTGCCAGGATACATCAGCCACTAAACAGTTCATACATGGAGACCTTACAATAACACTACATGACTATACCAACTATGCCAATCCGAATGTCATCTACTGCATATGGTGCCCCTGTAAGCTAATATACATAGGGCAGACCTTTCAACCAGTCAAAACACGAATTGGCCAACATAGAAGCAGGATACGTTGTCTGGTAGAGAATGCCTCATTGGTTCAACACTATAAAGACAATCTCCACACTGTAGATGAGATACGTTGGCAGGTCATCGAAAAGGCTAAAGTTCTCCCGAGAGGAAGTAACATCTCATTGATTCTTCAGTCCTTAAAATGCAAATGGATTGACAAATCTAATTCTATAAGAAAAGGGTTAAACAGTCTTAAAGAGTGGTGTAAGTTTATTAGTCTGAACTGATGTGGGAATAGCGCATATTCAAATAAAGGTATAAACTGTGCCTATTCCCTATTTGAGTTCCTTACACGTTCCCACTGTCCAGCACCACCTTAATCATATGTTGACCGTTCTTACAAAAGTTTTCCTACAGCTGACAACTCTAGATTAAGTTGCCTTGATGATCTCAGTAAATTGAATATGTGCCTTATCTGGGTTACACTTCTCCTAGTATATGTATTAACATGTGTCTTTCATGGATGCCATATGAATATGCTCTATGGTTTACTAATATGAACCAGATATAATTGTAAATAGGATCATGATTATTTTTTCATCAAAGGATTGATTGTGTCCTTACATATGAGCTTATTAGAAGATCAATCGTGTCCTCATATGTCAAAATGATGCACATACAGGGAGACCTTATCCCGTTCACCGGATATGATGATGATTATGTTTGTGCAGGTAGTCCCGATCCCAGTCATGATATATGATCATTTGGTGGCACTATATGTAAAAATATGTAAAAATGGTATTTCAATTCTTTAATTATTATTTGCATTCTTGATTGAAAATACAGCATTGTATAATGGCTAAGTATCTACGCACCTTACTTAATATCCAGTGCATACATCTCATACCAACATTGGTGGGTGTGGAAATTGATGCCTGATATTTACAAACCACTGCTTTGACCTTAGCAGCACAGTGGTTGGATCCACCTACCATGCAATCCACACAGATTAAATGAACCTAGTAGAGTTCTGGGCAAATAAAGTGATAACGTTACAATCATGCTCCCCTCAGAAATTGACGCGTAATTAATACCCCCTGTGCAGACTTGTAAGCTTTATACTTCTATCTGTCTAGATCCCGGACTATGGCAATTACTTGAGCCTGTGATGGACTCTGCCACTATTTATTCCATCCTATACTACAGTCAATCTTTTAACACCCTGATGTATTCCCTTATGTTCTGCACATAATTGTAGCAAAATGCGGTGAGAACATACCAATTCCTTAATATCCCTTTTATTAGTACTTCTGACTGCTCCGTTGAGCTACTCTGTTAGCTGTGGGCTTTATATGCGCATCACCAACAGCCAGGCTACAGGGTTTTGTTCATCCGATACCCCTCAGTATTGGCCGCTGCCTTCGTGTGGTCTGGCAGTCCTTGCGCATGCGCAGATCACAGAGTCTGTCCGTCAGCTGGTATTAGAAGCCGGAAATGGAACGCTCGAATGCGAGCATCATCCCGGTTGCTGGAAGCATCGTCTGGGCACCAGTCTCCATGTATTAGGTAAGACACTGTTCCCCTCGGTCCTCCCCAACGGTTATGGGTTGAATCCTAAACCTCAAGCAGGGCATTAGTAATTGGATCTTACTGTTGTTTTAGATACCGAACTAACAGAACATCCCAAGTGTTGGGTTAATTCAAATACCCCCATCAGTCTGCCACGCCGTTTAGTTATACACGGAAGCAAGGTGTCAATTTTAACAATTCCTACTGGGTGAGTATGGAAGAGGTTCACCACTCCTTCCATAAATGTTAAAGAATTATGGTGATAACTAATGCACTTCACCATTGTTTCAGAGGTAACACACCCAAAGAGGGTAGTCCATTCATTGGAAGACTTCCCAGACTGGACCCAATACTGAATATTGATGCTAGATGACTAAATTAATATTACGCCAACTGCATTCTTGAGGTGCCTAGGGTAAGCATAGGTCATCTCTACTCCTTTAACAGCCCACACTCATTAAGTGCAGTCACATTAATCCCCTATCACATTTTACAGTGCCCAGAATCTCCGTCCTTAAGAGACCCCGTAACGATAGAGGGTCGAAACATCGTCGACAAATTGGTAAAGGATAGTCCAAGAACACTAGAACATACTCTAGGACCTATGATTTATTCCGAAACTTTTAAGGACATCCTTTTTACTCCAATAACCAAACCCCTTTTGTTAAAAATTGTCACTGTAGCTGTATTCACTGTTTTGGTTATGGTCACTCCACTGGGGTCACATAAGTCACAAATTTTCTTAGATATATTTGTAAATAGTGCCAATACACAGTATAGGTTTACGATATTTTTCTAATTTCTTAAATCTATAATTGCAAATAAAAAGCACTTACTTAGGCTGAAGTGAGTGTTGCATAAGAACTGTTTATGTGGGGCTGTTTCTCTCTAGTCATATGGGTTCTCTGAAGTTAATTACTTAGTATAACTTAAAAGAAAATAATAAATGTAATACATATTGACTACATCATATGCTATTTTCGTTTAAATCGCTGCAAGACAGTAATACCTTGAGAAAAATGTAAATTTTGATCTAAATGAGTTCCTTGTGAACAATTGTACTGTGGCTGTTTAGCTATACCCAGTTCACAAGGACATTTGGATTGCTCTTGTTTTTGTCCACCAGACATACAGCCAGCTGACAAGGACTTGCCAATCAACTGCAACAGACCAAGAAAAGAAAAGAAATACAGCAATCCATCAAACATGTGAGTAATGGGAAGGCAGCAGGATCTGACAACATTCCTGCAGAACACTGAAGGCAGGCATTGAAACATCAGTAGACATGCTCTACCTCATGTTTGGAGGGATCTGGGAAGAGGAAATGGTGCCATCAGACTGGAAGGGGGGATATCTCATCAAGATCCCCAAGAAAGGTGAGTAACTGCACAAACTACAGAGGGGTAACTCTTCTATCAACCCCAGGCAAAGTGTTAACAGAGTCATCATGAACAGAATGAAGGAAAAAGTCGACGTTCAGTTGGGAGACCAGCAAGCTGGCTTTCGCAACAATAGATGCTGCACAGACCAGATTGCAACACCGCACATCCTCATTGAGCAGTCGGCACAGTGGGGCAGTTCCATTCCATCAACTTCATTGAATATGGGAAAGCATTCGACAGCGTGGACAGAGAGAACCTTTGGAAACTTCTTTGCCACTACGGTGTGCCAGATAAACTCGTAAGAATCACCAGGAACTATTACGAAGGAATGACCTGCAAGATAGTCCATGGAGGACAACTCACAGAAGCCTTCCAAGTGAGGACTGGAATCATCCAGGGTTGTTTGCTCTCGCCTTTTCTCTTCCAGCGGGCCATATACTTGATCATGAAGACAGCCACAGCAAGGAGAAGAAATGGGGTCCTGTGGACACCTTGGATGCAGCTCGATGATCTGGACTTAGGCAAAAGACCTGGCCCTACTCTCCCAGACACATCTCCAGATGCAAGAGAAGACCTACAATGTGGGAGCACATCGCCTCAACATCCACAGTGAAATAAAAGAAGATCCTGAAGGCTAACATGGCCAGCACAACTGCAGTCACTCTTGGAGGCATGCACTGGAAGAGATTGGCCATTATCACAGACAACCAGGGCGGCACAGACGTCAAGGCAAGGATAGTCAATGCAACGGCTGACTTCATTCACCTAAAGAAGATCTGGAGCTCCAAGGAGCCAACGCTGCAAACCAAAATCAGGCTTTTTAACACCAACGTAAAATAGGTCCTTCTGTATGGAGCAGAAACTTGGAGGACAACACTGGCCACCACCTACAAAGTCCAGACATTCATCAACACCTGTTGGAGGAAAATCCTCCAAATCCGCTGGCCAAACAGCATCAGCAACAACGATCTATGGCAGCAGACTTTCCAACTCACTGCTCGTGAAGAAATCATGAAAGATGCTGGGGCTGGATAGGTCACACCCCTCACAAGCCCGCATCAAACATCACAAGGCAAGCCCTGACCTGGAACCCTCAAGGGAAAAGGAAAATAGAAAGGCCAAGAAATACCTGGGGCTGAGGCGGACTGCAAGAAGATGGGTGACACCTGGAGTCATCAATAAACTTAGTCAGATTGGAAGAAAAGCCCAGGACAGAGATGGCTGGAGAGTCCTGGTTGATGACCTACCACAAGAGGGGTATAGTAGTATTAAAAAATAAGTACTATAAACTAATTAAAGCAATTTGAAAATGGTTGCCAACTGAAGATTCAGATGAAAAACACATTCCAGAATGCATACATAAAGAATTAAGGATAAATCTGGAAAAGGGCGAGGATATAATGAGAGCCAACACTTAGTATTAGGCAAGCAGCTAAGGGTGAGGTCTGGTGGAAAACACAGTCAACTGTGCAGCTCACTGCGGAAGGGATTTGGAGTGGTAGGTATGTTAATGTATGTAATATGGGACTTATTCAACTGAAGAGGTTTTGGGGATGTGCTTGATTCTTTGAATAAACTCCGTGACTGCACTGCTCAGGACACTAGAGGTGGTTCTGCTGGATGTTTCAGTTGTGGTAAAGGTGCTCTTGCACTAAAGTTGAGGGAAATGCATTTCAGAGCGTTTACCAACAAATAGGTAACAGTGCCCAGTTCTGCCGGGAAAGAGATGGTCCACATTAGTTATACGATAATGTGTTTACCATAAACATCTATGGAAAAGATTGCCTGTACCATAAAAAACAGGAAAATAATGTAAAAGAAAATAGGAGCCAGTGCTAGCCTGCCAGGCCACAGAATTCTGGAAGCTCATGAGCTACATATATGAAATAAATGGCGGAAAGTCAGATGGGAGGCAGATCACAGGTATATGACATTTGAGATGTGATCATATTGAAGATGTGTTACTAGGTAAGTCCCAGAAAAGTACACTCACCAACACTTGGTGATATATGTACAATGTTGCTGATACCACTATGTTCAGCTATGTGTTTTATTTTTTTAATGGGGTAGGTGGCACTGGCTATTTTTTGCTAATAGTTTTGTTTGTATTTAACTTTTAAAACCTCAAAAAAGCCTAAAAGAAAATAAATCTATTGAGTGCTTAAAGAGCTATTAGGTTCCTAACACAGGCCTGGAAACTTGAAAGAGAAGGGTTTGCGTCAGTCAAGAGAAAGATCCTATATAACGACCGGATAATCATTTTCTTCCCAAACCAAAGTCCTTTAACAACGTCAAGGAGGAAAGAAATGTCAGAAGTCCGAAGATTTATTTTGGGAGG
This sequence comes from Calotriton arnoldi, assembly GCA_963921515.1. Classification (NCBI taxonomy): domain Eukaryota; kingdom Metazoa; phylum Chordata; class Amphibia; order Caudata; family Salamandridae; genus Calotriton; species Calotriton arnoldi. The sequence goes on along the minus strand of CAWUFW010001544.1, from coordinate 2,365,032 downwards.
GGCTGGGTTGACGGCAACCAACACTGGTTTACCCAGCAAAATTGGTATTGATAACTGAGGCCGATACTGATCCTGCAAAAACGTTGATTGGTAATTTATTGGAGGAGAAGTAGTGAAGCAATGGCTAAAAACCAGCTGACAGGTGTGCACATGTGGAAAAAGGGCTGCCACAAGTCATCCTAACTGTAGTCTACCTGGTAACTACATTGCATGTACTTTTTGAAGCCAAGATTGATTAGAAGAGATTAGAAGTTCAGTTCCCATTTCTTTGCATTGATTACAGACACAAATGTATAATTAAGACTTTCAAAAACATACATAACAAGCATTTACAATGCAATAGGTCTCGCAACTGCGAATTTTGAAGCTATTGGCATTGTAAATGGCAATGCCTTTTAAAAAATTAAAAGCCATTGTTATTTACAATACCAAAAGCAACACCTATTGCATTGCATAGCGCGTGTCCGTTACTGACCATATCTCGTAAATAGGGATGGTGCTGTGCAGGTGAGAGCTGCAGGGTACGTAGTTTCAACGTAACAGGGTTAAATACCACCACTGGTGCGGAGTGGGGTGTAGGGTGACAAGGTGCACAGAATTATGTAACTTGGTCGGGGAAGGTGGTACCCAAGGTCCACGGCCAGACAAGGCTGGGCCCTTCTCTTGGATTCATCACGCTCTCATCCCTGAGTAACTATTGTTGATATATCAAAGCATAATGTTATACAAAACTATTACCCGAGGACATGATGTTTACTTCTCAAAGAAGGGGAGAAAAATGCACCTGCATGGATAAACTGTGCTATTTCCTAAAGATGCAATGTAATTGATTTTTCATTTTTGGGGGGAATCAACTAAAGCAAACATACAAGTTGGCATCTTGAGAAGATCGAAGAGGAGCTGACAAGTTTCCGAAAGAGCAGCCAGAGCCAGGAACCTCATCACAGTCCATTGTTTAGCAATATTTTTCCATCGCTCTACAAGAAAAAAGGTTTCTTTGAATATATATTATGGGGACGCGCGCCTGGCAATACCGGGGGTAGAGCCGAGGCTGGGACTCCAATTCCCAGGCTCCCCCTACACCGCGTCGCACTGCCTACGTGACTACGTCCTCTCTGCGCCTGGAGGCTCTTAATGGTGCTGGAGGCGGAGTGGGTTGTAGGCAGTGGTCGAAGTGGGCGGGATCGGCAGGGCACGGCGTGCCCCTACTTCTTTATTTTCATAGAGTCCGTTCCCCTACTTTCTTATTTCAAACATGCCTCCCGGACGGCAGAAATCGCCAAGGCCGATAGTTAAGGCTCAGCTTTTGGGGACGGGCGGAACTGGCAGAGGAGGAAAAGGACTCTGTCTTTTCTTTTGTGCCCAGAGAAGACAAGGACAGTGTCCTGTTCTCCTGCTGCTGGCAGCTGCCACTCTCCCCCCCCCCCTCTTTGTTCCCCCTCTTCCCTCTCTTTCTGTCTCGCTCCTTCTCATTTAGTGAGAACCAAGACTTCAAGAAACAGGTATTACCTTCTCTTTCCTCCTTTCGTTTATTTGCTCCCCTGTGACATGGATCCAAAAAGGAAAAACACTTTTGCTGGAAACGTCCTCTTTTTCTGACATTTTTCAATTTCTAAGTGCAGCCTCGGGGTGGAGAGAAATAAAACATTCAAAATATGAAAAATAACTAACTAACTAAAGCAAGACAGAGTCGTTGCAAGGTGACCAGATTGATTTATTCACGCCTAAACACATTAGCGCCACTTTACAGTGTTTGCCAGTGAAGCGCTACTTTTGTTTTCTCGTCGCTCTTTGAACAACATTGTTTTCCCTGGGTGGGAAAGTGCACTATTCCTGGAGGTACTGAAATACCTGCTTGATGGGTGAATTGGAAAACAAAATGCATACTGCGGCTCTGTATTCACAAATGTGGTCTTTTAAATCATACTGCTTACGTTTTGTAAGGATATAAGCAATGGGCATTGAAGCGGTCCATTCTGGGCCCTGTAGTCATGGCCTCAACTTTTCAGGCAAAAGCACTCATTAATTTCTGAATAATGAGTGTAAAAAGAAAAAGGTAACCATGTTGTTCCTGCTTACATGTCACATGCTTTACTTAATCTTGCATTCCCTATGAGTGTTTGCTTTTTCTAGTATGTTGTTAATTTTTTTTAGGCAGCATATTGCTCTTGTCTAGTGCGTAATTTGAATAGAGTCACATCCAGGTGTTTATAGCAGTCAGTGCAGTGCAAGTTTCTCTCAGTGGGGCAGTATGGTGTTCAGTGGGGGAGAGGATGTGGCACTATGGTCAGAGCTGCTGAATTTGGAACTGGGGATCCAGGTTCAGCCTTCATGGCCAGTCCACCAGACCACTCCCCCTAAGGGAGCACATTCCCATGCTAGACCTTAGAAGGCCCCGCAAGATCTTAAAGGCCCTGGTGTCTTAGCACCAGCAGGTGGACCCTAGCAGTGGCAAGTGTGGGTTAACCTTGAAGGCCTGTCCGCCACAATTCATTCTAAAGTTCACCTTCAGTTTTGCAGGCAGGCCTATGAAGCAGCACACCATAGAGTGACAGTGACTCTGTCACTGAGGTCACAGGACCCTTGAGCAGGGTGGCTCTAGTGCAGTGCGACCGCACCAGGCGCTGACCAGCCTCGGTCCGTGCAGGTAACAGCGGCGGGGCAGAGGGGTCGGTAAGGGGGGATTTCGAGGAACGATGCAGAGGGAAAATTAAATAAATAATTAATTTTCCCTCTGAATTGTCCCTCGAAATCCCCCCTTACCCTGCCCCACAGCCCCCAACGCTGTTTGTTACCTGCATGGACCACGGCTGGCGCTGACTTCAGGTGGGGGCGTCGTGTTTGCAAGTATAATATGGTTTTAAAAGCACTTGCAGCCTCCTTCCTGGCCTCCAACAATTTTCGGCAACAATAAAAATGTCATGATAACTCCAGTGATTAATGTTCTTAGTAGAGAGAGATGGTGTTTTGTCTAGTGGACGTTTTGACTCATGGAAAGGAAGTGCTGAGGGTTAATGTGCCTGCTGCTAAGAACATGTACCATGCAGATCACAAAGTGCACATAATGTAAATAGGTCAGTGGGTTACTGCTTTTGTCAGAGAGACCCTATTGTTACTTGCAGTTAATATGTTAAAATCCTAACATAGAACAGTGAGCTCTTAACTGTCATGTTAGAGCTGCATGCAAACTGCAAGGTATAAATTAGAGCGTTATGGTTTTTTCCCCAGTCTTTGATTATCCTAATGTTGCAGAAAAAGGGTTCATTTGGGTAGAAATCAATTCTGATTATTAAAGAGAGCCACCAACCATGGTATTACATTTTAAATTCTGAGTTTGTGTTTCTCCAGACCAATCACTATTAAACTATGCTGCCTACTAGTATGGTTGTCATGTGACTCCTACAACTTGTCGTCCTTTGTCTTATGTAACATTTCCTATACAGTGATTTACACACGTATGATTGATTGTCTCTGTGTAATATGTGTGATGTAAAGTGCTCTGACATCCCACACTGGTATTAGTGGTGCTGTAAATTTTCTGATACTTTATTATTTTGACATTTTTGCACATGCTAACAGTCTCTGCAAAGATTTTTCCTTATTAGTACCAGTGGAACATACAACTGCAGCAGTGAGAAAGGTGACCAGTCAACCTTTGCAAAGGGCCCTCCACTTCACAGCAGCACAATTCACATTTTTTAGGAACTTTTGATCCGTTTGAGCTATAAACAATTTACTAGTTAAAATCGTCAGATTATGCAGCAGATTATGTATTATGTGGTAAATATGGCAGAGCCATAATTATGTGGAAAACATTTGCAAACTAGGATATTTTGCCATTCATGTTTGAACTGCTCTTGTGGAAAAAGGGAGCCGATGACAGAAACTCCTTGGCTGGGAGACAAATGGCTTGCGATTCCACTTTTAAGGATATTTGGGACATTCTGTGATTGGAAACGTAGCCCACTTTGTGAATGTATTTTAATGTCAATAACTCATATTAAACCTTAAATAAACAAGTGTATCCATTGGTTAAATTAAATAACGTAATGAGCTGTAACCGGTTAGTGAAATGGGAAACAAATACTAAAAATTGGGATATTTTGCTCTTTCTGCCACACCTCTGACTCCGCCCACTGACCCAATCCACAGGTTATTCCCGCTCTCTGATTCTCCGCCTACAGTTCCCCTACTTTTTTTCCCCCACTTCGACCACTGGTTGTAGGGTGACAACGTGAAATGGTTTCTACCTCCCTCTGTGAAAGAAATGTGTCTGGGCCCTTTGAAACCCCTACTTTTGTCTAAAATACAACGCTTTTTAGCTGAGAGCCCTTGAATGAGGCCTGCAGTCCTTTGCTCCAGACTCCTCTCAGACGGGATGAGGAGAGAGTGGCCATTAGACGGAATTTGGCACCCCATCTGCAGGAAGGTGGGTGAGCGATGGCTTTCATCGCCTGGGTTTGTTTGCAGCCCAGACTGCCTTAAAGGTGCCCTGAGAAGGACAACAACCGGCCCTCTGTAAACAGGGCAATGAAGGTCCATGCTTGACCTGTTCATATGTATGGGGGAGGAGGGGATTTCACCTATTTTAATCACATGGTGGCAGCTACATGTTGCCTGCACTGGCGATACTGGCGTCAAAGACCATTATTTTAAGCACTTGCGTGTGTTTTGAAAGAGCGCCCTAGCTTCTATGTGCTAGGGTGATGCACGGGCACGAGGCCACAATTTGAAGTGGCACTTTACCTACCTTGTTACATTCCGTTTCTGATTTCAAGGGGAAGTAAGAAACGGTTCGTCTTTTGGTCGTGGCTCCACACAAGTGTTAATATTTATGACTTCAGACTCGCACAGTTAGTGGGAAATGGGTCTGGAGTGCGATAGCAATAATCTGCAGTCTTTTTCACCATTCCTCAAGCGGTAAAGATGTTAACACAGGCTTTGAATACAGTCTGAATTCTGGAGATTTATCGGGGGGGGGGGATCGGCAGATATAAATTGCACAATAGTTCCTCAGATGGACAACATATTTAGCAAGAAGGGATGATTTGGGTCCAACACAGAGCAGACGTGTCTGTGTTTTGCAACTTTTGGGATCTTAATAAAATGGCAAAGGAAAAAACTGGGAGGTGAAAAGTAGCACCAACAGTTGCCACGAGACAGACCTGTGCAGCGGCGTTTAAGTGCTCATAGAAGACAAACAGAGTCTTGTTTACTCCAGCGCCTTCCCTCACTGGCTCTTTTATCTCACATGCACCTTCCATTATCTCTCTCCCCTCTTATCTAACACACACACTAACACACACACACACACACTAACACACACACACACACACACACACACACACACACACACACACACACACACACACACACACACACACACACACACACACACACACACACACACACACACACACACACACACACACACACACACACACACACACACACACACTCTCACACACTCACACTCACACACTCTCTCTCTCTCTCTCTCTCTCTCTCTCATTGGGTACAAACCGCACCCCCGGTTTCTTTCTTTTTCTCTCCCTCTCACATACACGCACTTATTTCTCTGTCACCCAAGTTTTTTTTTTTTTTTTTTTTTGTATAACGCGAACTCGACCCAAAGGTATTGGAGCTCTTTACATGAGCACCAGTAACATTACACAGGGACACATTCATTGGTGGCAGGCACGGGGAGATTAATCGATTTGCCCAGAATCACAGGATGTTGAGCTGACGCTCAGACTCGAACCTGGTTTCCCAGTTCCAAACTCGGCAACTCTGGCCGTTACGCCACATCCTATCCATGTTGTCCAAAGCCTATTCTTTCTCTCCAAAGCCCCATGAGCCCTCTTGGAACCACCTTATATTCTCTTAAAGCAGAGCGCTTGATCTCTTCCTCTCTGAGGTGCAAGCCACAGGCTCCCTCTCCAATCTCTCTGAAATGCTGGCTCTCTCTGAGGTGCTGAACACACGCTACTTTCTTTGGAGCAGGATCCGCCTGCCTCTGAGGCGCAGAGTTCATTTCTGAGGTACAGAGTTCAGTCTCCCACGTTCTACAGCAGGGTCTCTCGATCTGTGACATACAGAGCACTTGATCCCTCTCTAAGTTGCTACATATCTCTGAGCCTCGGGGCACACCCTTCGTCTCTATACCTTGCAGGACGCACTCCCCTACTTCGAGGCATAGGATGGAGGCTCCCTCTCTGAGGTGCCCTAAAGGACAAACTTTCTGAGGTATAAGCTCCTCCCTGAGGCTCTAGTTGCAGCCTCCCTCTCTGAGGTGCAGGGCTCCGGCTCCCTCCATAAGGTGCAGGACGGAGACTCCTTCTCTGATGCGCATACCTTCGTAGTAGTACAGGCACATGCGCTCTCACACCGGTGCAGACTGTCTATGGGGTGCAGGGCACACGCCCTCTCTCTGAGATGCAGGACGCAGGCTTCTGGCAGTTGCTTCGGGTCAGTTTAAAGCGCCTAAAAGCTCAGACAGTTGTGGGATTGCTGAAGACTGCCTTGTTAACAGCATTTAAATGGATAAGTTGACCCTGCACAACAAGACCCGAGTCTGTCTTTTTTTTTGTTTATAAATTGTGTCTCCTGAATATGGCAACTCGTGTTTAGACTGGCACCATTGAGTCATTTTGAAATTGCACTTGGAGGAGAGTAGGCTGTTTGGAAGACTATGTGTGTGTTAGACTCACGGTCTTGCATTTCAACATTCACCAGAGGCCCTTCTCCTCCCACACAGGTTTGAAGTCCCAAGCCTATACGGTAAGACACACACTGCTCGAACGTTCAACGTTCACCTGTGGCCCTTCGCTTGGAATCCTGTTTGCAGTACCCCAGCTCCCACAGTGTGAGGAACAGAGCTCAACATTTCAATATTCTCTAGTGCAGGCCTACCTTTCCTTAGCCCCGGCTGAACTTGCTAGTCACTGCTTTGTGAGTGTCACAGCTCAAAGTTTCAACATTCTCTGATGATGGACTTATTTTCCATCGTTAATGTCTCCGAGGCCATGCAATGTGAGAGCTTAACATTTCAACATTCTCCGACATGGACTTCATTTCCTTGGTTAAAGTCCCAGAGCTCATCATGACGCACGAGTCTCAGAGCTCAACATTTCAAAATTTTCTGATGCGCTGGGGAGGCCTTTGTCTCCAGTCGAGGCACGCTCGGCGGTGGAGAGCCGCGCGGGCTCGCACGGGCCTCAGTGTGCAGGGTAGTGCCTGCAGACTTTCTCATCTTTAGGGGGCCATCTGTTTCTAATTAGCATGGCCGCGCTAAGGCCATGCTAATTAGAAACAGATGGCCCCCCTAAAGATTAGAAAGTGCTTCACGACAGCCGTGAAGCAGACGACCCAGTCCGGATGGGCCGTCCAAAAGGGAGAAAGGGCAGTGACCAAAAGCATCCTTTTCAATGGGAAGCCAGCGTTTAGCATAAACGCTGACGCGACCCAATGAAAATGATGGGCGGGGCTTCAAGTCCCCTTCTGAAATCTCCTCTCTCACTATATGTCTCGCCGAGCGAGCAGCGCATGCGCTGCAACGCTAGGCGAGACCTAAAAAGGTGGATAGTTACAATTTAATGTTCTCTGTTTTTAATGACTAGATGCCGAGCAGTTAGGGTATGGTCTTGGATAATCAATGAAAAACAAATATAAAAAAAAAAAATAATAATTGAAAGGTGGACATGGTTTCATACTCTTTACTAGTGAGGACTGTACATATGGAATATCTAGCTCTGATGTAATATATTAAACGTTATACTCAAAGATTTCTCATCCTCATGTACTAAAGTACTAAAAATGAACATTTGAGATCCTTATAAAGTAACCAATCAAGAAGTAAATCGCATCTTCATCTGATACAGCAGGCTCCACATTACCTGTTATTCCAATTAGAGAAACATGACTGGTCGTGCCGGTTACTTATTCTTTGATGACTCTTTTCTCCATGGCTCATCATTTCCTTACAAATGAGACAAAATATGGTGCATCTTGTTAAACAACATACAAAAATAATTGTGAAGAAACAGCGTTAAGATGAATTAGCGGACCTGAAGATTGCTATGTGCACATAGCGGGTGCGTACTCTATGTACAAAAAACTGCAACGTCACAAGTAAATATGCATTTTCTGTCACAGTCTGAACTTAGACAAGACAAACATTTCGACTTTAATTATTACTGAAACATATGCTGATCAACAGACTCTTCATAACCTATAGATTATCGAACATATTGCTTGCATCTCCATTTTGTGAAAAAGCAGTTAGGGTTGGTTTGTTCCTATTGGGTCAGGATAAAAAAAATATTGGTCGGTCAACTATGGCACAGATGAATTTAAAAATAAGTATTGGCAAAGATAGTCTTGCATATGAGAGCTACTGGCTATGGCAATGTTTTGAAGGCATGCTGTACAGGAGGGTGGATGCTTTGCAGTGTGGCTAAAACTAATTAAAGTGCTATGACACAGCCAGGGCTAATGCACTTCTGTTTTAAAGTGCGTTAGCGCTGGATGCATCAGAGTTTTTTTTAATTATTATGTTTAGCCCTGCTGCACAGCAACCACACTGCTATACAGCAAGGCTACAAATCATTGCCAAAGACAGAATGCCCATGCTGTACAGCAGGAACAAAAAGCAATAGCAGAGCCAATAGTCTCAAAGGCGAGACCTATTTGCTTTGCCAGTTCTTGTAAGGTCTCGGCACAACACTCTTGTGATTCTGAGTAAATCATTTAATCTCCCCATTCATGAAAAAGACCCAATGTCATTTGGTAAAATATCCTATTACATAAGGAAAACAATTGCACCCATGTCAATTTGTTAGTGAAAATACATTTGGAAGCAGATAACATGTTCTCCCAATAAAAGCAGATAACATCTGTATTCAGAAAAACATCCATTTCAAAGGAGAAAATGGCTTCTTTGAAGTGTGCGTGGCATAGTAAAACATAGATCCATATGGCAAGATGTTTAACAAGGAGTACAGGGAAAAATAAAAGTAGTATCTCAAGCACAGCGCGACTAGCAGAAAGACAGCAATCAAGCTGAAGCAATCAGTACCTGGTCCATCCTCCAGTCGAAAGAAGAGGAAGTGAGGCCAGCATACACTGGCCAATTAGAAGGTAGCAAATAAGAGTGACAATGAAGCCAATGAATGTTGAGAGATAAGCAGGCCGCAAGCCCTTTGTTGTATACAATATCACTCACAAGCAAGAGTGCATGCAATGCATGTGCTGTAACATGTGCGACCTAAAAAAGCATTGGCAAAGCCAATAGGTCTTGGCTTTGCAAGAGCTATTGGCTTTGCCAATGTGTTTTAACCATGTTATACACCAGGATGGATATTGTTCAGCATGTCTAAAAGTTAGTGGCATAAAGGAGAGTGGAGTGTCGTAGACTGAAGTGGAGTGGCGTAGAGTGTTGTGGAGGATAGTGGATTGTAGTGGAGTGTCATGGAGTGGCGTTCAGTGTTGTGGAGGGAGTAGAGTGTGACAGTGTGGAAGGGCATAGAGAGGAGTAGAGTGTCGTAGAGTTGAGTGTGGTAGAGTGGCATAGAGTGTGGTAGAGTGGAGTGGTGTAAAGCAGAGTAGAGTGGCAGAGTAGAGCAGAGTAAAGTAACGTGGAGTGACAGAGGGAGTTGCGTAGTGTAGAGTGTCAGAGTGGAGCAGAGCGGAGTAGATTGTTGTAGAGTGGAGTGGAATAGAGTGGTGTAGTGTAATAGAGTGGAATAGCATCGACTGGAGTAGAGTTGTAGAGTGTCAGAGTGGAGTAGCATAGAGTGTCGCAGAGTGGAGTGGAATGAAGTATCATGGAGTGACTTGGAGGGAGTTGCGTAGTCGTGGAGTAGTGTGGTAGAGTGGCATATAGTGGAGTACAGTGGAGGGGCATAGAGTGGAGGGTCGTAGAGGGGAGTAAAGTGTCAAAGTGGAGGGGCATAGAGTAGGGGCCATAGAGTGGAGGGGCACAGAGTAGGGGGCATGGAGTGAAGGGGAATAGAGTGAAGGGGAATAGAGTGGAGGGGAATAGAGTGGAGGGGAATAGAGTGGAGGGGAATAGAGTGGAGGGGAATAGAGTGGAGGGGAACAGAGTGTCCGAGGGGATTAGAGTTTAATGGAATAGAGTGTCAGAGTGAAGTATTGTGGAGTGGAGTGCCGTGGAGTGGAGTGCCGTAGAGTGTCCTAGAGTGAAGTGACATAGAGTGTTGCATAGTAGAGTATAGTGGCGTAGAGTGCACAGTAGACTGGTGTAGAGTGCAATGGCTTAGAGTGCATCTGTTTTTAATAAAGTGGTATGGAGGGCAGTGACGTACAGCGATGTAGAGTGCAGTGGCAGGGTAGAGTGCAGTGGTGCAGGGTAGAGTTTGCATAGAGTGCAGTGGTGCAGAGTAAATTAGAGTGGCGTAGAGTGCAATGAAGTAGAGTTCAATTGTGTAGAGTGCAGTGGAGTAGAGTGTTGCAGAGCATAGTGGTGTAGAGTAGACTAGTATAGAGTGCAGTGACGCAAAGTACATTGGTTTTGAGTAAAGTGGTGTAGATTGCATTGGTGTAGAGTAGCGTAAAGTGCAGTGGCACACAGGAGTGGTGCAGCCTAGATTGCAGTGGCATAGAGTGGGGTTCCGTAGAGTGAAGTGGAGCAGAGTAGAGTAGAGTGGCAGAGTGAAGTGTTGTATAGTGCAGTGGCGTAAATTAGATTTTTCAGAGTAGAGTGAAGTGGCATAGAGTAGAGTGGCATAGAGCGCATTGTCATAGGATGCAGTGGTTCATAGTAGATTAGAGTAGATTGGTCTAGAGTGGAGTGGCGTGGAGTGAGGCAGAGTGGAGTGAGGCAGAGTAGAGTGAGGCAGAGTAGAGTGGTGTAAAGTGTAGTGGCATAGAGCGCAGTAGAGTGGTGTAGAGTGGAGTGCAGTGGAGTAGAGTGCAGTACAGTGGCTTAGTGTAGAGTGGTGCAGAGTAGAGTGCATTAGCATTGAAATCACCAGAGTGGTGTGGTGCAGAGTGGAGCAGCGCAGCGTAGATTGCAGTGGCGCAGAGTATACTGTTTCAGAATAGACTGAAGTTGCGCTGAGTGGAGTGGTGCAGGGTAGAGTGCTGCAGTATAGAGTGGCAAAGAGTGCAGTGGCAAAGAGTAGAGAGGTGTAGAGTGCAGTGGTGTAGAGTGGCATACGGTGAATTAGATTAGAGTGCAGTGGCTTAGAGTGCATTGGTTTTTTCACAGCATACATTGCAGTGGCATACAGTGCAGTGGCGTAGAGTGCGGTGGTATAGAGTGCGGTGGCGCAGAGTGTAGACGGGTGGCAGAGAGCAGTGTCGTAGAGTAGATTGTTTCTAACAGAGTGAAGTGGCCTAGAGTGCAGTGTCGTAGGATGCAGTGGTTCAGAGTATATTAGAGTGGCCTAGAGTGCAGTGGTGTAGAGAGCATTGGCGCAGAGTGCAGTAGAGTGGCTTAGAGTAGAATGATACAGAGTAGAGTGTAGTGGCGTACACTGCATTGGCATAGAGTGCAGTCGAAAGGTGTAGAGTGGTGCAGAGTGGAGTGGCATACAGGGCAGTAGAGTGGTGCAGAGTAGAGTGCATTGGCATACAGTGCAGTGTTGCAGATTAGAGTGAGGTAGAGAGTAGTGGGGTACAGTGCACTGCAGCAGACCGCAGAAGAGTGGTGCCGAGTAGAATTCAGTTGCGTAGAGTGGCGTAGAGTATAGTGGTGCAGTCTAGAGTGCATTGGCGTAGAGTGCAGTAAAGTGGTGCAGAGTAGAGCTGGTGTAGAGTACACTGGCATAGAGCAGAGTGGTGCAGAGTGCAGTGGCGCAGAGTAGATCATTTCAGAGTGAAGTGGCGTTGAGTGGTGCAGGGTAGAGTGGAGTGGTGCAGGGTAGAGTGCAGTGGTGTAGAGTAGAGTTCAGTGAGGTAGAGTGCAATGGTGTAGAGTGGCATACAGTGCAGTGGGGAAAGTGTAGAGGCGTAGAGTATAGTGGCATACGGTGCAATGGTGCACAGTAGATTGGTGTTGCGTGCAGTGGCACAGAGTGCAGTGAAGTGGTGCAGAGTAGATTAGAGTGGCATAGAGGGTAGTAGTGTAGAGTGCAGTAGAGTGGAGTGCTGCAGAGTGGCGTAGAGTGCATTGGTGAAGAGGGGCTTAGGGTAGAGTGGTGCAGAGTACAGTGCAGTGGCATGAGTGCAGTGGTGGAGAGCAGAGTGGCATTGAGTTCTGTGGCAGAGAGTGCAGTGTTGCAGAGTAGAATGTCAGAGTGCAGTGGTGTAGAATAAAGTGGTGCTTAGTGCATTGACCTAGAGTGGCGTACAGTAGAGTGGTGAAAAGTAGAGTGGCGTAGAGAGCTGTGGTGTAGACTACAGTGGTACACAGTAGACTAGACTGGCATAGAGTACAGTGGCGTAAAGTGCAGTGTTGTAAAGTGGTGTAGAGAGCAGTGGGGTACAGTGCACTGGCACAGACTGCAGTAGAGTTGTGGTGTAGAGTAGCATTCAGTGGCGTAGAGTGCAGTAGACTAACAGAGTAGAGTGGTGCAGACTAGTGTACATTAGCATAGAGTGCTGCAAAGTGGAGCAGAGTAGAGCTTAGTGGAGTAGTACAGCGTAGATTGCAGTGGCATAGAGTAGAGTGCAGTGGCATAGACTAGAGTGGTGCGGCGTGGATTATTTCAGAGTACAGTGAAGTGGCATTGAGTACAGTGGTGCAGAGTAGAGTGTCACAGAGTGCAGAGGAGCAGAGTAGAGTGTTGCAGCGTATAGTGGTGTAAAGTGCAGTGGTATAGACCAGATTGGCGTGGAGTGCATTGGTTTTGAGTAAAGTGGTGTCGAGTACATTGGCATAGAGTAGAGTGAGGTAGAGTGCAGTGGAGTGGTGCATAGTGGAGTAGGGTGGCAGAGTGGAGTGTCGTAGAGTGCAGTGATGTACAGTAGATTATTTCAGAGTAGGGTGAATTGGCGAGGGTGGCACAGAGTGCAGTGTCGTAGGATGCAGTGGTGTAGAGTGTAGTAGAGTGGCTTAAAGTAGAATGGTACAGAGTAGAGTGTAGTGGCGTACAGTGCATTGGCACAGAGTGCTGTAGAGTGATGCAGAGTAGAGTGCAGTGGTGTACAGTGCGGTAGAGTGGCGTAGGGAGGTGCAGAGTAGAGTCCATTGGTATAGAGTGCAGTAGAGTGGAGTGGTGCAGAGTAGAGCGGCGCAGCGTAGATTGCAGTGGCGTAGATTGCAGTGGCGCAGAGTAGGTTGTTTCAGCATAGAGTGCAGTGTTGCAGAGTAGAGTGGTAAAGAGAGCAGTCGGTTACAGTGCACTGGCGCAGACTGCAGTAGAGTGGAGTGAAACAGACTAGTGTGCAGTGGCGTAGAGTCAGTAGAGTGGTGCAGACTAGAGTGCATTGGCGTAGAGTGCAGTAAAGTGGTGCAGAGTAGAGCTGAGTGGAGTGGCACAGCATTGATTGCAGTGACGTAGAGTGGCATAGAGTAGAGTGGCACAGAGTGCAATGGCCTACAGTAGAATGGCGCAGAGTGCAGTGGCGCACAGTAGATTATTTCAGAGTAGAGTGGAGTTGAGCGGAGTGGTGCAGGGTAGAGTGGTACAGAGTGCATTGTCGGAGTGTTCAGTGGTGCAGAGTAGATTAGAGTGGCGTAGAGTGCAGTGACGGAGAGTTCAAAAGGTGTAGAGTGTAGTGGAGTATAGTAGAGTGTTGCAGCGTATAGTGGTGTAGAGTGAAGTGGTGTAGACCAGATTGGCGTTAAGTGCATTAGTGTAGAGTGCTTTTGCGTAAAGAGGTGCAGAGTAGAGTCCATTGGTATAGAGTGCAGTAGAGCGGCGCAGCGTAGATTGCAGTGGTGTAGATTGCAGTGGCGCAGAGTAGATCGTTTCAGCATAGAGTACTGTGTTGCAGAGTAGAGTGGTATAGAGAGCAGTCGGTTACAGTGCACTGGCGCAGACTGCAGTAGAGTGGAGTGAAACAGACTAGTGTGCAGTGGCGTAGAGGTCAGTAGAGTGCTGCAGACTAGAGTGCATTGGCGTAGAGTGCAGTAAAGTGGTGCAGAGTAGAGCGGAGTGGAGTGGCACAGCATTGATTGCAGTGACGTAGAGTGACAGAGTAGAGTGGCACAGAGTGCAGTGGCCTACAGTAGAATGGCGCAGAGTGCAGTGGCGCACATTAGATTATTTCAGAGTAGAGTGGAGTTGAGCGGAGTGGTGCAGGGTAGAGTGGTACAGAGTGCAGTGTCGGAGTGTTCAGTGGTGTAGATTAGAGTGGCGTAGAGTGCAGTGACGGAGAGTTCAAAGTTGTAGAGTGTAGTGGAGTATAGTAGAGTGTTGCAGCATATAGTGGTGTAGAGTGAAGTGGTGTAGACCAGATTGGTGTTAAGTGCATTAGTGTAGAGTGCTTTTGCGTAGAGTGGCAGAGTAGAGTGGCGTAGATTGCAGTGGCATAGAGTAGAGTGGCGCAGCCTAGATTGCAGTGGTGTAGAGTGGCGTGGAGTAGCATAGACTATAGTGGCATGGAGTATGGTGGAAGAGTGCAGTGACGTAGAGTATATTGTTGCAGAGTAGAGTGTAGTGGCGTAGAGTGGCATAGAGTGCAGTGGGTCAGAGTAGATTAGAGTGAATTGGCCTAGAGTGCAGTGGTGTAGAGTGCACTGGAGTAGAGTGGCTTAGAGTAGAACGGTACAGAGTAGAGTGTAGTGGCATACAGTGCATTGGCATAGAGTGCAGTAGAGTTGTGTAGAGTAGACTGCAGTTGCGTACAGTGCAGTAAAGTGGCGTAGCGTAGAGTGATGCAGAGTAGAGTGCATTGGCATAGAGAGTGCAGAAGATCGATGTAGAGTGGAGCGGTGCAGAGTAGAGTGGCGCAGCGTAGATTGTAGTGGCTCAGAATGGCAGTGGCGCAGAGTAGATTGTTTCAGAGTAGAGTGCAGTGGCATAGAGGGCAGTGTTGCAGAGTAGAGTGGCATAAGAGCAGTGGGGTACAGTGCGCTGGCGCAGACTGCAAAAGAGTGGTGCAGAGTAGTGTGCAGTGACGTAGAGTGCAGTAGAATGGTGCAGAGTAGTTGCGTAGTGGAGCGGCACAGCATAGATTTCAGTGGCGTAGAGTGGCATAGAGTAGAGTGGCGCATAGTGCAGTGGAGCAGAGTAGATTAGAGTGGCATAGAGTGCAGTGACAGAGTTCAAAGGTGCAGAGTGCAGTGAAGTAGAGTATTGGAGCGTATAGTGGTGTAAAGTGCAGTGGTGAAGACCAGATTGGCGTAGAGTGCACTGGCATAGAGTGCAGTGGCGTAGAGTACTCTGCACAGTAGAGTGGCGTGGAATGGTGCAGCATAAATTGCAGTGGCATACAGTGCAGCATCATAGAGTGCAGTGGCGTAAAGTAGATTGTTTCAGAGTAGACTGAAGTGGCATACAGTAGAGTGGCATAGAGTGCAGTGTCACAGGATGCAGTGGTTCAGAGTAGATTAGAGTAGATTGGCTTAGAGTGCAGTGGTGTAGAGTGCATTGGCGTAAAGTAGAGTGGCTTAGAGTGGAGTGGTACAGAGTAGAGCGCAGTGGCATACAGTGCAGTAGAGTGGCATAGCGTAGAGTGGTGGGAGTAGAGTGCATTGGCATAGAGTGCAGTAGCGTGGCGTGGTGTTGGAGTGGTGCAGAGTAGAGCTGCGCAGCGTAGAATGCTGTGGCGCAGAGTAGATTGTTTCAGAGTAGAGTGAAGATGCGTTAAGTAGAGTGGTGGAGGGTGGAGTGGTGCAGGTTAGAGTGGTGCAGGGTAGAGTGGAATGGCGCAGGGTAGAGTGCAGTGACAGTGGGGTAGAGTGCACTGGCGTATAATGCAGTAGAGTAGTTTAGAGTAGAGTGGTACAGAGTAGAGTGCAGTGGCATAGAGTGCAGTGGCATAGAGTGCAATGGCATAGAGTGCAGTGATGCAGAGTAGAGTGGTGTAGACTAGAGTGGTAGAGTGTGGAGTGGTGCAACGCAGATTCCAGTGGTGTAGAGTGCAGTGGCGCAGAGTGAATTGCAGTGGCGTGGTGTGGTTTGGCATACAGTGCAGAGTGTAGAGTATAGTGACTAAGAATGCACTGGCGTACATTGCAGTAGAGTGCTGCAGAGCTGAGTGGTGTAGAGCAAATTGCAGTGGCACAGAGTGCAGTAGTGCGGTGTAAAGTGTCGTACAGTGCAGTGGCGTAGAGCAGAGTGGTGTAGAGTGCAATAATGCAGGGTAGAACGGCGTAGTGTGCAGTGCATTCATTTTGAGTAAAGTGGTGTAGAGTGCATTTGTTAAGAGTGCAGTGGTTAGAGTAGAGAGGCACAGAGTGGAGTGGTGCAGAGTAGAGCGCAGTGAAGCAGAGTGGAGTGGTGCAGAGTGGAGTGGGGTACAGTAGAGTGCAGTGGATTAGAGTAGTGCAGAGTGAGGTTGAGTGGTGCAGACTAGAGCGTAGTGGCTTAAAGGGGAATATGCATGGTGTGATAGTGCACTGCCATTACATAAAACACATTTTCAATTGAAATGATCATTACATTTGCTTAGACATACAGTTCTACATATAAAACTATTCAGCGCACAAACGATAATGTGTGGAAATGTCATCACCTAGTGCAGTGGTTCTTAACCTTTTCACTTCCGTGGACCCCCACTGAATTATTCCTGGAAGCTGGGGACCCACGGTCTAAGCAATTTCCATGAACTGCAAACTACACAAAAATAAAAAAAACAAGTATATACTAAACAATTTCTCAAATTTTGAAATATTATGTTTCATTCACAATCAATTATAGAAAATGGGGTCTGGTTGGGGTTATTTTTCCCGGCCTCCCATGGAGTCAATGTATATGGCTTGACACCAAGGTGTCACGTACAACAGGCAAAATATGGTAATGCATGGTTACGAAACAGGGGGGGAATAGGAACATACCTGACATGGCAGCCCCTGTGAAAAAGCTGATCACATGGAATGTACGTGGAATGGCCGCCTTTGATAAGCGCAGAAGAGTATTTGACTATTTGAGGCACTATAAGGTGGCCATAGGATGTTTGCAGGAAACACGTGTCTGGGGGGATTCCCTACCCTGCCTGAAGAAATGATGGAGAGGGCAATTATATGCTACCTCGTATTACAGGTTTGTCAGGGGGGGTCCTCATATGGGTGGCACCGGGGATTCCATTCCAACATCACCACCACTTGGCAGATCCGGAGGGGAGGTACGTCATCCTGTATGGCAGGTTAGATGGAAAAGAAGTGTGTATTATCAATGTGCACGCCCCCAATGAGGATTCTCCATCTTTCTTCCCTGACTTGATGAGGGCCCCCTATCTGGGAGCGTCTGTGTCCTGGATGGCGTAATGGATCGCGAGCCCCCAAGACCCCGAACTAAGCCCCGGATGACGGAGGCGCTACAGGACACTATAGACGGCATGATTCTGATGGATGTATGGCGCTGGCGACATCAGTCAGTTCGACAGTTTTCCTGCTACTCCCCTGCGTCCGGAACTTTTAGTCGGTTAGACTATTGGCTCCTTTCCACTGACCTAGAACCTGAAGTGAGAGGAATAACATATTTACCTAGGTACCTGTCCGATCACTCACCCGTACTGTTAAGTTTATGTGGGGCGAGAACTCGCCCTGCGGTACCACTATGGAGGCTTCGGACTGAAGCTCTATCAGACCCTCCATTTGCAGCCACACTACTCTCGGCCCTAGAACGATACTTTGATGTGAACTGGGGGATAGCCTCGACGCGCACTCTTGAATGGGAAGCCACGAAGGTGGTTATAAGAGGGGAATGTATTAAAACATCATATGGGGTACGCCATCAGTTGGAAACTGACATAGCCAAACATGAGGCTGTGCTAGGTGACCTGGAGAAGGCCCTCCCGAGGGCCCCCCAGTGCACTCTACCCCACTGTCACTGCACTCTACCCTGCGCCATTCCACTCTACCCTGCACCACTCTAACCTGCACCACTCCACCCTCCACCACTCTACTTAACGCATCTTCACTCTACTCTGAAACAATCTACTCTGCGCCACAGCATTCTACGCTGCGCAGCTCTACTCTGCACCACTCCAACACCACGCCACGCTACTGCACTCTATGCCAATGCACTCTACTCCCACCACTCTACGCTATGCCACTCTACTGCACTGTATGCCACTGCGCTCTACTCTGTACCACTCCACTCTAAGCCACTCTACTTTACGCCAATGCACTCTACACCACTGCACTCTAAGCAATCTACTCTAATCTACTCTGAACCACTGCATCCTGTGACACTGCACTCTATGCCACTCTACTGTATGCCACTTCAGTCTACTCTGAAACAATCTACTTTACGCCACTGCACTCTATGATGCTGCACTGTATGCCACTGCAATTTATGCTGCACCATTCCACGCCACTCTACTGTGCAGAGTACTCTACGCCACTGCACTCTATGCCAGTGCACTCTACGCCAATCTGGTCTTCACCACTGCACTTTACACCACTATACGCTCCAATACTCTACTTCACTGCACTCTGCACCTTTGAACTCTGTCACTGCACTCTATGCCACTCTAATCTACTCTGCTCCACTGCACTATGCGCCACTCTACTCTATGCCACTCTACGCCACTGAAATCTATGCTGTGCCGCTCCACTACGCAACTACTCTGCACCATTCTACTGCACTCTACGTCACTGCACACTACTCTGCACCACTCTTTTGCAGTCTGCGCCAGCGCACTGTACCCCACTGCTCTTATGCCACTCTACTCTGCAACACTGCCCTCTATGCCACTGCACTCTACTCTGAAACAATCTACTCTGCGCCACTGCCATTCTGAGCCACTACAATCTACGCTGCGCCACTCTACTCTGCACCGCTCCACTCTACATCGATCTTCTGCACTCTCTATGCCAATGCACTCTACTCTGCATCACTCTACGCTACGCCACTTTACTGCACTGTACGCAACTGCAGTCTACTCTACACAACTCTACTGCACTCTATGCCAATGCACAGGATGGAGGCATGGCGGATGGCACGTGTAACCCTCGACAGACTTGCAAAGATTAGAAAAACATGTACACTACGCATACCGACAAAAGATTACACAGGAAACAACGACATCACCCCCTCGCAAGACCTCTGCAACTCACTCGCCGCGTTCTTCCACCGCAAGATCACCGACATACATAACAGCTTCGACGCACAAACCACGCACCCTACCGCCGAACCAACGCCCGCCACCACCACCCTCTGCAACTGGACCCCGATCAGCACCGAAGACACCACCCGCACGATGAACTCCATCCACTCCGGATCACCAACCGACCCCTGCCCACACCACGTCTTCAACAAAGCCGACGCCACCATCGCACCCCATCTCCGGGACATCATCAACTCCTCCTTCCACACCGCCACCTTCCCGGAGAGCTGGAAGCACGCCGAGCTTACCGCCCTCCTGAAGAAACCAACGGCGGACCCCACCGACCTCAAGAACTACCGTCCCATCTCGCTCCTTCCGTTTCCGGCCAAAGTCATCGAGAAGACCGTCAACAGACAGCTTGCCGCCTTCCTCGAGACGAATGGATCCCTCGACCCCTCGCAGTCCGGGTTTCGGGCCAACCACAGCACCGAGACCGCCCCTTATCGCAGCCACCGACGACATCAGAACCCTAACCGACAACGGGGAAACAGCAGCCCTCATCCTCTTGGACCTCTCCGCGGCGTTCGACACCGTCTGCCACCGCACCCTAGTGAAGCGCCTCAGCAACATCGGAATCCGAGAGAAAGCACTGGAATGGATCATCTCGTTCCTCGCCGGAAGAACCCAGAGAGTCCGCCTCCCCCGTTCAGATCCAAGGCCACCGAAGTCATCTGCGGCGTTCCACAAGGATCTTCACTCAGTCCAACCCTCTTCAACGTCTACATGAGCCCCCTCGCAGCCATCGCACGCCAACACAACCTCAACATCATCTCCTACGCCGACGACACCCAGCTGATCCTCTCCCTCACCAACGACCCCACCACCGCCAGAGCCAACCTACACGACGGGATGAGAGACGTCGCCGACTGGATGAGGAACAGCCGCCTTAAACTGAACTCAGACAAGACGGAAGTCCTCATCCTGGGCTCATCACCCTCCGCCTGGGACGACTCTTGGTGGCCCCCGGCCCTGGGCACCGCGCCCAAGCCAACGGACCACGCACGCAACCTGGGCTTCATCCTGGACTCCTCCCTGTCGATGACCAGACAAGTCAACGCCGTCTCATCTTCGTGCTTCAACACCCTGCGCATGCTCCGCAAGATCTTCAGATGGATCCCCACTGAAACCAGGAAGACCGTCACCCAGGCACTCGTCACCAGCCGACTGGACTATGGGAACACCCTCTACGCCGGAACCACAGCCAAACTTCAAAAAAGACTCCAGCGCATCCAGAACGCCTCCGCACGACTCATCCTGGACATCCCCCGACACAGCCACATCACCGGACACCTAAAAGACCTGCACTGGCTCCCCGTCAGCAAGAGAATCACGTTCAGACTCCTCACCCACGCACACAAGGCCCTCCACGACCTGGGCCCAAAGTACCTCAACGACCGCATGACCTTCTACACGCCCACCCGCCAGCTACGATCAACCAGCCACGCCCTCGCCACCGTACCACGCATCCGCAGAGCCACCGCCGGAGGAAGATCCTTCTCCTACCTGGCAGCCAAGACCTGGAACTCCCTCCCCACTCACCTTCGGCGAACCCAGGACCATCTCTCCTTCAGGAAGCAGCTCAAGACCTGGCTGTTCGAGCAGTAACTTACCCCCTCCCCCAGCGCCTTGAGACCCTCCCGGGTGAGTAGCGCGCTCTATAAATGCCGTGATTGATTGATTGATTGACAGGGAGGGAGACAGAACAGGGGCTCTGCTAGCACGCCTAATTAAACAACCTCTGACCTCCTGGTCAGGGAACTCTGCTCTATGCCCCAGCAGCTCCGTTGTTGCGCCGCTGCCCCTACACC
The DNA here is from genome assembly GCA_963921515.1 of Calotriton arnoldi. NCBI lineage: Eukaryota > Metazoa > Chordata > Amphibia > Caudata > Salamandridae > Calotriton > Calotriton arnoldi. The sequence goes on along the minus strand of CAWUFW010001544.1, from coordinate 2,344,039 downwards.
TCTCTGTCCAGGTAGGTGTTTGAGGCCCTCCTCCTCCACCCGCAGCTCCTGCCTGCGCCTCATCCCTGGTGGTCCAGTGGGAGAGCTTTGCTCTTCTGCTGGTCCGCTCAGCCAGCCTTTTCTGTTTGTCTGTTTTTCTCTGTCTTTTCTGTCTGTCGGGTTCTGTTCTGTTTATTGTGCTTGTGCCTGTTCTCTATCTTTTGCTCTTAATCTTTTTTTATTGTGCTCTTAATCTTGTTTATTGTGCCTTGTTGTGTCCTCTCTTCGTATTGAGCCCTTGTGTCAGTGTCCGTTTTCGCTGCCCTTTCCCGCCGCTGCTGCCACCGCGGCCCCTTCCCCCTGTCGGTTCCCGCTCCTGCCTCCCAGCTGCGTTTCCCTCCTCGTTCCCTATTTAATTGCGGCCGCTGCTCGGGCGATTGAGCAAGACCTCTGACCTCCTGGTCAGGGAACTCTGCTCCTGCCCAGCAGCTCCGTTGTTGCGCCGCTGCCCCCTACTCCTCTCTATCCAGGTAGATGTTCGAGGCTCCTGCCTGCGCCTCATCCCTGGTGGTCCAGTGGGAGAGCCTTGCTCTTCTGCTGGTCCGCTCGGCCAGCCTTCTCTGTTTGTCTGTTTTTCTCTGTCTTTTCTGTCTGTCTGGTTCTGTTCTGTTTATTGTGCCTGTTCTCTGTCTATCTGTTGCTCTTAATCTTTTTTACTGTGCCTTGTTGTGTCCTCTCTTTGTATTGTCCCCTTGAGTCTGTTTTCGCTGCCCTTTCCAGCCGCTGCTGCCCCCGCGGCCCCTCCCCCCTGCCGAAGGCACGCCAAAGGCAAGCTCGTCTGTGCCCGTCCGCGACCAGCGCCAGGGACCCTGGTTCTACGACCACCCACTGCTACGACTCTGCTGCCCTCCAAGCACTCAACCCCGGAAGGAACAACAACTGCGAGCTGTCCACGCCAAACACCACCCACGGCCAGTTTTCCTGCAGACACTGCCGACAAACCTTCACCAACCTCGGCACCCCCATGGCCGCCGCCCTCCCGCCGGACGCCACCACACCCGAAGCCCTGAGGTGCATCCTCCTCAACGTGCGCTCCCTGCACAGACACGCCGTAGAAATCTGGGACGTCCTCGGCACCCTCTCGCCAGAAGTTGCCTTCTTCACGGAAACCTGGACCAACGCCACCTCCGCCCCCGACATCGCTACCGCCATCCCCGACGGATACAAGATCCAGAGGAAGGACCGCCCCAACCACCCAGAAGGAGGACTCGCTATCGCACACAAGAACTCCGTCCAACTCACCACCTCCAGCACGAATGACTCCTCGTCCCCCATGGAACACCTCCATTTCCAGATCCAGACCAGCCCCAGAACGACCCTACGTGGCACCGTCGCCTACAGACCTCCCAGACCTCGAATCACTTTCACCACAACCATCACCGACCTCATCGCACCCCACGCCATCGCCTCCATGGACTACATACTGCTCGGAGACCTCAACTTCCACCTCGACAACCTCAGCGACCCCAACTCCTCCGCTCTCCTGGACAACCTCGCCAACATCGGACTGAAACAGCTCGTCACCACCCCCACCCACAAGGCAGAACACACCCTCGACCGCATTTTCACAGGAGGTAACAACATCCACTTCAGCCACACCACGCAACCCCCCTGGACGGACCACCATTGCGTACACTTCTCTTTCGACAAAGCCACCGCTCACAAACCTACACCACGCCCTCCACGAAGGAACTGGAGCAAGGTCACCGAGGAGTACCTCAACTCCACCCTCAACCACGATCCCCCTCCCACCTCAACTGACAGCAACTCTGCAGCCAAAGAACTACACAGATGGATCACCAACTGCGCAGACAAGCTTGCCCCCCTCCGCAACCCCGACAGACAGCACCCCATGAAGGCCACCTGGTTCACCACCGACGTCGAAGAATCCAGACGCACATGCAGATGTCTCGAGAAGCTATAGAGAAACAGCAAAACCGCGGAAGATTGGACCACCTACAAGAACTTCATGACAGAATAAGGATCTTCATCCAGAACAAAATCCTCGCTAACTCCAGCAAATCAAAGGAACTCTTCAACATCATTGAGGAATTCACCAACCATCCCCCCAACCCCCCCCTCTCAGCGAAGCCACGGGCGTCACACCCTCGCAGGACCTTTGCAACAAACTTGGCTCCTACTTCCATCTGAAAATCAAGTCCCTCTACGACAACTTCAATGAACAGACACCGAAACCACTCCTTCCTCCAGCAATGACGGCCAGCCTACCATCTCCGCCTGGACCCCAGTCACCACCGAAGATACTGCCACAACCATGAAAAGCATTCACTCAGGAGCCCCCACGGACCCCTAACCGCCGCACATCTTCCACAGAGTCACCGCCCCCAGAGCACCCGAGCTACGACGCACCATCAACACCACCTTCAAATCCGGCACATTCCCTGACGACTGGAAACGCGCAGAAGTTAATCCCCTCCTCAAGAAGCCCTCTGCAGACCCGACGGACCTCAAAAACTACTGACCCATCTCTCTCCTCCCCACTCCCCAAAAGTCACTGAGAAGATCGTCAACGTCCAGCTAACGAACTTCATCGAAGAGAACTCCATCCTCGACCCTTCCCAATCCGGATTCCGCAGCAACCACAGCACCGAGACAGCCCTCCTCGTCGCCACAGACGACATCCGCACTCTCTTAGACCAAGGCCACACTGCGGCCCTCATCCTACTAGATCACTCCGCAGCCTTCGACATCGTCTCCCACCGCACTCTCACCGCCAGACTCCATGATGCCGGCATACAGGGAACCGCCCTCGACTGGCTCCGCTCCTTCCTCACTGGCAGAATCCAAAGAATCAGGTTCCCGCCCTTCCTCTCTGAACCCACAGAGATCAACTGCGGAGTACCCCAAGGATCATCGCTCAGCCCCATGCTCTTCAACATCTACATGGCCCCCCTCGCCGGCATCGTCAGACAGCATGGACTCAGCATAGTATCCTACGCCGACGACACCCAGCTCATCCTCTCCGTCACAAAGGACCCCCACACCACCAGACTCAGCTTCCAGGAAGGAATGAAAGACGTCGCATCCTGGATGAGCAGCAGCTGCCTGAAGCTCAACTCGGAGAAAACAGAAGTCCTCGTCCTCGGACCCACCCTCTGAGCATGGGACAACACCTGGTGGTCCACCGCCCTCGGCAACCCCCCCCCACTTCCACTCCCACAGCCCACGCCCGAAACCTCGGCATCATACTTGACTCCACCCACACCATGACCCAACTGATCAACGCAGTCGCCTCCGCCTGCTTCAACACCCTCCGCATCCTTCGCAAGACCTTCAAATGGATCTCCCCCGAATCCAGAAAGACAGTCACCCACGCACTCATAACAAGCAGACTAAACTACGGAAACACCATCTACGCCGGAATCAACAAATCCCTGCTCCGCAAGCTCCAGACCATACAGAACACCGCGGCCAGACTCGTCCTCGGCATCCCATGACATGAACACATCACCCAACACCTGCGAGCCCTCCACTGGCTCCCCGTCGAGAAGAGAGTAACCTTCAAGCTACTCTCCCACGCTTACAAACCCCTCCACAACACCGGACCCCAATACCTCAACAAAAGTCTCTCCTTCCACGTACACAAGAGAAACCTCCGCTCCACCGACCTCGCCGAAACCCCATGCATCTGCAGAGCCAGAGCGGGTGGAAGAGCCTTCTCCTACATCGCGGCAAAGACCTGGAACGAGCTCCCAATCAACATCAGACGCTCTCCCACTCTGCACACCTTCAAGAAGAGCCTCATGACCTGGCTCTCCGGTTGACTCTGAGCTGCAACCCCCCCCCCCCCCATCGCCTTGAGACCCTCATGGGTGAGTAGCGAGCTTCACAATTCCCTGATTGATTGAAACAAGAGTCAGAGGCTCACCCAATAGTTCAGCTTAAAAACCGAGACGGCACTATGGTTTTCTCACAAACTGCAATTGCGACCATCTTGGCTGAACAGCTCGAAAAAGTTTACACACAGCCACCCCCCTCGGACCACAGGTTAAGAACCACTGACCTAGTTTATTGATTTGTTTTGATCATATTAAAATATTTGTTTCCACCGCACTTAAGAATGACCTAAAAATGGGTTTTATTTGTGCTCTTCAAATTCAGCTACATTCTGAAATATCTGCACAGCAAATTTACAGACATTTAAATTTTGTAGTGTGCTAGAAGTTACTTTCCTTCTGTAACACCTTATCTGGTAGAAACTCTATCTAGCCGCAGATTCCTTACCTTAGAATTATCCCCAGGTGTCAGACTGGATCCGGAAATTGTTCGTGAGCAGTACCCCTACGTGGCAGTAGATGACGTGGTTTCACTTCACGTGGCGTCATTCGCGGTGGAAATGACGTTCACAATAGCTATATAGGCACCACGCCGGCATGCCAACATCAGATTTTTTTCACAACTTTCCACGCCAGGAGAGCGAAGGCACGGAGAACACCAACTACTGATGTGGAAAAACTAGGGCCCTGTAAGGGGAACAGCCTGGGCCTTAAAAATCTGTTCGCAATGCAGGGAGGATGGCTAGGTCGGTAAGGAATCTGGGGCTATATAAAGAGTCTCTACCAGATAAGGCGTTACTGAAGGCAAGTAACTTGCTCGTCTGATAGAGACTTCTTGCAGCAGATTCCTTAACTTAGAATAAATTCCAAAGTAATACCTCCCCGGAGGTGGGTCTGGATAGCAATTTCAAACTAAAAAGTCCTGCAGGACTGAACGGGCAAAGTACCCATCCCTACGGACCTGACCGTCCAGGCAGTAATACTTGGTAATTGTGTGCAGAGATGCCCATGTTGCTGCCTGGCAGATTATACGACCGGAACAACGTGTGCTAACGCAGTGGTCACACCCTTGGTTCTGGTGGAATGAGCATGCAAACCCTGAGGGGGTTGCTTTTTGGCCAATGCGTAGAAGATTTTAATACAGAGCATGATCTATCTGGAGATGATCCGTTTCTACATGGCCTTCCCTTTCTTGACCCTGACATACCCCACGAAAAGTTGATCGTCCACCAGGAAAGGTTTTGTGCGGTCAAGGTAGAACGATAACGCTATTTTTGGGTCCAGATGGTGACTACCTTTGGCAAGAAGGATTCTAGAGTCTGAAGGACCAGTTTGTCAGGGAAAATGAAGATGTAGGCGGGCTGAGAGGATAGTACCTGTAGCTCACTGACCCTCCGGGCAGATGTAGTTGCCACCAGACAGGCATTCTTGATGGTGAGGAGCCCAAGAGGACAAGAATGAAGCAGCTCAAAGGGAATGCACACTAAATAAGTAAGAACCAAGTTAAGGTCCCATTGAGGCATAACAAAGGGAGCAGGGGGAAATGCGTTGTAAACCTTTAAAGAACCTATTTACAATGGGGGACTTGAAGAGAGATGGCTGATTTGGCAGTCGCAGAAAGTCAGACATGGCAGAAAAATAACCCTTCAAAGTGCCCAATGCGGAGCTCTGCTGGGCTAGGTTAAGGATAAACCAAAGAACCTGGGAAAGGGGAGCAGATAAGGGATCAATCTGTTTCTCAGCACACCATGCCACAGATTTATTCCAAAGGCCAGCGTATACCATCTTGGTTGCAGGAACACCGGGCTGCCAAGATAACATTGCAGACTTCGAGCTGAAGGTCGAAAGCTGCCAACTATCGCCGCTCCATCTCCACGCATGAAGGCGGAGCGTTGACAGGTTGGGGTGGAGAACCCTCCCCTGCTTCTGTGACAGAAGATCCTCTTGAAAGGCAATGCTCAACAGCTTGAGAAACAAAACTCTCCGAGCCCAGTCCGGAGCCACAATGATGACTTGGGGCCTGTTGTTCCTGATCTTCTTGAGAACACTGGGCAGGAGTGGTGTGGGCAGTAAAGCATACAGGAGGCCCGAGCTTCACTCAAAATGAAAAGTGCTCCAAGCGAGAGCCGCCTTGGAAACTCTTGAGTGCAAAACTGCTGACATTGCACGTTCTCGGAAGTGGTGAACTAATCAAGGCTCTCCCCATTGCTGAAAGAGACCTTGCACCACTTCCGGATGGAGACACCATTCGTGATCCGCTAGGCATCTTCAACAGAGTTTGTCCGCTCTGTCGTTTCAATTTTCTGACGTTCTAACCATGTCCAGAGTTGCAAGGCCTCTTGTTGCAGTACCATATGGCAGTGGAGTTGTCCGCGAACACCTGCACTAGCCTTCCTTTGATAAAGGGTAGAAAGGCTTTTAATACCAGTCGGATCACCAGGAACTTAAACAGGTTGATGTGGAGTCCAGATTCTGCAGGAGACCAGAGGTCTCTGATCTCCAGCTCTCCCAGATGGCCGATAAGACCAGGAGTGACACATCTGTCACTACTGTCAGATCTGGTGGGGGAAGGGAGAGGGGTCTGGCTCTGACCCAATCGCAGTTCGTTAACCACCACTGCAGATCTTTTGCAGTGCCCTCTGAGATCTGGACCATGTTGGAGATGATGGGACTCATGCTGTGCCCACTGGACCTTCAGGTCGCACAGCAGAGCCCGCATAAGCCAGTGGGCATGTGTCACAAGCAGGATGCAGAAGGCCATGAGGCCCACCAGCCTCGGAGTCAGTCTCACCAAAACCCTGGATAGAGGCTGACACATCGGTATCATAGCCTGAATATCCTGGATTCGCCATTCGGGAGGTTTAGCCTGAAACTGCAGTGTGTCCAGAATAGCTTGCTGAAAGGGAGCATCTGAGAAGGGGTCAGGTGTGACTTTGGCACGTTGATAGTGAACCCCAGTGAGTGCAGAAGGTCCGCCATAGTCTGGGGGTGTGGGGACAACTGTTTGGGACAAGCCCGCCTTCAACAGCCAGTCATCGAGATAGGGGAAGACTGGCATCCTAAATCTTCACAGATGAGCTGCAACCACCGCCATTACCTTGGCGAACACCCGAGGGGCGCTGATAAGGCCAAAGGGGAGCACGGTGAACTGAAAGTGCTTGTGACCGACCATGAACCGCAGGTAACGTCTGAAGGCAGGCAGGATGGGGATGTATGCGTCCTGCAAGTCCAACGCCACCATCCAGTCTCCCGAGTCCAGAGCACACAGGACTTGTGCGAGTGTGAGCATTTTGAATTTCTCCTTTTTCAGGAAGAAATTGAGAGGGCGCAGGTCGAGGATAGAACGAAAGCCTCCATCCTTCTTGGGCACCAGAAAGTAGCTGGAACAGCAACAACGACCTACTTTTGATGCCGGCAGCCTCTCTATGGCTCCCTTGTCCACGAGAGGCTGGCGCAGTAAGGAAAGATGGTCCTCCTTTAGTCTGTCGTACGTGGGTGGCATGGATAGAGGGATAGTCAGAAAGGGGAGAGAGTAGCGCCTTTCGACAATCTGAAAAACCCAGCGGTCTGATGTAATTGACCTCTAGTGGTGCAGGTGATGGTGTATCCTGCCGCCCATTGGTAGCCCATGATCGTCGGAGGGCTAACTAAAGAGGCTTGGAGGCCGTGGCTGCCGGGGGGGATGGTGAAAGGGGCTGACCTCTGGCTGCCTGGTCCACAGAGTTTGTGGATGCTGCGTCCTCTGCCACGCAGGGGTTGGGAAGCTTGCTGGCCATGGGGGCTAGGCTGGCAGAGACTCGGCTGGAAGCCCCTTCCGTGGCCACAAAAGGAGCGAAAGGTGGACTGGGGTAGGCGGGGGCCATGGAAAGGCCCAAGGACCTGGCCGTAGCTCTGCTGTCCTTGAAGCCCTCCAGCGTAGAGTCTGCCTTGTCTCTGAAGAGACGGGAGCCTTCATAGGGCATGTCCATAAGCGAAGCTTGGACATCCCCTGTCAAGCCAGTTGTTCTCAGCCAAGTGTGGTGCCGTAAGGCCACCAACGAAAAAAATGATCTGCCTAGCGAGTCGGTTGTGTCCAGCCCACATCTGATTGTGAACTTCGCTGCGTCTCTCCCATCAGCCATGGCTTGGGAGAGTATGGCCCGGGCCTCCTCCGGGACAATGGGCAGCACCTGCACAACCGAATTCCAAAGGAAATGGGAGCAACAGCCTTAAAGGCATGCGGTGTGCACAAATCGCAATGCCAAGCTGGTGGATAAAACATTTTCCTACCCAAGGTGTCCAGACTTTTGGATTCCTTATACGGTGGGGCAGTAGGGAATGTGCCAGGTCTTATTCAGAAGTGGACGCTTGGACCACCAAGCTCTCTGGGGTGGGGTATAAGGTGAGGAAAGAGGGGTCCCCTGGAGCGGGGTGATGGCGGCAGGCAATTATCCTGTCCACAGGAGCCTCTGTGCAGGGATTGGACCATCCCCCAAGCAGGACGTCCATAAGGGCTTCATTAAATTGGAGAAGTGGTTCTGAAGGGATGACTCTTGGTTGAAGCACCTCCGTCAAGACCACCATAGCAAATGTGGCATCCTCCTCCGTAGCCATGGTAGGAGAAGACACCAAGCCAGTATCTGGGGAGGTGTCCAGTTCACTGGCATTTGCTAATTCCTCACACCAGTCCACATTCGGGTCTAGGGGCTGTTTTACTTCAGGGTCCAGTGGCCCCTCCCAATCTTCCCCAAGTCCTGGCCCACTAGAATAGGGCTCAGTCTCTGGCCTGGAGGAAATGGATCCAGTCAGCGTCGGAAGACACTCCTCCGGCTCCATGTCGGAGTCTGGTATAAGAATGGTGATGGCGCCGCCAGGAGCGTCGACTGTGGGACCAGAGTCGGGGAAGGTCGAGATGGCACGACCAGCGCCGAGGGCAGACCTGCCAATGGTGAACCAGTAGGGGCCCCTCCAGAACCCGCGGGGCCCGAAAGTGCCCCGGAGGTGACGGGCTGCCCAACATGAGGTGCACAGCCTCATAGAATTCTAAGAGTTGGGCAGGCGGCGCTCTTGCTCGGCGTTGTGGCTCCTGGAAACTCAGGGAGGCGCGGAGGCGGCCCAGGTGCAGGCTCAACCGCTGAGCCAGGCCTCAAGTGACGACAGATGACTTAGACGGATAGGGTGAAGTCAAAGACGTCTTCGACTGCTTAATCTTCTTCTCTTTGTGGGACTTACTGGGGTGGAACGACTTCAACTGCAACGAAGATTGATGGCTCCACGACCAATCCAGGGACCTTCCTCTCGATCAGGATTGAGACCATCGCCGTGTCGCACGTCAGGCGACAAGGAGCTTGAGTGATCGCTCCCTCAAGACTATGGGGTGCATGGCACGACAATCGATGCAGGTCTTGGCGTCGTGGTCACGCTCAAGGCAGACTAGGTGCGGGTCCTTCACCGACATCTGCGGATGACAGGCACCGCAGGAGTTAAATTCAGACTTTCTTGTGGACATCCCTGCCACACCAGGAGACAAGTCTGAAAAACTTCGACAAAAAGTCGAAAAAAGACAGTCAAAAAGTGACTGGGGGTTGCTCTCTCTGGAACTGCGCTCACTGGCGCGAAAAGAACAGATTTCAGCGTTCTGGGGTGGTGAATATATAGGCACCATGCGTGTCATTTCCGGTGTGGATGACACCGCCGCTGCCAAGAGGAACCGAACAACACCACCTAATGGCGCGCAGGCTTACTGCTCACAAAAGTTTTGTGGAGCCAGTCTGATGTCTGGGGATAATTCTAAGGTAAGGAATTTGCAGCTAGAAGTCTCTATCACATAAAAATAACATTGCACAGCCTTCTTCCAGCACACCCCCATTACCCAGCAAGATTGTCATATAAATCCTCTCACTTTGAAGTCAGAGAAAGAAAAGTAAACACTAAGTTGCAGGAAAGACCGAGCCTCACATTTGACCTTTGTCTTTGACTGCACAGCAAATGTGACAAGATAAGAAATTTAAAGGTTTGCAGAAATCGAGCACCGTTGGAAGAATGCAGTATATAGGGTTTGGGCAATGGAAGGGACAAACTCAAGCTGGACAGCCTAAAACAAATAAAGCCAGCAAATAGAAAGCAAGCAAATGTGAGTTAAAAACCACAGTGGCAATGGTAAACAATGGGCGGAATGCATTCCTAGGTCAGCTTTCAGAATGTCCCCAATATGTTGTTAGCAAACTTGGACCTATAAAGGGAATCCAGCACTCCCTGAGAAATTGCTAGTGTTTCAAGCATTTCCATTCATCACGTTTATGCTAAGTGACTTGAGTTGAGTGGTGGGGTTATGTCTATGTATGGAAACAGAAAACAACTGCACCTTGGGAATGCTACAGTAGGCCTGGGACTACTTGTGTTCCTATAGGGATGAAATATAGATGTGGCTATCGATGTGATCTCAGTGCAGCAATACACAACAAGGAAGAATGTCACAAGGACTACTGAGTTTGACCAGAATGTATCCACATACATCTGAGCAAGATAGACTTTTCTACTTCATTCAGTTCCTTGGTTGCGGCCTTTGAGAACTTAAAAAAACACTCAAAATGGCCTCAATGCTTGCATCTTCTTACAAATACATGCAATATGGCTGAATGTCTCAGGAGTTGTGAGGTACAATCTGCAAACTCTGTAGGTGTTGCAACTCAGTCTCCCATACAATTACCCTTTAAGTGGAATCAGTCCAAAGCTCAACCTAATAAGTTGCCATTTCTGATAGATAGCCAGTGGATGTTTTAGATAGGTTGGTATATTCATGGGATCATACAGTTTTAAAACCAGTTTCCCATGCAACTTCTTACCAAGTTCCTCAATGTATAGATCCGCAGACCTTACTTTTGCTTGGTTCACTAAATCCTTTGATAATTGCTTATATGGGAGCCCCCTGTATTTCATGTGCCTCTAGGTTGCAGAGCAAGATGTTAAAATATTATTTCACCAGTGACTCCTGCATTACTGCCTGCCACAAGCACTATTTCAGCATTACCAGCAACGACCCTCTTCAATGTTACACAATAACAATCCTGCATTCAAAATTAGCTGTTGTGTTGTGAGGTAAAATTCTAGGCGAATTTGTGATGGACTTGTACAGTCAAGTAGAGGGAAGAGTTCACAGTACCAATTGCACTGGGTTTTATCCAATCAGGTGTTATGTTTGTTTTTGCAAGCTACTGCCCCAAATGCCAAAGTTGGCATAAATTTACATTCAATAACCTTTGTCAGAGGAGTTATATCTGGGTCGCGCATATTCCTTAACATTTTTTTGTAAAGCAAAAATCGGGGCTGGGACAAGCTCTTTTGAGATTTCACACGGGCTTCGGATCGGCCTCTTTCGTCCATTCATTCTTGTAGATATTTATATAAGGGAACAATCTCTAGTTTTTTTTATTATTTAATAACCAAGAGCCCCTTTTATTTAGTTTACTGCCAAAAATTATGATTTTTGTTTTAGAAATATGAATTTTAATACTGTTCACTTCACAGCACAGAACTCAGACATTCAAGGATCTTGGCAGTCTGATCTAATAAAACAGTATCATCCAACTACCGTAATACCTGAATTTTTGTTCCAGCAAACCTCGTGAGGGAAGATGTGAGCGAGTTACAGCAGGGAAGACAGCTAGAGAAGCTGCACTGTAGTGCCCCTCCCCATGTGTGTGTGTGGTGAGGAGGGGTGTGGAGGGGAGGGGAGAGAGAGAGAGACCCCCACACACACACCTGCCCAAAATCAGCAAGGGAAGGAACATCCTTGTGGATACTATGTGAATACCTGCCTTGTGGGGACTAACCTTTCCCAATGCTCTTAAAATATAATAATTCAAATTTGTATATATAGCTTTATTTAACCACACGCACAGTGCCATCCTTTTGGGGTCCTGAACGCGTGTTACTAAACTTGTGGGGACTTACTCCAAAATTGCTAGTTGTGATTGAATACATTCATGAAAAAGTAGCTAAATGTGATTTGTTAGTGCTGTACCTAAATTACATGATAATTAAAACTTTTCAAATAAAATAAATAAATAAAATATTCATATATTAATAGCTCCTCGTGTCTTAGGGGCACCCAGAGAATGGATTTTGATGATAATGCATTTCCCACCCGAAAACCATAGGATATCAAGTCCATTGAAAGGGACTGGCAGATATTTAGCCTATTGCTAAGTGAACAGAAAGGGAAGGGATAAGGAAACAAAACATAGTTAAAATCATCTGCAGGCCAAAGATCTTGCAAAGTGGTGAGATAGGAAAGCCAGGTTAAGATTACCAGGCAATTTTTCATCATCTTCACCAATAGGCATCACCTTTTTTATATGACTGTGTAATAATAGTCCCCATAGATATGGCATGGGATTGTAGTGATGTTCAAGAGCTGACAGTAAGAGTGTGTAATGATAGTCACAGTGAAGGCCCGAAGAAAAGTGCATGATTATAGTAATGCCCAGGTTTCCACAGAGATAGCATTTAAATAGTCATTTTCAAGTACCTATTGAGATAATGTGTGAATATACTCATTATCAAGTCCCAGCAGAGATAGCGTGTAATGATAGTTATCTTGAAGTCACATGAGATTGTATGTCATTAGCGTGATGCCCAGATTAACGCACAGATAGTGGGTTATTAAAGTCATATTAAAATCTCCTCAGACACAGTATCTGATTATAGTCATGCCAGGCTCTCCACAAGTATAGTATTTGCTTATAGTCATGTTCAAGCCCCCATAGAGATGGTGTGTGAGTGTGTGATTACTTTCAAGTCCAAATCTCCACATAGAGTTTTATGATGGTCAAGTACAAGTTACTGGAGAGATAGTGAATTATGATTGTCATGTTCAGAGATGGTTTGTGATTAGTGATACTCAAGTGCCTGCAGATATTGTATGAATATACTCTTGCTCAAGCCCCCACATAAATATAAGTGTGATTATAGTGGTGCCCAGGTCCCCATGGAGATAGAGATTATAGACCTGTAGATATAGTGAAAGTCAAGTTTAAGTCCCTGCAAGGATACTCTTTCAGGATAGACATGTTGAAGTCCCTGTTGGGATGGTGTGTGCTGATAGTTGTGTTCAAGTCCCCACAAGGAGAATGTGGGATTATATTGATGCTCAGGACGCTAAAGAGATAGTGTGTGAATATTGGGATGTCCATGTTCCCACAGAGATAGTATGTGTTTATTGTGTTACCCAGATCCCCACATAGAAAGTGTGTGATTTTAATCATATTCAAGTCTCCTTAGTGAAAGTGTGTGATTACAATTATCTTTAGGTCTCCAAGGAGATAATGTGCGATTATAGTCATGTTCAAGTCCCCATAAAGATATTGTGTAATTATAGTGATTCTCAAATCCCCGCAAAGATAGTGTGATTATAGTGTTACCTAGGTCCCCACATAGTGTGTGACTATATACCCGGGTCCCCCAGAGATAGTGTGTAATTATAGTCATGTTCAAGTCCCCTTAGAGATAGTGTGTGATAATAGTGATGTTCAAGTCCCCGCAATGATAGTGTGTGAGTATAGTGTTACGCAGGTCCCCACATAGATAGTGTGTGACTATAGGGAAACCTATGTCCCCACAGAGATAGTGTGTGATTATAGTGTTACCTAGGTCCCCACATAGATAGTGTGTGACTATGGGGATACTCGGGTCCAAACAGAGACAGTGTGTGTTGTTATAGTGATGTTCAATTCCTGCAGTGATAGTGTGTGATTATAATCATGTTAAAATCCCTGAGATAGTGTGTGAGGATAGTTCTGTTCACATCCTACTGACATAATGTGTGAATCCAGTTATGTTGAAGACCGCAAACAGATGGTATTCGTCTGGTGACTTAGTGGACTAATGTATCCACAAGTCATCTGTGTTTGACCTCACACTCACATGTTTGAATCTAAATACCTGAGTTATCATTTTCTTTTCTAGTCATCACCTTATGAATAAGTCGCCATAAAAATGCATTTTCAATTGCAACATACTCCTTAGGTGGATTCTTTCTAAGGGCCTAATTATGACTACGACTGGCGGTGCGGGCACTGCCGAACAGGCGGTCCGACCGCACTATTACAAGTTGGATGGTCGGACCACCATGGGACTGCCGCAACTGTCAGGAATCAGAGATCCCTGGCGGTGTTGCGGCGGTCTTGAGGCTGCAATATGCTTGGCTGTGCCGCTTCAGCACCACCAAGCATATTACAAGTTTCCTCTCCCCCATCCATGAAAACTGTGGTGGAGAGGAAACAAAGGGGCCCCTACAGCCCCCCTGTTGCCTCGGGGCCATAGGGTGCATGTAGGGGGGGCCATGGGGTGCATGTAGGGGGGGCACATGTTGTGCCCCCGTGTGCATACACCCCAGTTCCTGCATGGTATGGACTGCACCAGTCCATGCCATGCAGAAACTGCCTTCGATGCTCCCATTGCAGTGCCTTTTTCATAGGCACCGCCCGCCAGAGACTAAAAAAGTCGTAATCCGGCAGGCGGTGTCAGTGCGGCTTTGATGGTCTTGGGGCAGGGCGGCAGCCCCGCTCCAAGACCGCCAAAGTCTATTGGAGTATTACATTGCTTTATTACAGTGGAGAAATAGTTTCAGGGACTGGCACATTTTCATTATTTTTGTACCTAGAAATCAAGAATGTAATAGGCCTCTCCTTGCAAAGCTCTTCCTTCTCTCAAATATTTTATGTACTCTTGGTACTTTTATCTAGCTACCTAGGTCACCTTCCATAAACACCAATGCATATGGATTATGTTACTTACCCTGTAAGCACCTGTTCTTGACATCTAGAGCTGTAGATTCACATGCTTTGCATACTCCTGCCATCTAGTGTTGGGTCTGGATGTTTGCAAGTTGTTTTTCTTCGAAGAAGTCTTTTCCAGTCACAAGGTAAGGTGACTGCTCCTTTCAGTGATAGTGCGCATGGGCATTGACTCCATTGTTAGACTGTTTTCCCGCAAGAGGGTGAGACTGGAGTAAGTAAGTATAGTACAGAGATGTCCATGCGTATGTAAAGTGAATAATAAGAACTGCAACAACCACAGGTGTCCGGGGAGAAGGGAGGGCGCATGTAAATCTACAGCTCTACATGCCAAGAACAGATGCTTACAGGGTAAGTAACATAATCCATTCGAGGCATGTGTGCTGTAGATACACATGCTTTGTATAGATTGTATAGCAGTATTCTCGCAAAGCAGTGGCTAACCAGTGGGTGTTGCAGTTGCTTGAAACTGTGTTTTAGCACTGCTTGTCCTACATTAGCTTGTTGACGTGCTAAAACATCCACACAATAATATTTGGTAAATGTGTGTGGTGTAGACCATGTAGCTGCCTTGCATATGTCAGCTAAGGGAATGTTGCCTAAAAAGGCAATAGATGCTCCTATTTTGCGAGTAGAATGTGCTCTAGGAGGTATAGTTAAAGTTATTTTAGCTTTAATATAGCACGTTTGAATACATTTAACAATCCATCTAGAAATACCGGATTTAGAGATAGGATCTCCTTATTGAGGTGGAGCAAATGCAACAAAAAGTTGTTTTATGAAAATCTTTTGTCCTATCAATATAGTATTTATTTTATTTGAAAAGTTTTATATAGCGCTGACTAGACCCGGAGGTATCGGAGCGCTTTACATGAGGATCAGCGAGAAACAAGTTACAAAGTTACATCAGTTACTAGAGCATGGTAAAAACAAAGGAAAAAGAACACAGTGTTTCACAGTAAACATGAGTATCTAGAGAAAAAGAAAAACAGTGTTTCATAGTAAACAAGAGTATCTAGAGCAGAGGTCTTCAATCTGTGGGGCGCGACCCCCAGGGGGGCCCTGGAGTCCTGGAAAGGGGGTCGCACATTCCCCAGCTTCACTTGTCCCGGCAATCCAAAAGGTTTGCTTTCCTTTTGGAAAAAGACAGCTGTCCTGGGAAAGCTAATTTAGACCGTTATCAGCTGCTTGCCTGATAGAAATGCAAATCAGTTAATCTGTAAGTGTAAAGGATGAGCAGTTCTGGCTTTAATTGATCAAATAACACCAAGGTTTGTGATGACAAAAAAACACATCTTTGAGTGGAAGTGCAAAGAGTTAACAATTGGGCTGGGAGATGCTTGCTTGTAATTTTAACTCCATTTACACAGCCCCTAATAACCCTAGAGAGGTGTTGAAGGGACCCTTATGTAAACAAAAATTGCATTACATACACTCTAGTATTACTAAAATCTACATTTTGGAAGCACCATTTTATAGTAAAACTACTTGCACGTTTTGCAGCATTCTATCTTACACTTTGTGTACTGCAAGTATAAAATAATGGCTTGCATATTTACAGTGCTTTCTGTCACAGGCTGGGACCTCGTTGCACTAAAAATAAACATCACTATTATCCACTGCACCAATCAAGATTTAATTATGTGGCTCTCTGGTTACATACAGACCTCTGCAGTGCATTAACTAATAGAAGTTTCAGAATGTACTGCAGTGCATTTCCCACTGAGTAGCAACTTTTTAATATATTTTTCATTTACGCTGCCCATTATTTTATATATGTAGATAGCTGATGGTAAAAAACCTACAGAATATTTTGGTGCTTATTTATGAGAGGCTTTCATCGCCAGAGCATCACTTTTTTTGACGCTCCGGTGGCGCAAGCGTCTCAACCACACCTATGAGGCGGTGCAAAGTCACCCTGCATGGCTTTGCATGGCCTCATAGATATGGAGTAAGACATAGCAGCGCAAGCCACTGCGTTGCCTTATTCTGCGTCAAGGAGGTGTTCCATGGGCTTTGCGTGGGGTTTCCACGCAACACCCATGGATTTTGATGCTACCCCATATTTACAAAATCACGTAAACCTGGGGCAGCTCCAAAAACAGATGCCTCCCCAGTGGAGGCGTAACGAGGAGAAATGTTTTCTTTTCTCCTTTTTTTTCCTCTTTCCATGTGCGCTGCATTCTGCAGCTCACATAGAAAGAGGAAAACATCTCTCGGGATTGTTTTTTGAAGAAAGGTACCCCTTCCTATACTGAAACAACCCTCACTATGTTGGTGCTAGGCAGCAATTTGTGCGCCAACGCAAGGGAAAAGGATAAGAATACACCGTATTTCATAAATATGGTGCATTCCTGCCCTTTCACATTGGCATAGGGCAGCACCGCAAGAAGACTTGTGGCACTGCCCTACACCAATTCCTCATAAACAAGGCCCTTTGTTTTTAGCTACACCTTTGACTACACCCCCACTGACCTTTGGTTTGCTAATCACTGTTTCATATTATTTCCCCACCGTAAAAATTATTTGCTGTGGGGATTGGGGGCTTTTATGGTTGTCGATGATGAGGGTTACCAGGTTCTAGAAATTTTTGTCAGAAGGGGGTCCTTACGTCTATAAAAGTTTGACAAGGGGGTCTCTGCATCAAAACGTTTGAAGACCACTGATCTAGAGTAAAGTATGACCACGACAAATCAAGGAACAGTGTTACACGGTCAAGAGGAGTAAATAGAAGTGTAACAGTGTTACACGGTCGAAAGGAGTTAAAAGAACAAGGAATGACAACGACATGTCCTGTGGGACAAAGAAGGTAGGGGGGACAGAAAAAGGGGTAAGGAAAGCAGTACGGGCCAGGAGGACCAGCATGGGGGAAAATAATTCAGGAGGGAGGAGACACAGCGGAGAGACAAGGAGAACAATGCCCAATGTCCGGCTGGGTAGGTGACGGCATGGGGGTGAACCAGAGCCAATCTCCTCTATAGCCGTCAGAGCAGCTCCACCGGGCATCGGTCATGTTGTTTCGTGCTCCACAGTCAGGATAATTAAAACACAGTTCCTTTGGAAGATTATGAATTACATCAGTTACAGGAGCATAAATGACACAGCCTAGCATAAGTTACCAGGAAAGGGATACAAGAGCAAGTCATGAGAGCACAAATAGGGTGGAGGGGGCGGGGAATTGAGCCCGTAACTGGGCAAAGGACAAGTCAAGCACACCGGCAAGGACTACAGTAAAAACCTCATGAGACCAACAAAGTCAATGTTCACACTTCAACCAGTCCGGACGAGTATAATAATGCCCTTTTGACATAAAGTGTGAGTAGAGCCCTTTCTGCTACTGAATCAGGTTGAGGGAAGAACACAGATAACTCAACTGGTTAATATGAAAAGCAGAAACTACTTTTGGAAGGAATTTTGGGTTTGTAAGAAGAACCACTCTGTTTTTATGAAGTTGAAAGAAAGGTTCTTCTAAAGTTAATGCCTGTAGCTCACCACCACGTCTTAATGAAGTGATAGCAATTAGAAAGGTAACCTTCCATGAAAAAAAATGTAAAGAACAATTGTGTAGTGGCTTAAAAGGTGGACCCATAAGCCTTGTGAGAACAATGTTAAGGTTCCATAAAGGTGCAGGTGATACCCTGGGTGATATTATTCTTTTAAGGCCTTCCATAAAAGCTTTAATTACTGGAACTTTGAATAGAGATACATGTTGTCTGTTTTGAAGATATGCAGCTACTGCCACAAGGTGTAGTTGAATGGATGTGTAAGCTAAGCCAACTCACTGTAGATGCAAAAGATAACAAATAATATTTTGTATAGATGCATCTAGCTGATCAATTTTGTTATTATTACAATATATCACAAACCTTTTTCACTTTGCTTCATAACATGCTATAGTGGTAGGTTTTCTTGCTTCTTTAAGAATTGTCATACAATCTGGTAGATTTAGGTATCTGAACTCTATGACTTTAGGAGCCAGATCGCTAGGTTGAGCTCCTTGGGGTTTGGATGTCTGATCTCTCCACGGTTCTGTGTGAGAAGGTTGGAAGTGAGGTGCAGCTTTTGGTGTGTAACCACTGTCAGTTCTAGTAGTGTGGTGAACCATGGTTGACGAGCCCATGTGGGAGCCACTAGAATCAATGGGCCCGATTCACAATGGTAAACTGAGACAAAAGTCTAACTTTACGACTTTCGGTATTCACAAAGGGCATTTAGGAGTAGTAAAGTTAGACTTTTGTCTTAGTTAAACTTAAGTTTAATTGAGACCAAAACTGAGACAAAAGTCTTACTTTACTACTCTTAAATGCCCTTTGTGAATACCGAAAGTCGTAAAGTTAGACTTTTGTCTCAGTTTACCATTGTGAATCGGGCCCAATGTGAGTGATGTCTGCCTGAGTTTCCGAGCCAGAAATGGAAGGAGAGGGAGAGGCGGAAAAGCGTAGGCAAATATACCCAGTTGATCAATAGGGCATTGCCTTTGGATAGATGGTGGGGGAATCTGGAGGCAAAGTTTGGGCATTTTGAGTTCTCTGCTGTGGCAAAGAGGTCTAGCGGTGGAAACCCCCATTTTTGGAAGTATGGAAGGAGAACCTGGGGATGAAGTTCCCATTCGTGTACTTGTTGGCGCATTGTGCTGAGGAGGTCGGCAAATTGGTTGTGCATCCCTGGAAGGTGTTCTGCCAGAAGATGAATTTTGTGATGTATTGCCCAACGCCAAATGGTCTGAGAGAGGCGTGACAGCTGAAATGAGTGTGTCCTCCTCTGTTTTTGTACATAGTCGCCATATTGTCCGTCCCGATTTGGACAACTTTCCCTATGAGGTGAGGCAGAAAAGCTTTTAGTGCTAGATAGATAGCTAGAAGCTAGCTCTGAGTAACTAATGTGGAGACTCTTGTGTTTGGTGTCCCATAGACCCTGAATTGTTAGATGCTGGAGATGGGCACCCCAACCTGTGAGAGATGCATCTGCTGTTAGTACGATTTGTGGAATCGGGTCGATGAACGGCCGCCCTTTTGATAGGTTTTGTGTGTTCCACCACTGCAGAGAGGAATGAGTGAGGCTGTCTACCAACAATAGATCTGTTAATTGACCCTGCGATTGATTCCACTGACTTGCTAAGCATTCCTGTAGAGGACGCATGTGTAATTTTGATAAGGTACTTTTGCAATGCATGATGCCATCATCCCTAATAGTTGCATGAAAGTTTTCACTGTTAGGTATTGGTTGTTTGGAAACTGTAGTAATAAAGTCTGAAAGTTTTGAATTCTGGCTGCATTGAGAGAGGCTAGAGCTGTGCGAGTGTTTAGAGTCGCTCCTAGATATGGGTTGCAGTTGTGAGGGTTGAATATGGGACTTTTGTGCATTGATGAAAAAGTTATTTACCTTCGGTAACGCACTATCTGGTAGAGACTCTACCTAGCTGCAGATTCCTTACATGTGAATTTCCCAGGCGTCAGGCTGGATCGGGAAACTTTTGCTGAACAATACCCCTTGCGTGAGCCGTCGGGTGGCACCATTCGGCTCCGCGTGACGGCGTCGGTAACGTCAGTTATGATGCCGTGGTACCTATATAGGCACCACCCAGGCGCGCCGACGTCAGAACTTTTCGTTTTTTCCACGCCAGAAGCGCAGAGCCACGAAGTAACTGATGAAGTTGTGTGCAAAACTAGGGCCCTGAAAAGGGGATTAACCCTAGCCCTAATAAAATCAGTTCGCAAAGCGGGGTGGCACGGGTGGGGCTGTAAGAAATCTGCAGCTAGATAGAGTCTCTACCAGATAAGGCATTACCGAAGGTAAGTAACTTGTTCATCTGATAGAGACTTCTAGCTGCAGATTCCTTACCTTTGAATTAGATACCCAAGCCACACCATCCCGGCGGTGGGTTGCGGACCAATACCTTATGCTAGGAAGTCCTGCAGGACCGAACAGGCAAAATGCCGGTCCCTACGGACCGGACTGTGGAGGCAGTAGTGCTTGGCAAACATGTGCAAAGATGCCCACGTTGCCGCCTGACAGATGTCAAGGACTGGGACACCCTGGGCCAAGGCCGTAGTCACAGCCTTCCCCCTGGTAGAATGGGCCCTTAATCCGGGGGCTGCTTCTTATCCATGGCATAGCAGATTTTAATGCAGAGAACGACCCAGCGAGACATGGTCCTTTTCTTCACAGCCCGCCCCTTCTTAGCTCCCACATACCCAAGAAAGAATTGGTCGTCCACCCGGAAATCTTTAGTGCGGTCAAGGTAGAACAACAAGGCTCTTTTTGGGTCAAGGCGGTGGAGACGCTCCTCTTCCTTAGAGGGATGCGGCGGAGCAACGAAGGAGGGCAGTGTGATGGATTGACCCTGATGGACTGTGGTCACAACTATTGGCAAGAATGAAGCACGGGTGCGAAGCACCACTTTGTCCGGAAAAGACATCATGTAGGGAGGCGTGCAAGATGTACGAGTTACTTACCTTCGGTAACGATGTATCTGGTAGAGACGTTGTCTAGCCGCAGATTCCTTAACTTAGAATATCCCCAGGCGTCAGACTGGATCCGGAAAATTTTGCGCAGCAGTACCTCTGCGTGCCGGGGGGCGGCGCCGCCTGGCTCCGCCCTGACGTCGTCCCCGGACATGACGTCAGTGGAGCCATATAGGACCCACCCGGCGCGCTGACGTCAGTTTTCTTCGGAGGAACTTTTCCGCGCTACAACGCGGAGCCCCCAGCAAAACTGTGAGTATGGGAACAGTGTGCGAATAAAAAAGAGAATTGGTGAGAAAGCACCATGAACGACAGTGAGAAGCACTGTCGACTGAAAGGTGTCAAAAGGAAAGAGCAGAGCAATACTCTGAGAAGCCAATTCGCAAGAGCGAAGTGAATGTCACCCCTGAGGGAAATCGACCTACAAAAGAAGACCGAGGCAGACGACAGAAAGTCTGCACCGGATGAAAGGAAATGAAGAGGGCAGAACAGTAAACTGAGAAGCAACCCCGCAAAAGCGAGAGAGTGCCCACTCCTGAGGCAAGACGGCAAGAATGAGCCGAGAGCGACAGGCAAAAAAGCACCCACCCATAGGATTAAGAAAAGAAGAAAGAAATAGGGAGACCGTGTCCCCTGTGAGAGAATTATCGGTCGTAGGAACAGGCCCAAAAGAGACCGGAACACTAATTGACTGCAGGAGCGTCAACAGAGAAGGCGGGTGGGAGGGTAGAGAACACCAGTAGGCACCATACTGGAAGAAACTGATGCGTAAAAACGCAGAAGGACACCTGAATCCACCGCCCCAGCATGAAAATGGGGGGGGGGGGAACAAGTAAACCAAAGGAAGAGGCCAACTTGGAGCAAGGCGAAAAAACGCCGCCTTGTAGAAGGACAAGCCACCCCAAAGGAGGCGAAAGCCGAAAACCCCACCTGAAAAGGTCCTCGCAGATCGGGGAGGATGGGTGGGCGTTAAGGAATCTGCGGCTAGACAACGTCTCTACCAGATACATAGTTACCGAAGGTAAGTAACTCGTACATCTGATAGAGACATCTAGCCGCAGATTCCTTAACTTAGAATAGATACCAAAGCCATACCCCATTGGAGGCGGGTCTGCGACAGAACCCCACTAAGTTCCCAAGGGAACAGAAGTGTCAACCAGCTGACTAAACACAGTGGGGACAGCGCTGCCAGAAAGGCCAACACCGGACCAGGATACTCCGGAGGAAGTGGCCAACAATGAGAGGCAAAAGGCATCAAAGACTGCCGAGGGCGGCAGGAAATCCCTGTTGGTCAACAGCGGAGAAAATGAGCACAAACCCAAAAAGGGGGGGATGTGGAATAGAGTGGACACCTGCCGTAGCCGGAGAGGCACGAATGCAGGATGTGAGGAACCCCCAGGATCCGATGGACCGTTGAAAGAGGAAGGTTTAAACTAGGGCACAAGGACGAACCGAGTCCGAGGGCCATGCACGACAGTGAAAGAAACACTGTGAGAGTGGGAACACCAGCGGGAAGATGCTGACTACGCCCAAGATGAGTTAGTGTTACAAGAAACACAAGACCTGCCAATGCACCAGTTACGCAAAAGGGCGGACAGCCCAAGGCAGAAAAGAACGGTAACAACCAGTGCCATGCACGTGGGTAACAGAAGTACACCAAGAAACCTGGATGTACCGCCAGAACCACACCATGGAAGGAGAAGGCCCCATGAAGCGCCACGAGCAAGCTGAGACACAAGAGGCGCAAGACCAGGCGCATTGTGTGAACGGCGCTCACGAAAGTGAGGGACCAGACCTCGGCGACTACCCGGAGTAGTAAGCATGTGGGAGGCGTATGTGTGGGTAGCACACTGGTGAGAAAGAAAAACACCAGAGTCGCAACAGCCACGTAGCAGCGGCACTGGGCAGAACAATGCCCAGAGCGAGAGCAACAGCCACCGACGGTGGAGCAGACCCATTGGCTATCGTGAGAGAGGCAAGGAGGCCAGGCCAGCCGTGATGTGTCCAGAATCACAGGATGTAGAGTCGACCCAGAGACCGGAACCTCGCGCTCCAGCTCGAAAGTCGGCATCTAGCCAGGAGACCACATCAGCTCCCTCAACACGCCCCATGAGAGAACAATGCTCTGAGGAGACCGCCCCGCTGAGAGCAGCAACCGCAGCCCGAAGGAAAGCACGCCAACCCTGAGCGGAACGCAACAGGGGCATGAGAAACGGTGGCAGAGGAAGTGCCAAAGGCAAGGCACAAGACAAGGAAGATCAACCACGTCTGGAGCCAGAACGCCACCATGGAGAGCGAAGTCCACCAGGAAAGGGCTACGCAGCATGGATATAGCAGAGTAGAACGAGGCAACAGAAGGCACCAGAGAAGAACGTACCAGCCGGAGACACGAAGGAGCAGGCATGGTACGCCGATAGAACACAGAGGGAGAGTGCCGAGCTAAGTAGGAGTGCTCGGGGATAACGACAGGGCCTTCCGACAGGGCGGCCACAGATGGAACAGCCGCAGCGAAGAACCATGAGGGGACGGGAAGGAGCAGAAAGCCCTTCCGTCCTGAAGAAAGGTATTGGGAAAATGCAGGCCAGCAGCCGACACCCCACCAATGGCACGCAAGAAGGCCCCTGAAGAGCCCGCAGCAGCAGCGTGCAAAACACACAGGCACAGCCGCAGGAGGACCGAGTGAAAAGGACCCCACAGAAGCGAACAAGGCAACTGTCGAAGGAAGGCAGCTATACAATAGCAAACAAATACCCCACATAGGGTAAGTATCAACCCCAACCAGGGGCTCCTCTGGAGCGTAAGCTCAAGACAGAGGACGTAAAAGTGGAACTTCGAAACCACAGGCTCCGAACACATAACCCGTGGAGGAAGGGTGCAACCTGAACCACCAGGCTATAGGAACTGAGAAGGATAAGCAGCAAAACTGCTGCATAAATGAAAGAAAATACGGCGAGGAGCCGCCCAGGCCGTTCAGGCAGTACAGCATGAACCCGGCCCAACATGAGTCAAGACAACAGAGCAGGGTGAGGACAAGGACCTCAACCGGAACAAAAACTACGAAAGGTGAGACAGAAGGCGGTGAACCGCAGAGTCCGCATGTGCGTCAAACAGGGACACACCATCAAAAGGCAAATCCCGGAGACTGTCACGGACATTGTCGGGGAAACCCCCGTCGCGCAGCCAGGCATGGCGGCGCAAGGCAACGGACCGCGCCATTGTCCTACCCACCGAATCGGTAGAATCAACGGCGGACCGAATCGTAAACCGCGCCATCTCTCTGCCCTCGTGAATGAGACGAGCCATATCAGCTCGAGGACACTCAGGGAGGGCAGGCAAAAGACACTCCACGGAGTCCCAAAGGGCAGAAGAAGCCCTGGCAAAAACGCAAACTGTGTTGAGAGCACGCAATGCAGAACTAGCGGACGCAAAAATGCCGCGTCCACATGTCTCCAGCCAACGAGACTCCCTAGTAGGAGGCTGCAGTAGAGGCGGAGAAGAAGGCTGCATGGCGAAAGACACCTGCACCACGAGACCGTGAGCAGTAGGCTGAAGGGACAAACAGGATGGGCCCCCAGGGGCCGGACGATGCCGATGCACAACGGCCCTGTCGACAGCATCTCCTGAAGAGGGACGCGCCCAAGTCCCGAGAAGGGCGTCGAACAACAAGTCGCTAAAGGGCAGCAAGGGCTCAAGATCCTCCGCACCTTGGTGGAGGAGATCCAACAACGGATCAGAGGACAAGAGGACAGAAGGAGGGTGCAAGTGCAAAACAGCTGCCGCCCTGCGAACACCCCGTAAAAATAAAGCACCAGCTTCAGTGGGCGTCCGGGGGGGCGGGGACAAGAGCCCATCTGTAGGGGACGGTTGCAACCTAACCCGTCCCCCAGCAGGAGGAAGAAGGGGCCACTGCCTCCATGGCGGCGGAGCCAACGGCCGTGGAGACAAGCCCAAGCACAGCGGTTCCATGTCCTCTGGAAGCGGAGATCCAAGAGGTACCGGCGACCCTTCCGGCGTCGACCGACGCCGATCCGGCGCCGAAGCGACGTCGAGCCCCATGAGGGGCGACTCGGCTGGACGAGTGGGCGGCAACGTCTCCACCACCGAGAGGTGCGGAGAAAGTGCCTGAGGTCCAGGAGACGACAGGCAGAGTGCCGCCGGTGCCGATGTCGACGCAGGGAGCCGCCAGGGGCTATGCGGGGACAAGGCAGAATGGCTCGGCGTGGGGCTGGAACGCCCATCGGTCGGAACCGACGCCGGCACGACGCCGGAGTCGAGGCATTCGGCCGGCGCCGAGGGCGAACCCGCCGGCGGAGACCCGACCTGAATGCCTACCTCCACTGTGGGACCCGAAGGCGCACCAGGGAGTGGAGGTGACCCAAAGATGGAGTGCAGAACCTGGTAATAGGCTTCCATCTGGGGCCGAGTCGCACCAGTACCCGGAAAGGGCGGGTAAAAGGAGGCCGACTCCGGGGGGCACGGCTCCGTGAAGAAGCGGGAACCATGGCCCCCACCGTCACGTGGAAGCGAGTGTGATTTGTGCTTACCTGCAGATCGACGTTCGCGGGATCGACTCCGGGAGCGGGCGCGGAGAGACGAACCCACTGAAGAACGTCGGGGAGACGCCGGGCGGGTCAACCGGGCGGCCAAGAGCTTCATCCGCCGCTCCCGTAGGGACTTCGGACGCTTCTGCCGGCAGGCGTCACACTCCTCGGAGTCGTGGTGCGACCCAAGACACCACATGCAAATGGCGTGCGGGTCCGACGCCGACATCTGACGCGAACAAGTCCCACACAATTTAAAGCCCGAAGGCATCGCACACTGTTCCCCGACGCCAACGACGTCGAAAAAAGGGCCTGAATAAAAACAGGCCAGAGGAACAGCTGAATCCCGGATCCGCGTTGTAACGCGGAAAAGAAGGAAACTGACGTCAGCGCGCCGGGAGGGTCCTATATGGCTCCACTGACGTCATGTCCGGGGACGACGTCAGGGCGGAGCCAGGCGGCGCCGCCCCCCCGGCGCGCAGAGGTACTCCTGCGCAAAATTTTCCGGATCCAGTCTGACGCCTGGGGATATTCTAAGTTAAGGAATCTGCGGCTAGATGTCTCTATCAGATAACGCCTGTAACTCACTTACCCTCTCAGCAGATGTAATCGCCACTAGAAAGGCTGTCTTGATGGTAAGCAGCCGGAGGGGAAAGTTGTGTAAAGGCTCTAAGGGAGCACACATAAGTTAAGTGAGGACCAAATTAAGGTCCCACTGCGGCATAACAAAGGGTGTGGGTGGAAACAAATGAGCCAGCCCTTTTAGAAACCTATGTACAATTGGAGACCTGAAGAGAGAGGGTTGGCCTGGCAGCTGCAAAAAAACAGACAGAGCAGAAAGATAACCCTTGAGAGTTCCCAAAGCAGAGCGCTGTTGGGCAAGGGTTAGAATGAATAGAAGGACAGTGGAAACAGAAGCAGAAAGAGGGTCAATAGACCCTTCTGTACAGTATAATAAAAATTTCTGCCAACAGCAGGCGTATACTGTCTTAGTGGAGGGCCGCCTGGCTGCCTAAATAACGTTACATACTTCAGGAGGAAGGTCAAAAGCCATCAACTGCCACCGCTCAATCTCCACGCATGGAGAGACAGAGTTGACAGGTTCGGGTGGAGAACCCTACCCTGCTTCTGCGACAGAAGATCCTCCCGAAGGGGCAGCCCGATCGGAGGATCGATGTTCATTTTCAGAAGCTCTGGATACCAGACTCTCCTTGCCCAGTCCGGAGCCACAAGGATGACTTGGGCCCGGTAGCTCCTGATCTTCTTCAGAACCCTGGGCAGGAGTGGTATGGGCGGAAAGGCGTACAGCAGGCCTGAGCTCCACTCACGACCAAAGGCGTCACCCAGCGATAGCCGCCTTGGAAACCCCAGTGCACAGTATTGCTGACACTGCGCGTTCGCTTCGGAGGCAAACAAATCTAACCAAGGTTCTCCCCACTGCTGAAAGAGACTTTTCGCCACCTCCAATTGGAGACGCCATTCGTGATCCGCTAGGCATCGACGGCTGAGTTTGTCCGCCCTGGTGTTGAGAGAACCTGCCAGGTTTGAACCACATGGGTTATGCCCTGCTGTTCCAGCCATGGCCCGAGACACAGGGCCTCTCGACAAAGGGTCCACGACCCCACCCCGCCCTGCTTGTTGCAGTAACACATGGCGGTGTTGTTGTCCGTGAACACCTGCACTAACTTCCTCTTGACAGAGGGAAGAAATGCTTTCAATGCCAATCTAATCACTCGAAGCTCCAACACATTTATGTGGAGCTGTGACTCTGCCAGAGACCAGTGTCCCCTGATCTCCACCTCTTCCAGATGGCCGCTCCATCCCAGAAGTGACGCATCTGTCACAACTGAGATCTGTTTGGGGAAGGGAGAGGGGTCTGCCATTGACCCAATCGAGGTTCTTCAACCACCACTGTAGATCTCTCGCAGTTCCTGCCGAGATATGGACCACATCGGTGAGATTTCCTCAATGCTGTGCCCATTGGAACTTCAGGTCCCACTGCAGAGCCCGCATACGCCCCCTGGCATGCTTTACCAACAGGATGCAGGAGGCCATGAAGCCCAACAGCCACAGAGTCAGTCTCACCGAAATCCAGGATAGAGGCTGAAACATAGGAATCATAACCTGAATATCTTGGACTCGCCCGAAACTGCACTGTGTCCAGAACAGCTCAGATGAAAGGGAGCGCCTGAGAAGAAGTCAGGTGTGACTTCGGCACGTTTATAGAGAATCCTAGTGAATGCAGGAGGTCCGCCATAGTCTAAAGGTGGGAGGCGACAGCCTGGGGCGAGGATGCCTTCAACAGCCAGTCGTCGAGGTACGGGAAGGCTGACACCCCTAACCTGCGCAGATGAGCTGCAACCATCACCTTGGTGAACACCCGAGGGGCACTGGTAAGGCCGAAAGGGAGCACTGTGAACTGAAAGTGCTTGTGACCTACCTTGAACCGCAGTTAACGCCTGTGGCCCGGCAGGCTGGGCATGTGAAAATACGCATCCTGCAGGTCCAACGCTACCATCCAGTCTTCTCGTTCTAGGGCAGACAAGACCTGAGCTAGAGTAAGCATCTTGAACTTCTCCTTCTTGAGGAAGAGATTGACAGTTTTAAGATCTAAAATGGGGCGCAACCCTTTGTTCTTCTTCGGAATCAGAAAGTAGCCGGAATACCAGCCACTGCCTACTTCTGAACCCGGGACCTTCTCTATAGCTCCCTTGGCCAAGAGAGCTGTAACTTCCTCCTGGAGCAATTTCAAATGATCCTCCGTCAGCCGTTCCTCATTTGGCAGAATGGGAGGAGGAAAATAAAGGACAGGCAGAGAATAGCCCTCCTAAATGATCTGCAAGACCCACTTGTCCGATGTTATGGACCTCCAGTGGGGGAGATGATGATGGATTCTCCCGCCAACTGGAGCGGTGTGGTCTTGCGGGGTCAGACTAGGAGTGCTTGGAGGCTGCGACTGCCAGGGGCAGGGTGGCCGACGACTTCTGGCTTCCATTCCTAGGTTGGAATGCACCGCATCCACGTCCCTGCACGGCTTGGGAAGCCTGCGCAGGACGGTGGCTGGGATAAGGCTGATGCGGCTGGAAACCCCTACCGTTGCCACAAAAGGGGCGAAAGGTAGACTGACCATGAGGAGTAGACCTAAGCCAGGTGTGGTGCCTCAAGGTCACTGTCGTGGAAATCGATCTGCCCAGCGAATCGGTCATATCAAAGCCACTCCTTATGGGGAATTTTTCTGCATCTCTCCCGTCCTTAACTGCTTGAGAGAGCACAGCCCGGGCCACCTCCGGGACTTGTGGCAGCACTAGTGAAACCGTCTCCCAAAGGGAGTGGGAGAAACAGCACAACAAGCATGCAGTATTCACCGACCACAATGCCAGGCTGGAGGAATAAAACATCTTCTTACCAAATTAATCCAGCCTCTTAGATTCCCTATCCAGAGGAGCGGAAGGGAATGTGCCTTGAGGATGTGGAAGCCTGCCCCACCAAGCTTTCAGGGGTGGGGTGTTGGCTGAGAAACTTTGGGTTGCCCGTAGCTGGGCGATGGCGGCGTGCAATTGTCCTATTCACAGGAGCCCCTGTACTAGGCTTGGACCACGTGCCTAGAAGGACATCAGTTAGAACCTGTTAAGAACTTAGGGATCTGGTTTGATGGCAAATTGAGCTTTGCCTGCTTTGGCATTTTGAAAGCACTGAAAAAGTTTCTGCCTTTACTCCCTCTATCCGCAAGGGAAACGGTCACTCGAGCACTCATTACCTCGCGCATTGACTATGCCAATGCATTGTATACCGGTCTGCCTGGCTATCTACTGGACAAACTTCAGGTAGTTTAAAATGCCGCAGCCAGAACCCTTCTTAACCTCCCTAAGAGAATCCGCATCAGGCAGTACCTCCGTAACTTGCACTGGGTACCGGTGAAAGCACGGGTGAAATTTAAGTCCTTGGTAATGGCACATGCTGCCCTCCATGGGTTTGGCCCGGTGTATCCAAGGAAACGTTTTCAGTTCTATGCTCCTACCAGGCAGCTTCGCTCTTCCTCAATGCTGATGGCCTGCAACCCCAGGTTCCACCTAAAACGGGTAGGGGGCAGCTCCCTTGCTTACATGGCGGCAGTGGCCTGGAACCAACTCCCTCTTGACTTTCAGGATCCTAAAAATTTCAGGAAGAGACTTAAGACTTTCCTCTTTAATTAAGCTGCTCTCTCTTTTTTTTCCTCTCTTTCCTCACTGGGCTCGCGCCGGGACACTGAGTAGCTGCGCGCATTACAAAACGCTTTAACATAACATAACATAGTGCTTCAGTAAAGGGCAAGAGGGGTTCGGAGGTGGAAGCCCCAGGTTGAAGCACTTCGGTCAGGAGATTAGTCCTGACCTGCACGGAAGGCAGCTTCAGTCCAAGGACCTCGGCTGCCCTTTTAAGCACCATGGCATAGGATGCTCCCTCCTCCGTAGCCACCGTTGGTGGAGAGAGCATGCCAGCATCTGGAGAAGTATCCAGTCCACTGGCTTCCCCAAGTTCCCCATACTAGTCCAACTGCTCTGCAGAGTCATCCTGGTGTTCCAGAGGGTCCATAGACCCCTCCCATTCCTTTCCCGAGCCGAACACATTCTCAAAGTGTTCAGGTGACAACATAGAACCAATGGGTTCAATCGGCACCAGAATCTGCATCGAGCAACGTAGTTCAGACTCCGTGTTGTTGGTGATAAGGATGGGGCTGGCACCGACTTCGGGTCCGATGCCAGAGGAGGTCACGATGGCATGACCGGCATCGAACCGGATCCCGGATCGGATCCCTGAAGCTCCACCAGCGCCGTGGCCGGATCCAACGGCATCGAACCCGGTGGGGCCCCTTACGACCCAGCAGGGACAGAAGGCTCACCAGAGGGGTCGGCCCGCTCAAATATGCGGCGCATGGCCTTGTAAAAATCTTTAATTTGAGCGGGGGTCGCTCCGGCTCCCAGAAAGGGAGGGAGGCGCGAAGTCGACGCTGGCTCTGGCTCCGCAGAACCGTGCCTAGAACGTCAGTGCTCATTACCTCTTTCGTCGACAGACGATAACCGAGGTGAAGATGAAGTCCGCTTGGACTTCTTCTTCTTGTGCCTCTTCCCTGAGTGCCCCGAAGACCTCGAGTGGGACGAAGAGAACTTTGGGCTCCCAGAGTGGTCCCGTGACCACCTCTTCTTTGATCGGGAACGGGATCTCCGGGGAGTCTCGCTTGACGGTGTCGACTGCCGCCCCGTATGGAGCCTCATAGCCCGCTCCCGCAAGGCCTTCGGAGCCATAGCCCGACAGTCGGAGCACGATTTCGAATCGTGGTCGTGCTCGAGACACCAGAGACAGATGAGGTGGGGGTCGGTAACCAACATCATGCGGTGCCTGTCACCGCATGGCTTGAACCCTGTTTTCCTCGAAGACATCCTCGCACACAAAGTGGAAAAACATTCTGAAGTCGACAAAAAGCAGAGAAAAAGCCTGTCAAAAAACAACAGAGGGGTAGCTCTTCCCGGATCGGCGCTTAACTGGCGCGGAAAGAAAAAAACTGAAGTCTGCGCGCCAGGGTGGCACTTATATAGGTACCGCAACGTCATAACCGATGCTACAGTTTTAAAATCTAAAATGGGGCTCAACCCTTTGTTCTCACGTTCTGACGTCATGCGGAGCCAAATGGAGCCATGCGAAGGCGCGTGCAAGGGGTATTGCTCAGCAAAAGTTTCCGGATCCAGCCTGAAGCCTGGGAAATTCAAAGGTAAGGAATCTGCAGCTAGAAGTCTCTATCAGATTGTAAATCCAAATTGATGGAGAAGATCTATGGTGGTTTGAGTGTGTTGTAAACACTTTTGTTGTGTGTTGGCTTTGATTATCCAATCGTCCAGATATGGGAAGACATGAATTTGTTGTCTTCTTAGATCAGCTGCTAGACATTTTGTGAACACTCTGGGTGCAGTAGTAACCCTGAATGGGAGTACTTTGAATTGATAGTGATTTCCTGCTATCACAAATATGAGATATTTGCGACGTGCTGGGTGAACAGGAATGTGGAAGTATGCGTCCTTTAAGTCCAGTGTTGACAAAGTCGCCTTGTTGTAAAAATGGAAGTATTTGCTGAAGCGTGACCATATGGAAGTGTTCTGATGGTATGTATAGGTTTAGCAGTCTGAGATATAATATTGGTTGTAGGAACTGTCCTTTTGGGAATAAGGAAGTAAAGTGAGTAAACTCCCAAACCTTGATGTTGTATTGGAACTGGTTCTATAGCTCCTTTTGTTAGAAGAGCTTGTACTTCTTGTTTGAGGAGCTGTTGGTGTTGTAATGAAAGTTTGTGATTTAGAGGTGGAATATTGGGAGGATTGCTGGTAAGCGCCAGGCAATAACAATGTTGGATAATGTCTAATACCCATTTGTCTGACATTATTGATTGCCAAATGGGAAAAAATTGTAGTAGTCTTCTCTCTACAGGTGTAAGATGGTCGGGGGAATGATCGGGAAGTCACTGTTTGTTGGGAGATGAAGAGGTACATGTTGGTGTACCTTTAGCTCTGCCTTTAAAATTGTTCCCTCTATATCCGCTTTTATAGAAGCCTCTAGATGGAGAGGGTTGTGCGTTTGATTTGTCTGAGGACATATTAGGATCTGAGGAATTACTTTTGGATCCTCCTGTATAGAATGAACGTCGAAAGGAGCCTCTACTGGATGGTGACTGAAGTGCTCCCATTGACTTTGCCACTTCTGTATCCTTTTTCATTTTCTCAGTGACTCATCTACTTGAGGTCCAAAAAGATGTTGTTTATCAAAGGGAGCATTGAAAATAGTCTGTTGTACTTCTGGTTTAAAACCAGAAATTCTCAGCCACGCATGTCTCCTAAGAAAAATGCTGGTATTAATTCCCCTTGCTGCATTATCAGCAGCATCTAGTGCACATCTAATAGATGAATTAGATATTAATTTTCCTTCTTGCACTAATTCTTGTCCTTTTTTCTTATTTTCTTCTGGGAGGTATTGGAGTAGTTCCTCCGTTTTGTCCCAGTGGGCCCTATCATACCTAGCTGTGTGTTGACTATACGCCAATGGTTGGCGGATTGTGCAGCTACTCTTTTCCCCGATGCTTCTATTAATTTAGACTCTTTGTCTGGAGGTGGTGCATCTGCTGAAGTCTGAGTTTGCTCTTTTCCGAGCATTGGATACAACAAAGGAATCTAAAGGTAACTGCCCCCTAATAAAAATTGGGTCAGATGGTGGAGGTTTGTATTTTTTGTCAACCCTTGGTGTTATTATACGCGCCCGTACAGGGTCCTTAAAAAGGTCATCAGCATGGCGCATCATGCCTTTTAACATGGGTAAAGATAGAGTTGTTCTAGGTGTATTTCCTAAAGTTTCAAATAAAAAGTCCTCCTCTAAAGATTCCTTCTGTAATGTAACTCGATGGTATGAAGCTGCCCTGGAAATTAACTCCTGGTATGATGTGTTGTCATCAGGAGGTGATGGTTTTGCAGGGTATAAGTCAGGATTATTATCTATAGGTGGATCAATATTGTAATCATTCCATGGATCTATTGGTGGGGGACTATTGTCATCCCCATCTTCTATGTCAGGCTGTGTATGCGGAGAACCCTGTGGTGTAATGTCTAATGGGTTTGAGCATGGTAATGGTGAGGATGGTGGAGGGGATTGAGGGATAGGGTGAAAAGGGCTTGTAGCAATGTCCTTTTTTAGAAGGATTTTGTAGGTTATTTCCTCCTTAGGAATTTTCCTTTTGGAAGATGTTATCGATTTTGCCAATACGTGTCCAGTGTCTGGATTAATGTAAATTTTCTTTTGCTTAGGATTCAGTTTTTCCTGCATAGTTTCCAGGATTGGTTCTGGAGGCTTTTGAAGAGCATCCTATGATTTCGATGCCAAAATATTCGGTGCCGAACTGGACCGGTCTTTTTTATCCTTTGGATCTGAAAGTTTTGGTATCGAAGGTGTTTTGTCTTGGCTCAAGCCCAAGCCGGAAGGCTTGGTGTGCTGCTTCGGTGCTGAGCCCGAGGGTGGGGTGTTGGAAGCAGTATCTCGGTGCCGACCATGGCCAGAAGGCAATGGTGGCCCAGAAGCCTTTTGTTTGGTGGAAGCAAGTTTAGTGGGCAGAGGGGCTTTGTTACTCATGGCACACTGTCCAGCAGGAACGTCTTCGGACTCAAGCTCGATTTCTAGTTCGGAATCCGTATCTTGGATGGAGAGAGCCTGCTCCTCTTCCGCTGCTGACGCTTCCATCTCCTCCTGCTCGGTATCTTTTCCGAAGATATCCGGGGTGTGTTCTGCTGCTGCATGTCCCTTCGTCGAGACAGACAGTCTTTTTCAATCTGAACGACCGACAAGCGTCGCAATCTTCTTCCTTGTGCTCCGGTGAGAGGTACAAGTTGCAGACTTTATGCAGATCGGTGCGTGGATATTTGGAGTGTCACCGAGGACAGAATTGGAACAGAGTCTGTTCCATCGGCAGAAGACTGGATGATGTGTAACGGAGTGGAAGTAAACCGACATGGCTAGGTCCGAAGGCCTCCAGTGATGCCTTCTCGATCGAAGATAGAGAGTTTTCCGATTTTTTTCGACACACGGAGGATGATGAATGCGTACGAAACAATACCGATGAGGGTACAGTGGACTGCGCACCAAGAGGACCCCGAAGAACGGTTTCGAACCGGAGCACAGCAAACCACGTCCGAACCCGATGGCGGAAAGAAAACAATCTAACAATGGAGTCAATGCCCATGCGCACTATCACTGATAGGAGCAGTCACCTTACCTCTTGACTGGAAAAGACTTCTTCGAAGAAAAACAACCTGCAAACATCCGGACCCAACACTAGAAGGTAGGAGTATGCAAAGCATGTGTATCTACAGCACACATGCCTCGAACATACATATATAAACCTTGTTTCACAAAGTTAAACATTTGCTGTGTTTGGGAGCACAAGTTTTGTAAGTAGTACATACATCCTGTTTTCCTGGACATGGGTATTTGTCACTTTGTGCAAGTGTAGGAAAAACTGCATTGGCAGTTGTGCAACCACCTTTTAATGTAGAAAAACACATTCACATAACATGTCCATGTTAATTATGGGAAACTTCCTCAAAGACGAAAAATCCATTTTGGAATCCAATGTTTTTATTTAGGGTGTAAGAGGAATTCTTGAACACGACTTGTGATTTCGTAGTACAAAAGTAGAGAAAGTTATTTTGGTAGTGGTGGAACTACCTTCTTCATGGATAAAGGCATATTCTCAAAATGTGCCAATGTTAACTACAATGGTCTTTGACAACTTTGAAGATTCTGTTGTTTGAAGGCCAAATGGGTTCCTGAAATGAGCGGATAGGCTCATTGTGTAAGAGTAGAGAATGTTGCTTTGGCTGACCTACATCTGAAATTCTAGAGAGGAATAAATACCTCAAAACACCAATATTAATTATGGGAGTCTTTCACAAAGTAGAAAAAAACGTTTTTGGAGAGCCCACATGTTTGTCAGTGTAT
The DNA here is from genome assembly GCA_963921515.1 of Calotriton arnoldi. Taxonomy (NCBI): domain Eukaryota; kingdom Metazoa; phylum Chordata; class Amphibia; order Caudata; family Salamandridae; genus Calotriton; species Calotriton arnoldi. The sequence goes on along the minus strand of CAWUFW010001544.1, from coordinate 2,308,916 downwards.
TGTGTTATACAGCTGGTCTTCATCAAAGAGGCTGGTGAATCCTTTGTTCCAGAATATAGACACTTGGATAGTCGTGCAACAGCTTTTTCATGGGAAAAAACCCTCAGAATGTGTCCCTGTTAAAGATAAGATTCCTGCACACAGTTGAAAAACACTTCTTCAGGAATGGGCATTTTTTAATGTAGGGCATTTAACTCTTATTTCAAAATTGGCCTGGTGGTCTCTTTGTGTAGGAGTAGAGAAAATCACTTTGACAGTTCTGCAACTACATTTATCATGAGAAAACAGACATTCTAAAAAATAAGCACAAGTTGAATATAGCAACCTTTCATAAGGTTGAATTATTGACTGAGTTTAGGAGCACAGATTTTGAACATGGGTCTTACAAAGATATTTTTTGAATGGTGCTAGGTCACCCTTAATGGAAAAGCAGACAAAGTCACATTGGCAGGAACACAATTGTCTTTTTTATTGAAAAAGTCACATTATTGAAATGTGTCCATATTAAGTATAGAGATATTTTACAAAATTTATAAAACCTATTTTTGTAGCCCGAATTTTGTCCTTATTGAATAGACTTTCTATTATTTACTGCAATGTGGTTCTAGTCCTGTAGCCAATGTTTAGGACACAATATTTATATCAGATGATATTCTGACAATAATATGCTTGTACCATGCCCTATAAGTCAAAGAGCAAGGAGGTGATCCCTGTATTTTGACCCGTTTAAATCTAAAGCACTCAGAGTGTTCTATTTAATACTATTCATGTTATTGGGATTATGTTTTAATAGTCCCTGTAAAACTTTACTAAACCCAACTACTTACAGGATTAACTATACATCCTACACCAAAGCAGAAAGATATCATTCACCTCCAGGTTAAGATGGAAATGCATTATTTTTTCTGTGTTGCCATTAATAAAGCTCACACCAGGAAGGTATGCAAACATATAAAATCATGTATCCATCCATTTATAATGAAAAATAGTGAAAAAGGTGAACAAAATTAGAAAACTATACAGATGCAGATGTCACCAGACCACTGTAGAACTATACATTGTCCCACGACTGAACACTTTCTCTGTTTCATTGTTAAGGTACAAGATAACCACTTAAAGACAGGATCCATACAAATATCTGTCATTAATGTATATGTTTGAGGCAAAAAGACAGATTGTGATGAGTTCCATAGAATGTTTTAAGGGATGAAAGATCTTTGAAGACTGCATACGATCCTAGAAGAATCGGACCCATTTCATTTAATCATGATGGTGACCACTTTTGTATTATTTTTTTTTTTTTACCATTTACTCTTAGTAAATAATTTATTTGTACATGGTTGATTAAAACCTTTACAAAACAATTAAAACATTGCAAAAAATTAACTTTATACGACTTTCTAAAATTTAAAAATTTACTTAATATCTATTTATGGCCATCATTGTAATTAAAAGTTTGTGGCTTCAGGACACCGTCTCGGAAGTATTCGGTCTGGCTTTTATTAATCCGCAGTCAACATGTTCTTCTGTCTTTTTGCTACTAGTTCAAAAAACTTTGTGACCCGACAGTTTAATTTTGTTTTGGTAGGGTTAAAGCACAGTTTGACCGCCTGCCTGCATGTGCGAACACCATATAGTTTAAACGATGGACGTAATAAATTGTACCTCAGGTCCTTTAATTTGGGGCAAATACAGATTACATGAATGATATCTTCTTTGCCAGATTTGCACAAGCGACAATGTTGCGGGAGTTTTTCTTACCCAAGGCGGCAGATGAGGGGCAGCTGGAATTACACCAAGGCGTAATTTTAAAAACTTTTCTTTTGTCTTTAGATTCATTCCAATGTTAAGATACACTTGAGGTTGCAGTGTTACATAGTCGCTGAGTGTAATCCAGCCGTGCGCTCTTTTGGATAATGTCACCTTATCCTCAATAGAGGAAATAATACGTGCTGATTTTTTCGCAACTTTTTTAAAAGACAAGAGATCAGTAAGGGTGCCCCAGAGGTCTAACAGTCCCAAGGTTTGGAGTGAGTCAAATAAGTAATCTCTTGCAGAGGATGTTCGATGGCGGAGCAGCTCTTCCCATAAATTTGAATTTAAAGAACCAACCTCAGCGCTGCGAATCTTGTGCCAAGTAGTGACATACATGCTCCGTCTTTCCAGTGTTTGTTTTAACAGACCAAATTCAAGCCGAATTTGCGCTGGAGAAACGTATCTTGGCAGGTTGAAGATTGCCCTGTATGAGTTTGCTATCACTATATCCAATAGCGCAGCATCCTTTCCTTGAAGGGGTTCACTCCCATATGTAAGGGTCGGCTGTAGCTTTGCTCGCAGGACCTGGAGCAAGGGGTTAAGCGTTAAGTCAGGAAGCTTGACCTTTAAAGATTTTATCGCCAAACAAGTCACAGTTCCCTTCCCTCGCAAGGACTCTAGTTGTTGTTTGAACGAGTTCTTATGGTCCAAGATTACTCCCAGGTATTTATAGGTAGTTACGAGATCCAGCCCTTGTCCATTTAGATGCCAATTGTTTTTCCTTTTTTCCGATAATTCACTGTCATGACTTTAGATTTGGCAAAATTTATTTGCAAGCAGTTCCTTTCCGAAAAGGTGTGGGTTACATTCAAAAGATGTTGGAGGCCAATCGGAGTCCGACTGATTAAGACCAGATCGTCTGCGTACAACAGATTGGACAACTGAGTTTTCCCTAGTTTTGGTGCATGGCAGGGACACTTATCGAGTTCTCCTGACAGGTCTGCAAGAAAAAGGTTAAATAAAAATGGAGCTAGAACACAGCCCTGTTTTAACCCTTTTCTTGTTGGAATCGATTTAGAGAGATGTGTTCCTGCTCCTAATTTAACCTTGATCCAGGTGTTTGTGTGCAGTAATATCAGTTGGTCCAAGAGTCGCTTTCGGTATACCCCAATTTTCCAGTTTCCTCCAGAGTTTATTTCGATCGACGTGATCAAAAGCGGCAGTATAATCAATGAAACACAGGAAAAGGGGAGTTTTGGTCTCTTTTGCTGCATCCATCAGCATGGTCAATTCCATGATGTTTGTAACGGTCCCTTGACCCTGGCAGAAGCCCGTTTGATTAATAGGGAGGATGGAATTTTCGGACGGCCATGTTGTTAACTCCTTCAATATGGTTCCTGCATAATACTTGGCCTCCACGTCTATAAGAGCGATAAGCCGGTAATTATTTGGAAGTTTCCTGCTGCCCTGTTTAAAAATTGGGCTTAATACTGATCCAAACCAGGACTCCGGTAGTGTCAATGTGTCCTTTATGTTTTTAAAAACCGGTGTTAGTGCTACACTCCAAAATTCAGCATCTGATTTATATAACATTGGTGGGATGCCGTTTGGACCAGGGGCACCTGTTGGTCTGCCCCTAGCTATTTGCCTCTTGATTTCCGCTGATGTGTAAGTAGAGTGTTCAATCTCAACAGAGGCAGTAGAACTTAAATCTAACTTTAATTTACCTACACAAGGAGATGACGTAGTTCCTCTTGGGTCTGAGTCTTGAAAAGTTACCATTGTACCGCAGTTGCTTGTTTTTTCTCTACAAACTACTTTACTGGGCCCTTTTGTCCCTACTTCATCAAGACGTTCCCCGTTGTCAGCGAATGTGTTGTTAAAATGCTTGAAGAGGTAATTTGTCCATGCTTCCTCCGTTATATTAGAATTTAGGCCAAGATGGTCTGGATTCTTTAATCTTTTGATCATATGCCAAAACCTTGAACTGTTTTTCCGTTTAACTTCATAAAGGAGCTTGGCCCATAAATCTTCATTTTTTCGCATCTTTTTTCCCATTTCATCCTTTTTAGCAGTTGTTTTGCTTCCCGTAAAACTTTTTGTAAGTCTTGATTTAATGGATCTTTCCTCATCTGTCTCAATGTTCGGTTTATAATCTGCTTTTGGATTTTCATTTCTGGAGTGGGTTGCGTTTTGGTCGATGCTCCCGTTTGATGTATTAATCTATTTGATGATCCTTTCAGTAATTTCTCATCGACTGCTAGGATGAAGTTTTGCCATGCTTCTACCGGTTTTGTCGTGAGATTTTCCGCTTGAATGTAAAGAGTTTTTGCCTTAAGGCATATAGTGCTGATATTACTGGGATTGCATCGAAGCCGCTTTAGATTTGCGGCTACTTTAATATTAATACCTATAAATGGTTCGATCTTAAGAAGTGAGTTGACTTTTATTGTTACTTCTTGAGGCAAGTGGTCGCTATGTTCGCTGGTCCCAATCTTAAACGCCATTACGGTACCAAGCATATTTAGGGATGTAAATGTATAATCCAAATGAGAAGATTGCTGTTTTGAATGAAACGTTGCGATTGGTGGGTCATCCTCCGGGAAACGCCCGTTTAAGGCTCTTAAGTTAAGATGTTCTAACTGCCGTAATAGGTGATTTGAGCAATTTGTGGATTTCTTAATGTTTGGGAAGCCCTGGCTTGGCACTTCCCATGCAACATTAAGTTCTTGGTCAAGGGCATCACCTTCCCCAGAGCTAAAGAGATACATGTTAAAATCGCCTGCTAGAATAATATAGTCAGAATCCTCTTAATCCATTATCTTTTTGTGGCTTCAGTCAGTTCTTTGGCAGCTTTCCGTTTCCATTTGGGATGGATGTAAGCGTTAATTACTATAACTTCTTGACACTGGCTGTTTAGCCAGAGTACGATCTTTACCGCCTGCATAACGCTTGGGGGTGTTATTTGAGATGCTATTGCTGAGATCTCTCCTATAGTTACTATGGAGGCCATAATCATTAAGCCCCCTGATCGGCGACCAAAATCGGAACACTTTTTTGCCGGAATGCAACAAGATGTATATCCTTGGAGTTCAAAGGCCTTTTCCTCCCAGGTCTCTTGCAGCAGTAACAAATCAAATGAATTTAAATATTGTAAGAACTCCGGATCCTCACTTTTACTAGCTAGACCGTTTATGTTCCAAATGCATATCTTAATTTGTCTGGAGTTGTCCAAGGCATGATTGAGGTTGCTCTCCCTTTGTCAATTTGTATGGTCTGCTATGTTAATGGTGCGCTGAATTTGCCTCCAGTTTTGTGAGGCAGTTGGCCAAATGTGACGTAGATCCCTAGAGTCTTGTGCTGGTAAAAAGATCTTTGTATCTTGGGTGTATGCTCTTGGCGAGGTACTCCTTGCTCCCTTTAATACTGAATTGATGTTTTTCCGTATGGGTGTCCCAGTAGGGGGTAAAAAGGTGTCGGATAGGGAGGTAACTTTTCCTTTTCAAGTTTTATCCCCCATTGCTTAAACATAATCACTTCTTTCATGATTTTTTTGGCTGTCTCTGCGGAGTTCCAGGTTGCTTTGGTTATTTCCGAACATTGCGAGTTGTTGTTTAGCTGGAACTCTATTCGGAGAAGATCAGAGGAGCCAATATTTTCTAGGTTTGTAATCGAATGTAAAAGCCGCAGTATATTTCCTCTGTTCAATATGTCATCACTGCCACGAGATGTATATTCTGGAATGAAGAGAATAGTGGCCATGCTATCCCCGTGTTGTACTGCAGCTTGCTTTGCTCGAGATCCCTCGTTTCCGGTATGACCGGGCTGTGGAGAGCGACTTAAACTGCCGCTTGTGGGGGAAGTTTGTTGTGTTCTGTGCTGCCCTTCTCTCCGTAAGTCCTTTGTAATGTTTATTGTTCCCCCTGTTTGCTTCTGTGATAACTCTGCGTTGCTGGTCTGAGTATTGTCGCTGATTTCTATGGTTTGAGTTTGTTCAGTTTTAATGGTCCTTATTAAGTCAAAATTATATACAGTTTGAGTTGTTTTTGTTTGAGGAAGTCCCGGCTTACTTCCAAAAAGTGGAGATTTATGAGATTTATCTCTAGATGGTGTGCTCAAAGCCACTGGCGGCTTGGCAATAAATGTCAGGGGTGGATTCTCCAAGTCTTCAGGCAAAAGCGAGAGCGTAAGTTGATTTACGTGTTCGACTTTTGGACTGTGAACGATTGCTGTTGGGGACAAATATAATGGTAGTTCCTTACGAGATCTTCCGCTGGTTGGAAGCCTGTTTCTTCCCTTCCTTTTTTTCTTCCTCCGAGTTTTACAAAAACTCTGGGCGTTGGTTGGTACACAGTCAGCTGTAGTTGTACAAGCTGCTGATAAATGAGCCGTGAGTTCAGCTTCCCTATTCTCTGATGTTAGTAATAGGCCGTCCCTACCTATCATATTCAAATTGCTGTTTACTGTCCGTGCTACTTTTAATTGGTCCGTAGGGCTTTTTGGTGGTCTGGAGAGTTCAGTGTTCTTTGCAGAAGTCTGTAAAATGGTTGTTTTTAGGTCTACTATTAGATCCCCTATCATGGATGGTAGGGTTAGTAACTTGTCTACGATCGGTTCACAGGAGCATGATGATGGTATTGCTTGGACCACATAAGCTGATTCCTGTCCTCTCTTTATGAGGCCATTAAGTTCTAATATTTTCGAGTCTATTCCTGAGATGGAATCAGCCATTGTCTGTAAGACGGTAAGTTGCAGATCCATTTTGTGAGATTGAAATTGTAATGCTGCAGCTGAATCTTGCAGGGTGTTTAGGATTGTTACCCATAATGATTCCGGGATTGGGCTTCCAATGTTGTTACTTTTCTCCAGTCTTGTAGAGTTATTTGCTTCTATTGGTGAGTTTGAATGAACTGGTTTCAGGTTGTAAGAGGCTACTAGTTCTTCCCATTCCTGGGTAGCTATAAAAGTCATATCGTTATTTGTTGAGTGGGAGTCGCTGAAAGGTAACAGAGTGCGACGCTCAAAGGGCATATGTGCTGTTGGACTATTATGTATTAATGATTGCTCCCAGGTATCTACTTGAGTTGTTTCGAATGGTTTTGTTTGAATTGGAGAACTATTTTTTAATTGTGGGAATAAATCTTGTTGTTTTCCGTCCTTGAGGTCCTGTGCGTTAACTGCAGCTGATCGGTCTACTTGGGTTGTTTGAGTTGCCTTCTTTCGGATGGGAAAGCTGTTATTTAATTGAGAAGATAGATCTTGTACTTTTCCGTCATGGTTATCTTGAACCTTAATTTTGACTGGTGAATCTGAGCTCTCTGTGTATAAGGTGCTGATTTGACTTAAATTTGTCTCAACTCCACTGGCTGAGTGGGAATAAGGATGGGAGTGTTTCACCAACTCTGAGAATTTATCCATCTTCGGCGAGCTCAACAAGCTATTTTTTTTACGGTGATTTTTCCAGAACAGGGCGAACCCGGAGCAACCCTGCTTTGACTATTTGCTCCTTTAGCTGCTAAATTGATACAATCACCCACTCCCCTGGTTCCGGTTGATGTTGTTGTTGTCACTTCGGTTGTTTTCCCAGGAGGGGTTGACAATTCGTCCCTATAGACTGTGGGGTCACAACTGGATTAATATAGAGAGGACTGCAGTCAGTTTTACTTAATAGGAGCGGTGTTTGCAGCCCTTTTATATTCCCAGTCTTGGAGTAAATTGCCGTCCCTGGGTCCTTCAGAAAAGAGAATTTTGTGTATATCTTTGGCTGGTAGGTACATATTTTTTTCCTCACAGACATTCCTTTAATGGTTATAAGATCATTTGAGACCTTTAACGTTGTATGAGACAATGGCCGCTGTGGCGATAACTGCAGTGTCTGTGGTGCCATTGGCAGCTGGGGGGCAGCTGAAAGGGCAGTAACTGCATGCCGTCGCCGAGGCCAACTGCAACCGGAATGTCAGTAGTCACCAACCCACAAATATTACCACAAATAATATGCTCCTCAGATGGATTTAAGAGAGTGCTCCACCTCTGTCCAGGTGGTGTAAGAACTTTTGCCATTGTTTTTATAGTTATAATTTCGCTTGTGGTTACAATTGGAGTTGCAATTGAACTTATGGTGGCCTTGTTAGATTCTTCCTTGTAGGCGTTATAGGTTTTGAGGGTTTTGTCTCGAGATTTAGTTGGTTGTGGTGTCGTTGCAGGTTCCAAGTCAAGTTTCCTTTTTTTTGACTTTGACTTGTTTTTTGGTTCAAGCAAAAGGTGTCTGACTTTGCCAGATCTCATTCCTCCTTTCTTAGTAGATGCTTTTATTTGAATTTTATTTATATTTCGTCTATGACCGTCTGTGCCCTGGGCCCTGTGTTATGTCCGGCCAGGTACTGCGTAGAAAACACAGAAGCACAAGGTGCACAAGAGAGGAGTAGGAATAAAATAATGAGGCAAGTTCAACAGCAATACAATACGATGATGCGCGGTGATGCACGGTGTTGCAGCACCGAAACGGGACGGGACGGGAGAGCAGGGCACTCTAGGTGCTACAGGCTACGGGCTGCTCCCAACATAGCTGGGCCGCCTCCGCAGCGCACCTTGGTACAACACTTCAGGCTGTCTCTAACGTCAACCTTGCTCTCCCGCTTTTACCGCTTATTACCTCTGCTTTCAATATCTTTCAGTATCACGTTCAACGGGCTCCCGGACTCCCAGGCTCCAGACCGCTCAACTCCTTGGAACCTCGGCTCACCGCTGAAGGCTTGTAGCTCCCGGAGACGGCTCCTCACCTCCACCGTCCGCCCAGCACAAAACACAGAACTCCGCCTCCGACAAGCGTTAGGTGAAGGAAATGAAGGATTGACGGAGCTGAGTGCCCTCCAGCAGCAGCCTGTGGCTCTCGCGGCTCTCAGGGGGGCTCCCGCGACTCTCCTACCGCTCCCGCGGCTCTCGTGACTCTCCTACCGCTCCCGCGGCTCTCGTGACTCTCCTACCGCTCCCGCGGCTCTCCTACCGCTCCCGCGGCTCTCGCGGAGCTCCCGCGACTCTCCTATCGCTCCTGGGGCTCCCGCGGCTCAGCTCAGCCGCCAAGCCTCTCTCTGCAGCACTCTCTCAGCTGCGCTGCCTCTCGCTGCCTCTCGCTCTCCGACCCGGAACAGGAACAGCAAGGAATCACTGCACTTTTGTATTAGGTGTTCTGGTATATTCTGATGCAGGAATTTGGTTTGCATTAAGGCCATCTTAGGTAAGGTTGTTGAATCCAAGCATTTAGGTCTGGAAATAATTAATGGGGAAAATTAGACAAACATTTAAAAAAAATCTTACACATTGTTCCTAAATGAGTCCTGGATCTTCTGAATTATTCTGTTTTGCTTACTGAGTGAACTGGATTCATATTTTAAAACTGTTTTCATAAGATTGAATATATTATTTAATGAATGATTGTTTATCAGCGTATATTAATGATTACATTTATGTGATCTCAGTGCTCTATTTCCAATGTGAATGTTTAAAAAAAAATTTGTCCAATTGTTTTTTGCATTATTTTTCTGCGCTGATTAGGATTGCGCTCACATGCTGTTTTTGAAGCATCTCAGTACTTGCCACATATACTGCAATTTTATGGAATACCTTGGTTTAGTGAGTTTAAGCATGTTTATATTTTCTTTACACTGGCCATCTCATCTCAGAAAAAATAATTTTTAACTGTCCGCAGTTGGTACCATGTCAAACAATTGGAAGATCAAGACAGTTGTGTTTAGTGATAGGAAGATAACTGGTGGCAATATCTTTACATCCATATGGAAAATAATTTATTTCAGCTTTTATTGCCAGTCTGCCTGTTTCCCCAACAACCGTGGATTGAGAAATGGGCAATTGTCTCAGTAACAGTGCTGAATGTACTTTCAATAAGTTAAAAATGCTCTTGTTCTGTTTTTAAGAAGAGGGGGAGACTCATAGGACTAATTGGGAGGCAAAACAGTGCTCCTCTTGATAAGCACATCAACATGAAACAATGGTGTGGACAATTATATTTTAACATAAATGTTAATCAATGGTAAGACCTATGATATATGTTTGACAATTTGTATTTCTGTGTGATTTTTAAATATTTAAAAATGCTGTAGAAATAAATATATGGTGCCAGTCGTAAGAAGTCAAACTCAGTTTATTATTACATAATCAAAACCTTTGACTTAAGCCTTACAAATTTTTTATTTGTCAGAACTGCAATGTTGAAGGTTCTCACACTCAAGTACAATAATACAATTTCACTTCCACTGAATTAGTTTACATGTCTCTCTAAAATATTTCTCTCCCAAAAGTAAAAAATACACAAATGACAATCACTGTAAACCTGCATAAGCTTACTGAAATAATTAAATAAATTAATGAAAAGGAGAAAGTAAAAAGAAACAATTAAGACAAATGTTTCCTCAAGTTCTTTCCTGTGGCTCCTACTGGCCAAAAAGCATATGCTGTCTTCTTTTGATTGCAACAATTCGATTGTGTATGTAATTTTTCACCGCTCTCCAATCTCTTCCAAAGTCTGTAAGTACGGGGCAGGCAGTAATGCATTTTTCGCAGTCAGATTTCCCAGGAACTTTCATTTTTTTAATGAATGCGTACATGAATGATTCAACTGCTTCTTTTTCTGTATGAGACCAAGGTTGTCTTATATACTTCCCTGTGTTAGAAAAATAGTAAGAATTTAATAAAATCTTTAATGCTAATGTGTTGCAAGTAAGCTGAAATCAGAATGATTTGTAAAAATGTGCTGAAAATGGTCTTATCTCCCAATTTACCGCTGTTCACGAGCTCCACTCAAGACATGAGCCTAATACCATATGAAAAGAGAACCCCAATTTTATATTTACAATCATATATTCTAGCACTAGTAACATATCATTGACTAATATGCAGTGCACCTTTGTCTAACCATTGTATTGATTTTTGCCAGTGTTATTCAACATTAGTTAGAGGGGGGTTAATGTGTGCCATATTTTCAAGATGCCGCAGCACATATTTTCAAGATAAGCATGGGCTTTGTAGTTTATTCTCAATTAGATTCGTTGAATGCAAATTTCAACCACTCCTCTTAATAAAATCTTGACACCCATGGGTTTGACAGCTCTGACATATGTTGCATGTACAATTAAATCTATACTGCTGGGCTAACGCAGAGAAAAATAATCAGAAAGAATACATTTATTAATGCTAGCAGTAATTGTATTATGTTGGAAAGGTTCTTTACGGATAGAATACTGTCCAACATTGATGGCATTTACTTCTCCAAAAAGATATTGTGGCTGACCTTGTGCTAAAATGGGCAACCTCCATAACCATCTTCTGCTTCAGGGTGCTTGGGTTTGTGGGTTCACTAAACTCATAGGCCTAGATTAACCAATCTTGTGTGTAGCGCTCTAAACAATACCAAAGCTGCATTCAGTGATAAATTGAATAGTGTCCGATTTACAGCATGCCACTTGCTGATGATGTTATCAGTCTGGCATGCTTAAAAAAGCATGCAACACTAAGCATTGTACTATGGAATAAAGGTAAGATAACACTGTCTATTGTGAGTTTGTGCTTCAGGACATATTTCAATGGGTGGACACCCATGCATGGACACCCACGCAAGACGTGATTTCACACAAGTTACGTTTTACATGCGGGAATATCACAAAATATTCTGTGTGCCTCCCTGGCCCAGGTTGTGACCAAGTGGCGCAAAAGGCACCATTGATCAACAATGTTCACTAAAGCTATTTAATTTTGCACATTTAGTCAACATGTGGAGGAACAAAATTGTTTTATACTGTAAAGGGCCATGCTCCTTGCAAGAAACGAAAAAGTGGGGTTGAAGGGCAAAAGACAACAAACACCCTAGGATTTGGCACAGGGCCAGATTTGTTAAAATAGCACAATATGGCTTTGTCTCAAACCCCTAAGCCAAACGAAACCATATGCAAATAAAGGCACAGGGGCTAAAGTCGTGCTGGCCGAGTTGGACCAGCCCAACCTACTTGGAGAATTCTGCTGATTCTGCATTTTTTTAACCAATGCTGTTTAAGTCGAATTAGATGGAACTGCTTATGGAAATAAATTATAGGTGCTCTGCCAAGCCATAGTTGTCATAAAGACTGGTTGTAACATTTTTATTTTCCTGCAACAAGCTCTCACAGCCCAAATGTTCTCACAGCACATGGGGGATATTTAAGCCGTTTTCCTCTCTTAACCTGCCATGCTCTGCCTGCTGACCCAGGATAGGAAAAATGCTAATGAGAATGGCATCAGAAGGGATGCCCTAAATAGGGTAGCCATCGTGCCCTTAGAGGGTGATCTGATGATGGAGCTGCCAGCAGCTTTGTATTCAGAAATACAGGACACTAACTACTTATATATAGGGGGTACAATAAACAAAAGATTTTCATTATAACCAGCGTCCCTGCAAATTATTTTCATGTGTATTCTTTCTGCTTAAATTTATCTCATGTGGGGATCCTGAAAATCAGCCAAGGATGCCAGCCACTTGGAAGTACATTGGACACCCTTACTGTAAATAGTCTGATAAGGTAAATATTTTATTATATCTTTTGCTCTAATGTTTTTCACATACCGGTTGAAGAAATCCTGGCATGTTTGAACACAGACTTTTCAAGATGATTCCAAGCAGTTTGTTCTTTGTTAGGGTCCACTTGATAATTACATCTATTTGCTTCATCATCAGATCTTGACTCTTCAGATTCAGACTTGGAATCTTCAGATATAGCTAAAAGATAGACATAAATAAATATAATTACACAAACAAAAGAGGAATATATATTTGCTTGTGTGTAGAGAATGATGAAGCGGTGTTCTTTTAAATAGTTTTACACTTTGACTAGAATTGTGTACTTAGAACCCCCTTCAAAATGTGTCAGTAAAAGATACCGAAACTATTTCTGAAACTGTTTCTCACCTGCATCCGGATCAATCTCATCAAGTTTTTTTCCTTTGAAAAGATGCATTCCTTTTTCTACTGCATGGAGGATTTGGCAGACCTTTGCCATTTGCAAAGTATCCTCTGGGAGCCTGTAAAACTCTTGGTCGACTTTTAGTTCATGCCCCAAAAAACCTGCAAGTTCTTCAATTTTAGCAGATTTTAAATCAATTAACTGTGAAACAGTAGCCACATGCTTCCTTAATCGGGTGGATGTTATATATTCGGGATTCTTTGCACCACAGCTATGTGTAAATTGTCTCAGACAATCACTCCCTCTTATATTTTCCATGGAACTAAAATATGGCCTTGCAAAAACATATGTGTTGTGCTCGTTGATGCCAACATTTTGTCTGTTGGCAATTAGAGCATCAATTGAATGCTTCATGTTTTTAGTGAGGAGAATTGGAACTTTCCTTCCTCCTTTACCTCTTATTTCAATTCTGATCAACCGGTAACAAATCTTCTCCAGTTCGGTTAGACTTTTTAAAATATCATCCTGCATAGGGGATTCATCTTTTTCTTTGTAACTTTTCACCAGAAGTCGTGAAGCTTCACCTTCTCGTCTTCTGTTAAACAGAATAATTTGTGCCAATGTCACCTGACCTAATTTGTACCAAGACTCCACATTTGGATTTTTAATCAATTCTTTTTTGCTATCCTGCTCAAGGAATTTAAGAAAAATGTGCAATTTATGTATGTCTTCTGTTAATGATAGCATTTGAGGCTTGTACCACTTCTGCTGATATAAAGTTTTCAATGCAGGTGCTGAAAAGTGCATTGCCCACTCAAATTGAAGAAGTTGTTTGAACTGTTTCGCTCGTGTGTTTAATTCTACATCTTTGTTTCTCAGTGCATCCCCTTCCATAATTGAAGTGATCTTTAATAATGTATGCCGTAATTTTATTGCAGTTGATGGAACTGCATATTGGTTTTTCTCTTCGCTGAAGCCAGTCATTGACTTAACAGCTTTAATTACTTCATTGAACTTCTTTGGATTTACAAAATCATTAACAGAAGTGATGGTGTGGTCATTTTTACGTACTTCCAGGAGCAGTCTAGCTAGTTCTCTCATTTTATATCTTATATCTGCATGTTGATGAGTAACTTCACCTTTTTGTAAATAAAGCCTTTCACCAAGTTTTACAATGAGGGGGTCAATTCGCACAATTGCTGAAATGTCATCATGTACCATTTTCCTCATGACATTTGCCATACTCTTTTCCAAGAATAGACCAGTGGGTAATATTAAGGCTGCCTCTGCTTGGACTCTCTTTTTTCCAGAGCATTTATTTTCCTCCTTTTGTGGGCATTTTCTTTTGTGTCTCCATAAATCCTTTTTTACAAAAAGTGCAAGACAATGTGCAGATGGCAAATAATTGTTTGCAGAAGACTGACCACAAGGCCGACGCTTTGTTACTATTTGGCCGTCTCCAGTTCTATAAATTTTTGAATTGTATTGGAAATCTCCTTGGTTCCTCAATCTTTGTAACAATCCTAATCGCTCCTTTGAGCCAGATTTGTAACTAAATATTTTTGCTACCTCTGTCTCCTTGTGATGCATTTGTTCATAATGTCTGGCAATTTTAGTGTAGCCTTTTTCACAATAAAAGCAGTAATGTTTTTTGTCATATTTGCGTTTTCCATTGCTGCTTAAGCATGTTTTCACAGAAATATGAGTCAGTTTTATCTGATTTTTCTGTGAATCGCCAGCAAAATATTTCTCTCTTTTGTACTCCTTAATGACCGTGTCCTTTAGTTCAATTGGATCATCCTCTTCATCTGTGGTTAATACATCATGAGAGGAACACATGCTGTCTTCAGACAAAGGGCTATATTCTGATCCACTGTCTTCAGATAATGACGATTCTTTGACCTTTGTGCTCTATAAGACAATAAATTCACACATTATAACATAATTTTTTTCTGTAGTGCAGAGCAAAAATTCCCATAAAATGGAAAAATACATAATTTTATGTCTAACCTTTTAACTTTCCCTAGACTGAGTTGCATGAAACTTCACTTGCAGAATTCTGGCCACATGTGCAATTTGACTTCAAGGTTTAGTGCAGCTTCATTAAATGGTGTCTATTTTAGTAGAAAACCAAAAGGCCTTTTCATATATAGACAATATATATATATTTAGATAGATAGCAAAAATGTGCTCCCAAATCCGTCTCCCCTCCTCCTTGGATATGGGAAATTCAAAGAAGCAAGCGGCATAGCTCCAGTTATGTAGCTTAATTACTTTATTTCATTAGTTCCATTAGAAACAGGACATGAACTGACTGACGCATTTCGGCCATAGCCTTGTACAGGGTCATAGAGACTTGTGTGTACAAACTGTCCTTTTAAAGGGACCAACACCGTTTTCACATGTGTGCTTTAAAAACAGATGAAAGACTGGGCCACTGGCTTGTGCATTCACAGTATCAGTTTAACATATTTGCCATATTCCTTTCAAACAATAAACTTCAATCACTGTAAAGTACAAAAGGTCTATTAGATAGCATAGCCATTGCTTGTTAATTTGTGAGAAAGCTGCCAAATCTCCCTATGTTCAAAACCATTATCACACATTACAAAATATAGTTGGGACCTAGTTTCCATAGGAAAGGCGTTTTTTGACTTGCCTATAACTTTGGTGACGTTTGATTAATCTTCACAGCATTTTCCCCAAAAAGTGTGCTGCTGGGTCTTATTGTGCATGGAAAGTTTCAGGGTGATCCGTCAAGCAGTGTGTCATAAAAGTGAGTTTACCATGTTAATTCCCATAGGGATTTTAAAAAAGACTACAGCCCACACCGCTGAATGGAATTACACCAAATTTGGCAGAAAGGTAGTTCTTGGCCCAGAAAGAGCCCTTTTATTGATTTGGTGTAAATCTGTTCAGTAGTTTTTGAGATATTAATGGGAAAACAAATTTGAATATCTAGAGGCGCTAAGCATTCGCAAATACTTGCTATGCGCCGCGAATTTGCGTTCCAACAGGAATGCTGTAATTGGCTGGCTGCAACCTGTGTAGAAAGGTGCGGCTGCCATTTTATGTAATGGGACACGGTCCCCTGGGGCTGAAAATAAACATTGAGAGTGACAGAAGGGGTCAGGATAGAGGTACCCTGACCCCATGGGTGGAAAATAGGGGAATTTGTGGGACGCCGTATGTGCACAACATGTCCAAAAATGTTTTTTCTCCCACATACAATATTCACAAATTTGTTGCGACGCTCAACACAGCCCCCAGTGTAACATTGTGACGTATTTGCAAATATCACCAACAAAAATACATTCGGATACTAACTCGGACACTAATGTACTCACTCAGAGACCCACTCACACTCTTATACCCACTTAGACACCCTCTCAGAGACTCATGCACTCACTTACAGACCCACTCAGAGACTCGCACACCCAGGCACAGACACACTCAGACACTAATGTACCCACTCAAAGAATCTCTCAGACACTCATGCACACACTCACAGACCCAGTCAGACACTCACGCAGACACTCACGCACCCACTCACAGACCCAGTCAGACACTCACGCACCAACTTACAGACCAACTCAGACACACACACACACACACACCCACTCACATACCCACTTAGGCACTCATGCACCCATACACAGAACCTCTCAGACACTCACGCAACCCACTCAGACACTCATGCGCCCAGTCACAGACCCACACCCACTCACTGCGATTTGACGAATATTGCCGAAAAAATAAAATAAAAAATACATTCAGATACTCAGACACTAACGTACTCACAGACGCACTCACACTCTTACACCCACTTAGACACCCGCTCAGAGACTCTCGCGTTCACTAACAGACCCACTCACAGACACACACCCACATGCAGGTTCAGGTCCCTATGTGGGGTTTGCTGCACGCCCTGCAACCAAACCCTGCCAAACACGTCCAAAGGGCATGCGTGGCCCGGGGTTGGGTTCCTAGGGGGGTGCTATAAGGTATGGGCTGCTACTTACCCCACATATTACATCAGTAATGACATCTATGACATTATTGATATCACTGCAACATTTGCAATAAAATTATTGATAAGAAAACTGTGCATGGTGGGGGTGTGAGTTATAGTTACCTTAGAGCATGAGTTATAGTGTCTTGAGATAAGTATAACTAGAACAGTTACATTTCTATGGTTTTGTCCGTGTAAAATCAGAATCTAACTAGAACGTCTTTCTAACCTTTGTTTTTTAGTGAATTTGTAAGGTTTTTTTAATCCTACTTCCTAACTATAACTTTGTCCTTTGTTTTTTCAGTGGAAAAATATATCTATATATATATATATATATATATATATATATATATATATATATATATATATATATATATATATATATATACATACATACACACACACACACACACATATATATATATACACACATACATATGCATATTAGGTACATTTTATATTACATGTTAATTTAGGGGTGATTAGCTTGAAAAAGCTATTCTCTAAAAGGTGCAGCTAATAATGGGCATCGACTGGAGCTAAGACAATTAGGCTTTGTTTGCTTTTATGAATAAATTGAGGCTAAAACAAGGGACAATGGCGAGGGAGGGTGGATTAAAGCAAACACAAGAGGATGATGGACGGAGCGCTGAAACTTTTCAGACACTCACCCCCAGTCACAGATCTGGGTTGAATCCATCATCATTCTTTAGCTCACTTCGCCACCTCAGTTCAGACCCAGCTATTTGCAAATCAGTCTTGACCCTGTGCCTCGTGGGAACAGTCCAGCCCGAACTGCCAAGCCAGGTCTTCCCCGAGTGTGGATTTACATGATGCTGTGGCTGCAGCTTTTACCACATCATTACGGATTTGCTGTATTTGCATAATTTGCAGATTTAAAAAAAAATAAGGTTGGTTTACATAAATTGATAACATGCATGCATGCATGATGCAGCATAATTGGCCTTTCCTTGCTACAGAAGCCAGACACCCTTGAAACATAATCCTAGTACCCCTGACAATAATGAAGCTCTGCAGAACGGCTTGGGGGCTGTTATTATTAGGATAAAACCAAACAATTAAAAAGGAACCGTGAAATATATACACATATATATATATCCTCAAAGGAGCTCCCAACTGCTCCCGGACCTGCTCAGCTGGAGGAGCAAACCATCCCATTAAAATCTCAAGAGTGTGTAAGTGTTATGCCAAGCCAGCCTGTGTGCTGTGCATAAAGCAAACGTGGAGCCACTTCCATCCAGAACTCCCCACATTCACTGGAGTTTTACTTTGGCACTTGCCACTCAGTTCCCATGCATGTTGCAGTAGTTTGTGTTTCAATGCCCCAGTATAACACCTCTCTAAGATGGAGCCCATCATACACCATGTGTTTTCTGTATTTTTATTGTATGAGACTATAAAAATACTGTGTGTAATATGGGGTCTTTTGACAAAGGACAGCTGGGCTGAAACGCATCTCGTGTGGTGAATAAACACTGTGGTTTCACCTTCTCGGTGACGTGTTGGCGAGATATATATATATATCCAACATTTTTTAGGTCTCGCGCCTAGCGTTGCAGTGCGCTACCCTGCTCGCGCAGCGCGAGACCTCTTGTACGGGCTTCTGAAACCTGCCCACACGCTCGTGCGTGTGGTTTTGCTTTCGGAAGCCCACATTGGCTGTAGCGTGTTTTTTTTTTTTAAATAACGGCACGCAATTGGGCAAAGGCGGGCGCATGTCCCGCCTTTGCTCCTCCCATTCCCACTGGTGGCTAGCACGCGCAGCAGCGCACGTTCGCCTCGCTGCCGTGCTCCCTCCCCCCGCTCCTCTGTGGTGCGCGCGCACCACTGGTTAAATATCCTACCACGTTAAGTTTCATTCGCTTTCTCTTTTCCTTCTTTGTAAAACATGTTAACATATTAGCCACGTGATGGCGCTCAGTGAATAGAAAATCCTGTTGCAATACAATACCAAACACGATCAAACTCATTAAATGTTGTTGACTAATACTTAAAAAATATTTGCTGATTGCGCACAGTATTCTTCTTTAAGAAAACTATTCTTTAAAACATCGTGATTCATCTTGCACCAATACTAATGTGGTTTGAAATGTCATAATAGCTAGTTAATGCCAGAGAATGTAACGTGCCGCTGCCCCAGAAGCTACAGCACAACCATCGCTCCATAGGCTGAGAGCCTTGCCAGCATTTACCCAATGTGTGGTTGGGATGCAGACTTGGCACCTTTCGCTGTGCTTCCTGGTGTGCTTACCAAGAGAGCGCGAGGACTGGCTCCTTCTGCTCTCTTGATATTGTGTAGCAAACAGCTGCTGCTCTGTCTCTTTCCCAAAATACACAACAGATTAAGAGTGACGCTGTGTCAGATATTAAAATGGACGCCCAGTGACGGCACGCCAAATGCTTTAAATTATATTACAAGTCCCAAGCCCCTTGCCGAGCTTCCAGTGGCATACTAGGGAAAGTAATAGCTGTGCAATGGGAGGCTGACGTGAATCAGCCTGTCAAGTATTGAAAAGGGCCGGGTGAGGACTGGAGATGAGGAGTAGGGAGCAGGTGAAAGCACAAATTAATCTGGCTTTTATTTGTGAATATTGTTTCTGGCATTGTGATTACTAGGAGATCGCCGTAGGGGGCAGTGCAGAACAGAAGCGCTTTTCACTTCAAGTACAAAATTGTGCTTCTACAGGCAACGTTTTAGGGTCTACTCCGCTTCGTGCGTGATGATTGCCCTCGTGGTTGTGTGGTCGATGCAGCGAGCATGATCTGCCAACTTGCTGTGCACAGGCAGTTTTTACTTGTAATACTTCCTCTAGTCTTTTTCATAAAGTCTTACCTTCAGAAAAGTAAGGGGGATCAGAGCTAACGCTAGTACATTTTTAAAAAGCGCACTGAAAATACCTGAACTGAATAACTACAGGTATACGTTAAAACAAGCATTTGCAATGCAATGGTCTCAGCAATACTGAAAGTTTGAGCTATTGGCATTGCATTATTATTTGCAACGCCAATAGCTAAAACTTTCAGTAATGCGAGACCTATTGCATTGTAAATGCTTGTTTAAATAAGGGGAAGGCTAAATTTAGGGTTATGGGGTGAGTAGTCTTCATCGAGAAAATTGCCACCATTAAGGCCAGCATTCCTAAACCCTCCTTACCCCTGGTCCTTTCATGCTCTTACATAAACCCCGCTCATCTAGATCAAATCCCTCTTATTACTCAAGACATGTTTTTTGCCCTACTTAAAAAGGTCTGCTCCGGCTACCCCATGGATAGCTGCCCCCCCCCCTCCCACATCCTTCGGGAAGCATTCCTACGCTGCCCGGACCCTCCCTTACTGCTCCTCAACAACTCCCTTGCTCAAGGGATTGTTCCAGACTTATTCAAAAAAGCAGAAGTTGTCCCCATCCTTAAGAAACCTAGTTTAGATCCTTTGGTTCCTGGTAATTACCGCCCCATTTCTTTGTTGCCTTATTTAAGCAAGATTTTGGAAGCCCACGTTGCCAATTGTCTCAGTTCTTTTGTAGAGCAATCTCATTATCTGGACCCTCATCAAGCAGGGTTTAGACCTGAACATTCAACTGAGTCTGTCATCTTGGCAGTCCTGGATGAACTGAGAAGGGGGGCTGATCAGGGCACTACTCAGGCCCTGGTGCTCCTGGACTTGTCAGCCGCTTTTGACACGGTCGACCACCATCTTTTGATCGACCGTGTCGGCTGCGCCGGGATCCAGGGTCTGTCATTGAAGTGGATCACTTCCTTTCTCGACAACCGCTCCCAATCAGTTCGCCTCGCTAATTTTTGTGCAGAATAAAGAAAACTGACCTGCGGGGTCCCACAGGGCTCTTCCCTCTCACCCCTTTTTTTTAACCTGTACATTTTACCTCTGATCCTGGCTTTGCGTAAAAGAGAGGTTACAGTTTTTAATTATGCCGACGATCTCCAGTTGGTGTTTAACATTGATTCATCTGCATCATCTGTTGTGAGTTTCCTATCCACAATGAATTTCATTAGTGATTGGATGAATATAAATCAGCTCAAATTAAACCCTGACAAAACAGAGCTGATCCTCACTGGCGGGTCGGCCAACCCTTGGAACTCCAACTTCTGGCCTCCGTCATTGGGGAGCCCCCCACTCCCAGCTAGTTCTGTTAAAAGTCTGGGAATTGTGATCAGTAATGATCTAACAATGAAGGCTCAGATCTGCTCAGTGGTCTCCGGATGTTTTTTTCATCTGCGACGAATTCGTAAAATCAGTAGATTCTTGTCCACAGAGGCCCTGACTCAAGTCGTCCTTGCCCTGGTAATCTTGCGTATTGACTACGCAAATTCTCTGTACGCTGGTATACCAGTATACCAATTGCATCGCCTGCAACTGGTTCAGAGTCAAGCGGCTAGGCTGATCTTTGGTCAGCCGAAACACCAACATGTGAGACCACTGCTGAAAAGCCTCCATTGGCTTCCTGTGTCCCAACGCTGTCTATTTAAGCTAGGCTGCACCATCTATAAAGCTCTCTCAGGACGTGGTCCTGTCTTCATCGCCTCAAAGTTACAGAGGTACACTCCTTCGCGTGACCTAGGCTCTTCTAATAAAAACCTGTTGTCCCCCAATCTCTTTAAACGGAAGAAACATGGGCGCTTAGATTTACGACCTTGGCTCCTCAATTCTGGAACCTTCTTTCTCCCGAACTGCGTATGGCAAGCTCTTACACCCAATTCAGGAAATCACTTAAAACTTGGCTAATCTCCCAGGCATATAACTGAACTCACTATTTTGCGACTGCAACCGTCCCCCCTTCAGCGCCAAGAAACCGCCTGGTGTACGCGCGCTTAACAAATCACTTAACATAACATACCAAAAGGTGGTAAGAGTAATTTTAGGGTTTAGGGTTGGGTAGTCAAAGGGAGAGAAGGTTAAATTTAAGGTTTAGTAGTGGGTAGCGGTAAAAGTAGGTATGGGCAATTTTATGTTTAGGGGTGGGTAGTGGCAAAGGAAGGTTTGAAATAAATTTTCAAAAAGAGGGTGTGGGGGTTCCCTTCCCCAAAAAAAGGAAAAAAAAAACAATTACAATATTATATTTAGGGTTTGGGGCCGGTAGTGGTAAAAGGAGGTATGGGTAATTTTACGTTTTAGGGTGAGAAGTGGTAAAGGAAGGTTAGGAATAAATGTAAATAAAGAGAGTTTGGGGTTCCTCTCAAAACAATTTAAAAAAGAAATAAAGGCATTCGTTCTAATGCCATACATGGTTTGTTTGTGATAATCTTA
Organism: Calotriton arnoldi; assembly: GCA_963921515.1. Taxonomy (NCBI): domain Eukaryota; kingdom Metazoa; phylum Chordata; class Amphibia; order Caudata; family Salamandridae; genus Calotriton; species Calotriton arnoldi. The sequence continues at coordinate 2,286,920 of CAWUFW010001544.1, read as the reverse complement.
AGTTTTCTATTATTATCTCAGCATTCATTCAAGCTTATTTCTAGTATTTCATGTGTGCCTCATAAACAACAAATCATCATCATCACATCAACACATTTTCCCCAACACCATCTAAAAAAAAAAGTGAAATACAATACCTGTCTCCAAGGGCAGTCTCGATCACCATAATCATAAACGATTTCTTCATCCTTATTAATATCTTTTATTGCAAATGCACAGATGTGCGGCTTTTCATTTTTATCAGCGATCTAAGAGGAAAAAGTGAGCAGTATAAATCATTGGTCAATGCAAACACTTTGCTAACTTTTTAGTGTGTTCATATCTTACCAATTTCATTTTGGCATTTGGATTGATATGATCATCATTCATGAAACGGCCAGCTCTTCCATCATTGCCATCTACGCTAAAATAAATATATTCCACTTCATTATTGAAATATGCAGCCACTATAAGAGTACATTTGCACAGTTTTAAACACAAACACAAATAACCAATAGCCTACACACTAAGCGCGTAGGCCCTTACCAATATTTCTTTCCTTTAAATGTGTAAAAATAGAGATAGGCAGCCTTTGTAGCCGAATATTGCAAAAATCGTTTTTCACCATCCTGGCTTTCAATGTGAGGCCCAGCATATTCCAGTATAAACTCTCCTTTACAGATGTCTTTTGTTGCAAAAACTCCACTTCCTAAATGCAGATAAATGTATATGATCAATGTGAAGCTGGAAGAAATCCATTAACACACATTTCATTGAAAAATCACGCTCAATACATGGTGGGCAATGGCCAAGGGCACTGAAATTATGCTGCAGGGGAGAACTAAATTATGTTGCAGGGTTGCCTAAATTATGCACAAAAACCACAAACTATGCTGCATAATGAGGTACAAGCTGTGATAATAATAATTTATTATTTTGTCACTTTACACATGGTAATACTATTTGGGAAAAGATTTGACCTCATTAGTACCAGTTAGGTACACTAATACAGCAACAAGCAACTGAAAAATAACTTTTTGAACATTTGCGAAGGGCATTCCACTGCGCAGACCTGTGTCAACATCTTTTAGTAACTTTTGATCCGTTCGAGCTAGAAACACATTTTTTGAGGGGGAAATCTGCAGATTATGCAGCACATTATACTTTGTGGCAAATCCGGCAAATTTACAATCATGTAGAAATTGCAGCAAAATCACATAATTACAGTGGAACCTGGCCATAGCACAGCATCAGTGTATAAAAGCAATTAGGCACCCAGAACAAAGAATACAACGATTTAAACGTATATTCCTCTACAAACAAGAGAAACTTCACAGTATTTAGCAATACCTTTGTAATCATTAATAAACTTCACAGTGCAGATATCCTTGTCTTGTTGTTTCTCAATATAATTATTTGCTTCATTCTCGGGGGACAATCTCTGTGACCGAGTCTAGGCAAAGAATGAAAAACAAAACACAAAATGAGATTACATTTTAAACTTCAATTAAAAGCACGCTTTAGCTACACAGAACTTTTCCGCAGCACATCGTTTGCGACTGTTAATATTTGCAAGAATATTTTTTAAGTTGAATATATGTTGAAATCACAGCAAGTAATTCCTGTTATAGCATTTAAAATAACATTGAATTTAACATGGTATAACACTCACCATTGTAAAATGATAAGATGCGCTTTTTCCTTCAAGACAGCTTCCAGAGATCCTCGAGTTTGGTGTGTCCTGTAGCTTGTCCTGGTGAAACTGGTTTACAAGTTAGCTGTGGGGTATTTATACACTGCAGATCGCTAAGGTAGCTTACCCACATTACCATTTAAAAGGTGAAGTGTTAGGTGCGATTGTCATGGGTCAGGTTCACTGAAACAAAGAAGTTATCTTGACAGGTAGCGTGTGAGAATGGCCCTTTTTACATTAAAGAAAGTTAAAGTCACACATGGTTAAAGGTTGGTATTCCATTATCTGTATATGTTTTGAGAAATGATCAATAAGACTAGTTCAAACTCACTGCAAATAGTGCATTTGTTCTGAAGTGCTCATGTCAGTTAAAGTCGGGCAGCGCAGAGCTGCATGAAAGATTTGAGTGCTGCATTGCTCAAAAATTGCGCATCATCATATTTACTGAGTCACTTGCCAATGACAGCATCTGCTGTGCCAACGCAAACAATGCTGCTTTAGTATAGCACAAAGTGAATGGTGTCTTGCATGAGATGAAATTCCTACATGTAATTTTTCAGAATGTACTTTAAGACTGCCTTGGCACATCTGTGGATTATCCTATTGGTATACATTATCAGATGGTTGGTGTTACTCAATGCAAAGCCATTTAATGTGCTTTGGTCAACTTTTCAGTGTAAAAAAATGATTTGCACCTGAAAGTACATCTACGCAAAAATGTGTGTTGCTTTGCATCACACAGTACATGCCCAAAACATGGTAAATTTGGGCTTTGGAGTGCAATGGGCCACCCAGACCATGGGTAGTTATCGGTCATTCTAAGAGTATAGAAAGGATTCTGAACATGAACCTGTTTTGTATGCTCACTTTCCTTCCAGGATTCACACATATGATGCAATTCCCACAGACGTTTTGCCAATCAAAGATAAAATCTGAACATTTTGTTAAAGTTTGGTAACAGAAGCAGCATGTCAAACTCACTGTTATAATAATTTGCTAAATTTTGACTGTGTTCGTGTAATGTAGAGAGGAAAGTCCTAAAATAAAAGAGAAGGCTAGCATAGCTGCACAATGCCAACTTTGTGAAAAAAGTAAAACATGATTTCAAGACAAGCTTTCTTGAATTGAACACCGGACTCCCCTTTGGCAGCGAAGACGTAGACGCTTGCCAAATACCCAATACACATTGTCAGTATGGTTCCTGTCTGCCTATACTCGGCCACTGTAATGCAGCAATTGCTGCCTGCCTTTGAAATGCCAAAGGACAACACTTGCAAAATGCACCTGCTAACCTTCCATGACCCTCACAATCCTTCCAGGACAACTAATACGCTTTTCTTAAAATCTTAAAATTATATCATTAACTAAACGAAATCCAAAACTGATCTAATATCGTTAGGCACATACTGACACTTTTAATGGTTGGGGACTCAGGAGTTCTATAGACATCTTATGATTAAAATATAGGAGTTTCACAACTGCATACTGAAGTAGCCTCAGGACTGTGTGTTACAAGCAAGCAGCATAATTACATTTTTATAGTGCTTTATGCCACACTTCTACGGTTTCTAAGCACTGCTACATGACATGACAGTCTTCAAAATATGTCCATCATAACGGTATACAGTCTTTATCCCACGGTCTTTACCGTGCTGGACGTTATCAAAGTACCACACAGGCATTTTTGGGCCCTTTTCTATGTGGTACTTTAGCACACAGAAGGCATTTTTTTGTTTAAATGCCATAATGAATGTCATTTAATAAAGGGGGCGTAAGGGTTATGGAATGGGTAAGGATTGATGGTGGTTTTGTTTTTAAAGGGGTTTTAGGGTTCAGGGGTGGGGTTAAGGTACAGGTTAGTGAGGGTGGCAAGGCGTTTTTAGGGTTCAAGGATGGACAGAGATAAAGGGAGGTAATGAGTTTTGAAGAGTTTAGAAGCAGGTTGAGTTAAAGTGAGGTAAGGCATTTTAGGGTTTCGAGTTCATGGGTGGGTAGAGGTGGCGAAAGGGTTTTCGGGGTTCAGTGGTGCGTATTGGTAAAGGGTGATAAGTGTTTTTTAGGGTTAAGGGTGGGTAAAGGCACTTTGGTGTTTTTTTGGGTTTGGAGGCAGATAGAGGTAAAGGGAGGTAAGGAGCTTTTAAAGTTCAGGGGTGAGTATAAGTAAAGGGAGTTAGAGATTTTTAGGGTTCAGGGTGTGAAGAAGTAAATGGAGTTAAGGGGATAAAAAAATAGGGGGTTCTAGGTGTTTACACCGAAAACGGAAAAAACGAACTAAAAAATTGAGTTTGGGAGGCAACCCCCAGAGAAACTTCTTCTAATTGAGAAAAGCATGATAAATGGTCATTTTTTTCAAAAATTTCATTTTTCGTAGCCTTAGGCATAAGGATTTTGCTCTTCACAAGCTCTTTGGTGGAGCACAGCAGATAATGACCCCTGCAGTCACATCTTTGTGATGGCATACCTAGGAATTCTGGGACAGAGTTATGCCCACTTCCCACAGGAAGTGGTCAAATAGGGAGCGTAGTGACCCCAAGGGTCAGTAGCCCTTTGGCTACTACCCTACACTCCCATAACACCCCTAACTTCAGCATTTAGGGGAGTCCCTGGCACCAGAGGACATGATCCTGACGACCTGAGAAGAGAGAGGACACCGAAGAGCTGCAAGAGCAGAGAAGACTTAAGAGAGCACCTGACTTGGCCCCAGCCTCGCCGGACTGTCTGCAGCCCTTGTCGAAAACTACGCCAAAGTCGACTCATCCTGCAGCTGTGACTCCAGAAATTTGGGAGGACTGCATGCCTTTGATAAAGACTCAAGACCTCCCATGAACAGCGGACCTGTTTAGCAGAAACTCCAAAAAGAAGACTCTGAGGCCCCTGGAACCGCCAAAACCCGACACCTGAAGCCACCACTGCACCTGGCCGGTGATCCTAAAACCCATTAGTAGTGCCCCTGATGGCTTCTCGCCCTGCGGGAGTAATGGAGCCCTTTATAGTGTGAGAGGGCCAAGTTCTTCCTCCCCTGCGCATTAACACGTCGGTGCCAGGAGGCACAAAGGATTATGGGGCCTGTGGTTCTACGACCCCTCCTGGTAGCGTCCCTAATGGTGTGTGTGTGTATATATATATATATATATATATATATATATATATATCCACCCAGCAAGGTCACGTTTGCTCCCACCACTTAACGTGAGGAGTGCTCGGCGAGGTAGCGAGCCTCGTATATCCAACAACAGACTGCAAAAATCCACAAAAAGTATCCTGAGTAGATAATCACAGAGCCGACAATCTATTCAAAATCCAGGGTATGTTTATTCACACACGGCAACAACGAAAAACCCAACGTGTTTCGGAGTTCATGCACTCCTTGGTCACGGGTTAGGCAAATGCTTACTTCCACACATATATATACACACACACACACAAAAGGTTTAACTAAACTTTAACTACACAAACATTAAAAAAATCAAAAGTTGTATTTATTCCATAAATGAATAATTTACGCACCACCTTCAAATTACTATAACTCGCGCACCTCTGTACACACTGTTGGCAACTCGCTAGCCACAGTATATTAACTATAATTCGCCACTGTACCAAGCACTGTGTTTTATAATTGATTCCATTAGACATCTTATGAGTTTTGTTAAGAATGCTATGATTTAACATGCTTTAAGAGATGCAATATGAAAGGGTATAAGCAGTGCATGGAGAAAGCGCGAGTTATAATTAATGTACTGTGGCTAGCGAGTTGCCAATGTACAGAGGTGCACACATTATAATAATTTGAAGGTGGTGCGTAAGTTATAAATTTCAACTTCATTGAATTTCAATGCTTTATATTTTTTAATAAAAAAGTGTTTCAAATAGTAGAGTGGAGTGTTGTCGAGTGGAGTGTCGTTAAGTGGACTGTCAAAGACTACAGTGAGGTCGCGTGGCGTAGAGTATTGTCATACAGTGGACTGTCATAAAATGGAGTGGAGTGGTGCAGAGTTGGGTGACTTGGAGTGGAGTGGCGTAGAGTGAAGTGGTGTACATTGGAATAACGTAAAGTAGAGTGGCGTAGAGTGGAATAGCATAGAATGGAGTGGTGTAGAGTAGAATATCGTAGAGTGGCATAGATTCAAGTGTCATACAGTGGAATAGCGTAGAGTAGAGTGGTATAGAGTGGAGTGGCATAGAGTGGAATGTCGTACTGTACAGAGCCGTAAAGTGGAGTTGCATAGAGTCAAGTGGTGCAGACTGAAATAGTGTGGAGTGGTGTGGCGTGGAATATGGTAGAGTGGAGTGGCGTGGCATACAGCGGAATATCGCAGAGTAGAGTGGAGGGGCATAGAGTGGAATAGCAAAGTGTGAAGTGGCGTAGAGTGGAGTGGCATATAGTGAAGGGGCACAGAGTGGAATAGCTTTAGAACAGAGTGGTGTACTGTGGAATGGCAGAGTGGAGTGGCGTACAGTGGAATGGCATGGAGTGGCGTACAGTGCAGTGGCGTAGAGTGGCATAGCGTAGAGCAGAATGTCTTAGAGTGCTGTAGTGTAGAGTGCTGTAGAGTAGAGTGGTGCAGAGTAGAACAGCGTAGAGTGGAGTGGCATAAAGCGGAGTGGTGTAAAGTGGAGTGACCGAGTATAGTGGCATAGAGTGGAGTACTGTGGAATACTGCAGAGTGGAGTGGCGTAGAGAGCAATACTATAGAGTGCGTTGGTGTACAGTGGAGTGGTCTTGAGTAGAGTAGCGTAGAGTGGAATACTGTAGAGTTGAGTGGCATAGAATTGCATAGACTTGAATAGCGTACAGTGTAACTCAGTCACTGCTAAAATAAAAATGATTAACAACCTTCTCTTAATAAAATGTGGATTTACCCACCAACTAACACATGAATAAAAGAGTAGAAATCCACATGCACGATGTAATCTATCCTCACACTCTTCTGCAACACTTTTTTGTTTTACGCGCAACTCACACTATTCCTCAACACTTTTTGTTAGGGCACAGCTATTTGTATGTGGTGTACCTCCCCATATAGGACACTATCTTTCAACCAGGCACTCTAAAGGGCACCCAGAAACCAGATGTAAATTGCGGAACTTGGAAACCTAGGCTGGGGTATAAAACCCTTATAGCTCCTACAATAAAATGCAATATGTTAAGTCTGTGGATTCATCTTGGTCTTTGTCCTCATCACTCCTAGGTGTAGGCCATATGCCATCTATTGAAATTTCCAGGGATTTACATTTCATTTCTCCTTCACTCCCAACGAGTGGCCCCCAATGACCCTTAAATGAGGTGCCTGTGGGCTGCATCTCTACAAATCCTGGGTGGATACCACAGTCCCTCTACTGGGGTTTCTTGGATTGCCATAGGTTGCACATGCAATTGTTGTACCTGCATGCCTCCGCTTGGTATACACCATTGCTTCCAAAACTTTTTAGAACCAATTTTTAGAGCAACAAACTTGCGAGACCCACATAGCTTTAAAGGACATGAGGAGGGCGATTTTTAAAATGTAACTGAAGAATCGTGTGGTAACGCACTGTCATTTACATTCAACACATTTTCCATTAAAATTACAATTGCACAGACATACAGATTTAGTGATAAAGCTATATTGCACACAAAGGATAATGTGTGGAAGTCGTGTTTCAGTGAATATTTATCATTTGTGTGTCACTAAGTAAAGTGCCTTGATTTGCTTCGATCCTATTAAAATCTTTGTATCCATCACACTTCAGAATTATTTAAAAAGTGCTTCATTTTTGCTTTCCTAACTAATGATCGTGTATAGTTCATTTACAGGCATTCAATCATGTTGCATACTACAAAAATTACATCCTACAGTTTTCCCTTTCATAATCACTGTAAGCAAGCAAGATTCTCAAGTAATTCACTTACATAAGTACATAAGGGCGCCGAGTGGTATACATTGGAGTGGATAACTCTTGGTGCCCTTACATACTTAAGTAAAGGCACTGAACCATGCGGTGCCCACTGTGCCCCTTCACAGAATTCCCCGGAATCTTTCAGAATTTTAATGTAATTCCACAGAATTCTGTGGTATGGAACTCTGCAAATTCCACTCCCCCTATTATAGGCACCTTGCCATTTTCTCTGTTTGTACCAGCTACCAGCCCATACCATACACATTTTACTACTGTGCATGTATTAACTGCACCTTCGTTTTGTCCCTTCCTTGACAATCAAAAATAGTAAATAGTTAGCAGACCTATTACCTTCATGGGTGAAACACATTGAGATTGCATACGTGTTTTTTGCCTTAGGAAAATTGCATTAATTCAATGTTTGTATACCGCAATACCTGATGCATACTAATGTTAATACGTGTTGCAGACAAGCGCAATGTAAACTAAGGGCTGCACATGAAGAAATACACACATACAAAAACAATTTTTTCAACACAGGCACTGCTAATACATGCACACCATGTTCATCACGCTGTACAAATGGTAAATTAAAAACACAAAAACTGAAAATGAAGGTCACTTGAGACCAAGGCTTACAACAGGCATGCATGTTAACTATAATATTCCCTTCAAGATTTATAGAAATTTGACAAAGAGCTTGTATATGATCACAAATAGCAATGATATTGTCTAAATTCGGAAAATTTCTGTCATGTTTCTCTCCATTTTGGATTTAACTAACAGCCCGCTTAGCAAATGGCGTGGCCTGCAATGTATTATGCTAAACTTCTTTATGGTAAAAAAAAAAAATAATGCAACATTATTTTAGTTCAGTCAACCAGGCCTGAAGCGTTTGAGCCTGTATACAGGTAAGGGCCCTCAAATGTAACTTTGAAAAGGACTACACCTCTGCTTTAAACATCCTTGGTTATGCCTGTTGGTGACTGCTGGATGTTTAACGTACAGAAACAATTTTGTGTACTTCTATATACAAATTGACTTTTAATCAAGCACTGAACAAAACAATTTTGAAACTAATACAGCTGTTAATTGAAAAGTAAGGTCAAGTTTAAACACGCACTCTACAACTTATACATTCTGCAAGGGATGCTGTATTGCGAGATGACATTCTCTTTTCACTGCGAGATAAAACCTTTGTATAGATTTATTATCTTTTCAAATATATTTTTTGCAGACGTGCAGCCTTATTTTCTCACGTTGAACTCTCATTTTACATGAAGAACACATTGCGCTCTTGTCCGTGAATCCCAGGTTACACTGCTCGAGACAAGGGATAGCAGATCACTTCCAAAAATCTGCTTTCCTGACTACCAAAAATGCTTTGAGATTCAGAGTAGGCTTGGGGGATGGAAGAAAGTGCCCAGGAGCTACTCACATGCTAATTTGCCTGGCGTCAGTGTGCTACTGCCAAGGAAAGGGTGTGCCATGCCGCTCAGGCTAGGTGAAGCAATGTGATATTAGCACTTTTTATGGAAGCTTGGCCCAAGCTGTGACTGAGGCCTTCAGTAAAACCTCTTCAGGCTACTTCAAAAGGAATTAGCAATTCAGAGAAACCCGTCCATCTTGCAATCTGCAAACTCAAAATAAACGTCAGTGGCATGCCGGAACATTTCTGCAGTGTAAAATAATTTATAAATATTTTCTGGAGCCGAATAGTCAGATAAAACCGCAGATGAGGCACATTAGCTATTAATATTGCTTTGCATTCTTTCATTATTCTCAAATGCAGAACTATTTGTCTTGCATCTTTAGTCTATTAATGGGGCACCTTTTGTGTGTGTATGCTATAACTATGAACGCTTCAAAGTAACAGAACAATTTTAACACTTTCTCCTGTTTAGAACAGCTTTTTCCCGGTAAAAATAGGTCAAAATAATGGTAGGTGAACTGCCTGTTCCTAATAGGGTACTGTGTAAAAAGATCCACGTGCGTCGCAGGGACAGGTTTTCTTTGGAGAAGATTAAAACGGAAGCTCTTGCCAGTGAACTAGGTGAGAATCCTTGTAGGAGGCAACCAAGCCAGGGAGATTCCAAAACCACTCCAATAGAGGATTTTTAGCAGTGCCGCTTGCTCATGGGTAAACAAGGACACCATGACAAGGGAAAAGTTTCGTTTTTATGAAATCGTGAACACCACTGTCAGCTGGGAGAATGGGAATGGGAAGAGAGGCGGAGGACACAACCAGCATTGTTGATGTGAATTGAAGCAAAAATGCATGAGATATAGGCTACTTAAGGATTATATTCCAGTGCAAGGATAGTGGGAAGTGAGCAGCAGCAGTATGGCCTACATGGGAAGTGTTTTTTTATTGAAGTGTGCGTGCAGAGGCTATCCAAACTGTGTTGCTGGAAGCGTATAGTTAAACATACATGGGGAGATAGAAGAAAAGTGTGAGAACAGGCATATCAAAAATGCGAATATCTTCCACCTTTGAAGTGGTTTGTGTCATTTGGGGGCAAAATTACAAGGGCATTGTGCCACCAGAGCATCACTTTTAAGACGCTCCGGTGACGCAATGCCCTGCTCCATATTTACAAAGTGGTGTTAAGCCATTTTGCGTGGCTTAACGGCGCTTTGTAAATATTGCACACTTTCACGCAGGTATCTGAATGAAAGGGGCGTGCAATGGATGTTGCTGTGGGCGTTCCACTGCAACACCCATTGCTTTTTGACGCAGCCCCAGATTTACAAGGATCTGTAAATCTGAGACAGCGCCAAAAACTAACGCCACTGAAAAGCAGGCATTAGAATGGCGCAACGAGGAGAAATACCTTTATTTCTCCTCATTTTTGCTCTATGTGTGCTGCATTATGCAGCACACATATAGAAGGAGCAAATTGTCTTTAATGATTGTTTATGTGCAGGAAGGCGTCCCTTCCTGCACATAAACAATCATCCTGCAACACAGACACCCTTGCACCATGGTGTAAGGGTGCCAGAGTTGCAGGGAATCATCCCTGAAACGCAGGCACCCCCTTGCACCATGGAGCAAGGGTGTCTGTGTTGGCGCTCAGCAGCTTTTCTTTAATACCAGTGCAAGGGAAAACTCAGGGTGCGCCGTATACTTGTGAATACGTCGCATCCCTGCGTTTATAAATGACCCAGCGTGGAGCTGCTAAATTGCTTGTTTCTTACTGAGTCACTGTTGATATTAATCGATTTGTGACACTGAATCACTGTTTAGACAACATGGAAACGGTTATTGGTGATGCTTCACCACTGGTGATACCACAACACTAGTAATGTTACACCTGGGGATTCTGAGCCTCTGGTGATAGTGTATCAATGCTTATAGTGTGTGGCTGCTGATGCTGCCGAGATTAGCGAAATCAGTGGTGATATTGTCACTCTGGATGACGAGTCATCACCGATACGGAGCAAAAAGTGCTATTGCGAAACTGGTGGTAGTGCGATACTGAGATACTGCTGATGGGGTGCTGAAGAGCATTTACAGAAAGGTAGCATAATACAAAGGAGTACTTGGATGGAAATATGTTGAAATGTTGTGTGACCGGTGTGTGAACCTATTTGGTGTTCTTCATGAGAGACCCTAATGCTGTTCTTTTGCTGTTGTAAGTTGCAGTGCTAGCAGCAAAATTGTAGGAGAAGCGAGTGGTTCTACAGTACATTAATTGCTCTATAGAATCCTCTCACAGTAGTTGTGCTCCATATAGTCCATGAATAGACAAATGAGGTATCGGCAGGGATGCTCTTAATACTGCTATCCAAGGTAAGTGATCTTGAGAGTGATCTAGAGAGTCCCTCTGGAGTGATAGAATAGCTCATAGGCCTGTAAAGGAGAAGGACATTCCTAGTAGTTCTTTAGGTACTACTCCGAAGTGATAGATAAGTAATGTACTGATGTGCACTTGGAACAACCAGCCAGGAACGCTATAGTGTTCCTCTAGGACTGAGAGATGGTCTTCTCCCGAGGAAGTATTGGGTATAGTTAACCCTATAGAGTTGAGAAGCAATTTAACAACATGCACTAGTTACAGGTGGCAAGCATAAATGCCAGTGTCTGATCAATGAACAGAAGGCAAGCTAAAAGGATGGACTATAAAGAGTGAGCATTGAAAATGATCTAAAGACACAGTTAATAAGTATGCTAAAGTGGCCTCTCTGAAGCAATAGACAGACCACTTTATGCAATGGATACAGTGCCCTTCACAAAGTTTTAAGATGGGTACAGAAGTGCTGAATTTTAGTTACATGTATGCAGCAGTGTATCCCATGGCATGTAATGGTTACAGCTTGAAGGCAAACAAGCATTTGCAATGCAATAGGTCTCGCATTTACACAAATTTAAGCTATAGGCATTGTAAATGACAATGCCTTTTATTTATGTTTTGGTTTTTGAAACATAAATAAAAGGCATCGTCTTTTACAATGCCTATAGCTTAAACTCGCGTACATGCAAAACCTATTGCATTGCAAATGCTTGTTTGTATTTTGTAAAAACTCACCTCATGGGGGTTGCCTTTCTGTAAGCACTAAACCAATTAGCCAAGATAACAGGACTGTCTCGTGCCTGCTCGTGTGAGTAATCTGAGTCCAACAGCGCATTAATGGAGGCTCTGTTCATCAGGAAAACTAGACCGCTGACCCCGACTGCCATCTTGAAACTCCAGTGTATTATATTCATGTGGCCATAAATTTTCTCCCTAACCATCCTATTCAATGGATGTAGATGTGGGAAATACAGTGGTCTATAGCTACAGGCCATAAATACCATCACAAACACGAATTTCATAGCACTGGGGACAACTCTGTTACCATCTCCCAGTCACCTTCGGAAGGCTAGAATGCTGGGTCTCCAGTGTGCTCTTGTTATGTTCATGGTTTCTCGTGCTAACAACCATATTGTAAGAATACATCATATGGGTTACATATGCCATCACATGCAATTATATTACCAATTCTATTACGTGGTTACTTAATTACAGTCATATGTACAATGTGACCATATTACAAGTCATCCACCTACACAGTCATATATCCCCACAAGGAGTATTTAAGTAAAATACCTATAAGGTTAATAGATGTTCCTAAAATTCATTCTCCTAGGTGCTTTACCAGATAGTGCTTTGTCCTGAGGAGACACGAAGTATACATGTATCATATTTTAATTGTCTCACTATTCAGCTTATGAGCACTGCGCCATCTGCACTTTATTCATTGTCTAGCACTTTTTTGAAGAATAATAAATTGTGATTTTTGTTGATGATTAAGATCGGCATGTATTTTAACCTCTTGAGTAATCCTGATTGAGACCCACTGAACCATGTGTTCTATGTTGCAGTATACCCATGTTCCGTTGTTTGGGCAGACTGGGATGTGGTCTTATTCACCTTCCTATATTTCAAAATGGGACCCTCGATTTTAAAGGTGATTCCCACTTCCCCCACTTATTCAAAAGGATGAGAATGTGGTGTAACAACTAGAGCTGCCGACTCGAGCTGGGGAACTCAGCATTCTGTGATTCTGAGCAAATCACTTAATTTCCTCATGCCTAAAAAACAAAAAAAGAATGTGTTCTTGTGTAATGTGACTGGTGCTCATGTAAAGCGCTCCAGTACCTTCGGGTTGTCTTCGCGGATTATAATATTGCAAAAAAAAAACCCAGGGGATTCCAAAGTGCCATACATGTGCCTGACACCAGAGGAAACTGAAGTGGCATACATGTGCCCGATACCAGAGGGAATCGAAGTGCCATACATGTGCCCAATACCAGAGGGAACCGAAGTACCAAACAAGTGCCTAATACCAGTGGGAGCCAAAGTGCGAGATATGTGCCGGATACCAGAGGGGAGTGATCGAGCATGCACGTGCCATACAACAGGTGACCCAATGCCATTAATGTGCCCAACGACATAGGGGGCAAAGTGGGATACATTTGCCCAGTACAATAAGTGTCAAAGATGTGTTGATTATTTTGGGGGACCGAAGTGACATTTATGTTTAATAAAACATGAGTCCCAAGTGCCATGTGTGTGCCCAGCAGCACCATCTGGGATTGGCGGGTCTGAACCCAGGATACCCTGGTGTCCACCGCCAGGTGTGGCCGTAGCACAGCACACTCCAAGGAGCCAGCCTGCTGCCGGAATGTGGACGAGGCGAGCACAGCTTTCAAAATCCTGCAGAGCCAGTTCGACTGCACGACTGGAAGCAGCGCGCCTCTGCACAGCCAGCTGCGCCCAGGGCCTCTGGAGGAGTACAGGTAACACGGGAGGAGTTGAGGGGGGGGCTCTGAGTGCACACCTGGGGGAAGAGTGTGAGGCTCGGGAGAGGGGGGGGGGGAAGAGTCCCTAACTTCTAACGAGCACAACATCAAGTTTCACTTCTAGTGTACAGCAAATCCTGGAAAAACTCCGCTAGAGCCATGCTGTACCGAGGCAGACCAAAGACAGACAGGCTGCGAAATCAAAGAGGGTGTTTTATCTGTTAAAAGACAACTAAATGGCAATAAAACACCAATAAAATGGCTCATTTTCATAGCATGCGTCTGTTGTCAAAACACAATGTATCTACTTCCTGTTTGTGGTCAAACCATCAAAGCGCACACAACTGTTGTGGCCGAATCAAAAAGAACACCAGCACCACGTCTCAACTGCCAAGTCTCGCGACACGTCAATAATCATACCCGGGCTACCGAATGGCGCTGCGATGCCACACTCACGGCAGATTGTGCGCTCGACAGAAGCGAATTGAACAAGCCCGGGAGTTGTGTGCGCGCGCAAAACGAAAATTTTAAAAAAACACGCAAGTGGTGAGCGAGTTGTGTGCGCGCGCAAAAAGGAATTTTTTTTAAAAAGCACGCGAGTGGTGCGCGCGCAGCAGTGTCAAAAGTGATAGTGATCGCGCTCCAGATGGCGCCTGATCGGGCGCTGAAAGCTGGCGGCTACGCGCGCGCAAGCGCTAGGCCAGCAAAAGCTGTGGTAGCACTTTTAAAAGCCCTGGTACTAAATGTCTCGCAGAGCAGCGCATGCGCTGGCTCAGGCGAGACCTAAAAAGGTATGCAGGGCCTACCTTGGAGCAACAGAGGAGCAACCCCCAACCTGCACTGGTTACTGCAGCCCAGTGGGGACAGCCAAGTAAAACATGTGTAGCAGATGCCATGCACTGATTGCAATTGGCCATTTGACTCATTCTGGTTTCTCGCCTGCCTTTCTTAGAAATAGTCTTGAGGGTTGTTGAGCTTTTAATTAGCCAAGCTACATAAATAATTGTTAGGGAAAAGCCAGGTCTTTATTTCCTAACTTCAGATTGTTTCATATTTATGATAATTGGAAGTCCTAAGGTTTTGCTTCCTATATTGAGAATAACATTGATATTATTCTTGTATGACAGGAGAGAACAGCATGAGGCAATTCTAGAACAAATTACTTTATTCTGTGAGTAACTGGAATTTGGCCTGAAAAAACTTGTGCCTTTGCTATAGGTGGCACTGTGGATGATACAGAGTGCCTTAAATGCAGAGTATCTGGCTATAGGTTACTAGTAAGGCACCTTAAGGACTGGTGTGATATGTTCCCCTGGATAAAGATGTGGGAGCTGTCTTAATGCAGCATCTTGGTTCCTTTGCAATTTGGAAAGAAGAAACAGAGGTGTGATTAGGTACCGTCCATTTGCATAGTCTACATAAGACTAAAACACGTTTTGATAGGTACAGTAGTTGAGGGTAGATACACTGTTTAGAAGGCGCTTCTTGATTCACTCTGCAATTTCTACCTTCCTGTGTTGTTGATGGTAGAGTCTCTCAAATTTTTAGGCCAAATGACTGTAGGCTCGTAAATACTCAATTGTCCACAATTCAGGATCTAATTTGTAGAGGATCTGAGTTCAAGATGGTTAAACAACATAAATTCATCAATGACACAGAGACAGAGATTACGTATTGATGACTGTAGTCTTTAGGTATTTCTAGCTTTAGGGCTAGCTATGTATTATTGGCATAAGTGCCGAGCACATATGTCCCGGTCCATTGAGGAATACTTTGCCCTCAACACGGCAACAGCCACTTCTGCGGCAGTCTTATGGAAGGCCTTTAAGCCCACAGTACGAGGGATTGATATTAGTTATTGAGGAGCATAGACGTTGGGAGCAGGGCCTCATGGATCGCAAGGAGCAGCTCCAGTCCCTTGAGGCGCGTGGTCATTAGTCGGACAGGTGTGCTGCATGGCGCCAATTGGCTCTGGCACAACAATACCACTAGTTGCTGCTGGAGGACGCTAAGCTGGCCTGGCTAGCGTCATATAGTCAGATACACCAATGAGGTGACAAGTCGAGCAAGATGCTTCACCGGTTGTGTCACACCTCCCGCCACAGTGTCTCTGTGCCGATGTTGCGGGACACACAGGGGCATTTGATGTCAGACCCTCGCGAGGTAGCCCAGAGCTTTGCCGCATATTTTAGGGAGGTGTATGCCAGGAAATAGACTTTGACTCCTGCCCAATTTGCCTCCTCAGGCATTTCCAGACTCTGCCCCGTCTCAATTGGAGGAAGCAATTACAGAAGAGGAACTCTCCTTGGCCCTGGCGGGGATGCAGACTGGGAGAGCACCTGGCCACAATGGATTCCCATGTGAACTCTTTAGGACATATGTGCCTCACCCGGGCAAACATCTATTAGGCATGATCCGTTCTTCTGTCGAGGGAACGTCGGTCCTGCTGCACTGGCGGCACGCGAAGCTTGTGGTTCTCCTTAAGCCGAGTCACCCAGCCGAGGAACACTCTTCATATCGCCCTTGCTCCCTCTGGGGGTGAAACTTGTCACCAAGACTCTGGCCAACAGGCATGTGAAATTTATGGCTGACACCGTTCACCCTGATCGGATGGGCTTCATGCTCAATTGGGCCACACACCATAACATTAGACGGTCTACAATGCCTTGGCTCTGGTGGATCGCTTGGGGAGGCCCGTGGCGGTGCTTCTGGTAGATATAGATAAAGCATTTGATTCGGTCAGTTGGGATTATCCGTCTATCCTTCTTCAGAGATTAAATCTGGGCTCAAGATTTCTTTCCTATGTCCTGCTACTATATACTGATCTATCAGCGATGGTGCGTATAGAAGGTGCGGTATCTGAGTCCTTTCCGATCCGCAGGGGCACGAGGCAGAGGTATCCGCTTTCCCCATTGTTGTTTGCGCTGGCCATGGAACCATTGGCCGCCTGGGTTTGGATGGATGCCCAGGTGAGGGGCTTTGAATGGACTGCGGACTTGTCTGACAGAATCACCTTCTATGCAGACGATGTCCTGTTCTTCCTCACCGACTCCGAGATCTCAGGGCCACGCATCTTATAAATTATGTGCGTCTTCGGTGACATATCTGGCCTCTACATAAATATCTCGAAATCTGTAGTATTTCCGGTGGGCAGCCATGCGGGGGAGACGGAGTAGGCGTCGGGGGCTTTAAATATTTGGGAGTATAGATCTCCCCAGACGTTGTCCTGTTGTGGTCTTACAGCCTGGCATCGGTGCTAGCAAGAGTAAAGGAAGAGGTATGGACCTGGTCACGCCTGCTGCTGATGGGTAGGTTGGCAATATTCAAGATGGTCTCCATGCCCCGCTTGTTGTATCAACTGCAGAATTACCCACTTGCTATTCCCTTGTTGTGGTTCTGACAGATTAACGCCTTTCTAGGAGTCGTCTTGTGGGGGGAAGGGAGCTGCCTGTATCGCCTCAGAACATGCACCGAATCCACGTATTTCAGGGGCATTGTAACTGCTGATGTACTTTCCTATTACTCCGCCTCTCATCTTCTAATCATCAACGAGTGGTGGTACGGCCAGCAGAATGAGCTGGCATATGCACTGGAGAAATGGGTGATGGGTGACACCTCCCTGTTAGATTACATATACGGGGGAAGGGGTTTGGGTCCTTTCCACCGGCGACACAAAGGGTTCTGGTTGTCTGGAGGAGGTCCCTGCAGCGGATGGGTTGGAAGGGGAAATTGACTGAGGGGACGTTGTTGTGGCAGGGTAACCTGCTCAAACAGATCGAAGACTTTCGGATGTGGGATAATATCGGAATCTCCACTCTTGGAGATGTGATGCGTGACACGGTCCTGAAATCGTTTCAGGAGATGCAGATTGAATACTGATTGCATCATAGTCAATTCCATCGCCATTTGCAGCTCCGCCATGCTCTTGCCCCATACCTTCAAAACATCTTGGCACTTCAAAAGTTTATTACGTTAGAAGGTAAAGCTCCTCATGGGGGACCTAGGCTATCACAAAACAGCGAAGATTTACCAGTCTCTAGTCACAATTAGTTCAAACATGCTGCCTGTGCTCAGAGTGCCCTGGGAGGCCGATCTTGATACATTTGATGACTCTACCGAGGCCTTGGAGTGCCTCGGGAGGCAGCGATCTTAGTCCGTCTCCAGCTGATTCAATTAAAATACCTCCATAGATCTTACTACTCGAGGCATTGCTTATGGCCCATGGTGGTGATTGATTCTCCGATATGCCTCCGCTGCAAGGCAGATGAGGATACTTTTATACACACACTATGTGGAGTTGTGTGGAGCTAGATGGTTTGTGACAAGGGGTGACATAGTGCCTGGGGGCGGTCCTCTCTTAGGAAATTCCACTAGACCCAAAATTGATTCTTCTCCACAGTACTGATGGCATTGGAGGGAATAGATACAAGCGATTGCTTTTTGTTCCTGGGTCTAACCCTAGCTAATAGAGAAATGGCAAGGTCATGGAAGGCTGAGGTTCCCCCAACTCTTGGGGTGTGGAAAAAGGGGATAGATCACTATATGGGGCTTGAAATCGAGGTATATATTAGGCAAGGGGGTGCCTCCAAAAGCATCCCAAAATCTGGCAGATGTGGGCCGATAATAGGGGAATTGTCTTGGCTCCTGTCCGCTCTGCTGACTCTCTTCTCAAATAGGAAATGCGAAGATACGGTGCCACAAGACAGGGGAATGCTGTGTCCGACTAATGTTTATTATGTAGCGTGGTATGTATAATGTAATGTGGTGTTACATCGCTGTGCATGTTATGTTGTTGTTTTTTTCCTTTTGGGTGTATTCATTTCAATATCTCTTATGTACTTCGTGCCCCATGCAGCCAATAGTCTTTTTTAAAACCCAATAAAATTTGTTGTGGTGACCATAGCTAGTAAAATTTCAAATGCTCTGTGCTACTCCTGTGCCAGGTATACCTTCCAATATGCAGAGCAATCTCCTGAAAGCTTTGTAGAGCCTTATATCCAGGGTCACCGGAATTTTGCCGCAGGAAAGTGCCAAATTATGTGGCAGGGTTGGGTGAATTATGTGGCAAGATATTAAAATCTGCACATTATGCAGCAGATGATGGATTATGTAGTGCATCTATACTCATGCAAAAAATGTCACGCCCACACAATTGCATAATTCCAGTGACCCTGCTCATAGCACAGTGTAGTCCCCTGGGGAAAGTTATGACCTTATATTCAGACTACACCAGTGCTTAATTTGAGCCGGTGGTGGCAGGTGGGACCACGGGCACCCTTTTTTTGGGGACTGGGACTTATTTTTAATCCTCGAACTACATCTGACCCAGAACAAAAGTGAGAACAGCAGCAAAGTTGAAGGATGTGAATATCAGTAAAACAATGGCAAAAGGCGAAGTTTGGGATGAAGAGGAACATACAAGAGTGCAACATAAGGGTAGGTAGAGTATACTGGTGGATCAAAGAGGCATGAGGTGAAATAAAGTCTAGACAGCTTTGGTATTCAGCAACCCTGACATTTGACACTGGCGCCGGTGGGCTTCTTGGAAACATTTAGGACCAGACACTAATTCTATTACAAATTAATCACTGGATTACACCCTTCCTCACAGGAAGGTCAGGCAGAAGTGGCCTCAAATCCTTGCGCCACCACCCTGTGCAGAAATGACACAATTATGCTACTTCATATAACTATGCGCCATTTGTGGTACAAATGTACAGTGAGTAGCTTAATTTGCAGTCAAAAAAAGTACCTTGATCACGTAGTAACACTAGCGGCTGTTGCTCATGGTGCATTTGTTGAAATACATACTTACACCAAGAACTAACATGAGGACGCCTTTCGTGCCAAAATAAAGTACAAAATAATAACTTTGCATTTCACGTAATTACATTTAATTTCACGTATTGTTGGCATAATTTTGCATAATTAAGCAAAAGCAAAGTGCGCACATTTTGCACACCATTAAACCGATATATTATACATTAGAGATTCAGAAATTAATCTTTCCCTAATTATACGCAACATATAAAAATGTTGAAATTTATTAGGATTGCAAATAAAGTGGAAAAAATCCCTGATATTTTCATTAACAGCAAGCATGCATGGCACAGTGTGCTCTGGAATTGTCACTACTGTAGAACTATTCAATTCAGTAATTCAATTCAGTATTTGCCTTTATTCCCAAATACTGAATTGAATAACTACAGGGTATCATTGACAAAACTAACAAAATTCACAGCTGAATTAAACTACCAATGTTCCTGATGGGTTGGATTACAATAATGATGACTGTACTCTTCTTGATGGTATATCGACTATTCAATTTTCCAATTATCGAAATATGCACACATTTTTCACCACATTAAAAAGTCTAATGAGCAAGCTAGCTTGGGTCGATAAGCAGCCAGCAATGCACTGGTCGAATCTCATTTTACACAATAAGCAGAAAGGGCTATCGAGTAGAGGCGGGGGCCAAGAAATTAACAAGAAGAGCCGAGCCAGAGCTGAACCATGAGTTGACTCTAGCTCTAAGGTCCTGTACACGAGCCGAGCCTTGAAAATATGTGGCATGCAAATCATGCAGGATCATGTTAGAAAAAGATGTGTCCTCAAATTGATTTTTTTTAAATTTCTTTAACACATAGAAGCGTTTCGTAGTACATCAGAATACATCTCTTCAGTGAAAAGTATTTTTTACTAGTGATTGTTTTTAAGCATGAACTGAGAAACATTCCTCTCCCCACCCTGATGACAATGCTATTAGTGAACTACGAAGCAAGCCAGTTGTCAAGTGTACCCTATATGTGGCCTAGATTCGTTTTACAGATGGAGCAACACTACAGTCTATTACATCAAACACAAAAGACATTTTTGTATGGAGCATATACTGAACACACACATTTGAAAGTGCTCTATGTCATCATGAACAAGAAGGAGGCTTGTGAACTGAAGTATTTGCCTACAATAACACAAGCTAGTCAAGCAGGAAGCCAGGACTGTTTCCAGATTTTCCAGTTTTATACTGAGCAATTCAGCCCGTAGATGGGTGTTTCTTTCTGACGTCAAAGGTTAAACCAGTTAATACACAATATATGATAAAAACTGGATACACAAGAAGTTGGATTCCATACTGTTAAGTTGCTGTGACCACAACTCCTGGTTAATGACCTTTAAAACACGATGTCCGCTGCCTATGACAAACTGAGTCACAGGCCAGTTTGAACGTCCTTCCCGAAACTAAGCTAACTTCACACATTGGCATGACTAGTCACTGATCCCAGCGTGCAATAGAAACTAACAGTTCGAAAATGGACCTTTACTAACCTGACACAAGGCAGCACCACCGAGGGCTTACGATCAAGTGCCAAACCTTGGGTACCAGAAAGAACAGCAAGCAGTGGTTTTACGGTCAGTCCACTTAATATACTGCTCTACGCTTCTCCTGTTATAGACAAAATCTAAAAACACATAGAAACTGTCGAAGGGAAATACATTTAATATAGAAACATTTACTGCCAATGCTTACTCTCGCTTATCTAAAAGCCGTCAGCAAGGGAAGTGCCTAGTGGAAAAACTCATCACTGCACCTTGCTCTCATCAATTACTTGTTTACTTAAATATTTCCTTATGCATCGCGGAGGGTAGAATGCATGCATAGAGAAACACCTGGCTTGCAAAGGAATACACGAAACATTTAAAAAGGAGGAAATGGCTTCTTTCGATTCAACCTAGAACTACAGCATCTGGGAAAAACGTCCAGGCCCTAGACAGAGCCCTCTCCCTCCAGAACCAGGCCACCACCTTCTTGGATGCAAGTTTGCTTTTCTCGATGAAAATACATGGGGGGCCTGGAGAATGGAAGGTGTCTGCCTAAGAGCTTTTGATATGTTAATGTGAGCGGCCCCTGGAATCTCCATGCTGCTGAGGGGGGAGGGAGAATGGCTCAGCCCCAGCTAAAGAATATGTTAAATGCTGACTTTGTTATAAGTCGTTCCTTCCTGATGGAACTTTAAGAGGAGCCTGTGGCAGACTGGTGTCCCCTTCTTAGTGCAATATAGGTAATGCTTAGTGCAATATAGCTTATTATCACTTTTTTTCGACAGCAAACAAATTCCTTAGCTACCTTTGCAGCTCTACCACAAAATACATCTAAAATATGTTCCCATGTGGGTGTCTATTTACAAACTATGTGTAAATGACTTACAGACTAGATGATTATATATTTTTTAACAACATTTTTTCAACAACGTGCTTTAATATATGTGCTGGGCTTAAATTGTGTAACTTTTCCCACGCAACAGATGGGGCTTGCATAAACTGTGTCTATACTTGGAGAAATGCAGTATAATTATATTGCACTTAACCAAAAACAGTATTTTCTTAACACAGCCAAATGAATTTACATGGAATACAGTTGACAAATAAGAGATTTTAGACACCTGCCTAATTGCTATTAAGAGCATATTGGTTGATTCCAGATGGGTAATAACCGTGAATTATTGGTTTCAGTTCGTATTCTATTTAAACAATGCAATTTTCTTTGTTTTTCATGCTGAACATGCATAGTCCAAGCTTAAAAAACCCATATGCCAAAGCTTAAAAAACCTATATGCCACATCTAGTTCTAATAAAACGATTAAACATTTAACTGGTCTAATGGTCCTTTGACATGGGAAACTGCAAGTGTTTTGAAATGCAAATTACTGAATGAGACTCCTATATTTCATTGCAATCTGCACCGAAAGGCACATTGAATTGTATTGTAATTGCATTTGTATAGCGCTTACTACCCCTGACGAGGCGTCAAAGCGCTTTTTTCGGCAAGTAGCACGCTACTCCGGGACCCATAGAGGATTAGTGTTGAATTAGTATAGAGAAACATGCAAGTAAATTTTAAGTGGTGGATAGGTTAGTCAGTTATTTGGAAGGATAGCAGAACGATAGAAGAGGAAAAAAGGTTTGTATTTATATAGCGCTTGTTACCCCTGATGTGGTGTTGAAGCACGCTACTCCGGAAACCCATAAAGGATTAGACGTGAATTAGTATGGTGAAATATGAAAGTAATTTTAGTGGTGGATATTAGTCAGTTATTTGGAGTGAGAAGGATAGTGGAGGGATAGAAGGGGAAGAAAGGTTTGCATTCATATAGCACCTGTTACCTCTGATGGGTGTTGAAGCGCTTTTCTGGCGAGTAGCACGCTACTCCGGAACCCATAAAGGATTAGTGTTGAAAATTAGTATAGTGAAATATGAAAGTAATTTGAGTGGTGGATATGTTATTCAGTTATTTGGATAGAGAAGGGTAGGTGGCGGGATAGAAGAGGGAAAGAGGTTTGTATTTATATAGCGCTTGCTACCACTGATGGGGTTTTGAAGCGCTTTTTTGGCGAGTAGCACGCTACTCTGGAACCCAAAAGGATTAATGTCGAATTAGTATGGTGAAACATGAAATTAATTTGAGTGGTGGATATGTTAGTCAGTTATTTGGATTGAGAAGGGTTGGGGAGGGGTAGAAAAGGGAAAAAAGGTTTGCATTTATATAGCGCTTGTAACCCTGATGGGGTGTTGAAACGCTTTATTGGCGAGTAGCACGTTACTGTGGAACCCATAAAGGATTAGTGGTGAGTTAGTATAGTGGAATATGGAATTTGAGAAGTGAACATGTTTGTATGTTATTTTGATTGAAAAGGATTATTAAGGGATAGAAGAGTGAAGGATTTTTTTTTTAAGGTCATAGCATAGGAGGAGGCTTTTGGATGAGTAAAAAGGGTTTTTGGAGGGGAAGAGTCAGAGGGAAGAATTTAGAGAGGTTTGTTTTGGGGGAATCGGTATAGTAAAAGAGGTGTCAGATGATGCAAGGAGGGGTAGAGTAGGAGAGAGTCTAGAAAGGGTTATTTTGGGGATCATAGTAATGGTATGGGGTTTGGGATAAATGAGAGAGTAGATGTATAGGGTGAGAGATAGGGTAGTGCATTGGAAATAGTAGAAAGTAGTTTGAGATGAGTCAGAAAGTTGGGCTAGAAGATATATTGAGAGAAGTATCGGCTGAGAAATAGGGTAGTGCATTGGAAATGCCAAATTAGAAGAAGGTAATAAATATATAGATCCATAAGTACATTGAAAGTATATAGATGCATAAAGGAGGTAAGTATATGTAGATTAAAGATATTGATAGAGGTACAGGATGAGAAATAGGGTAGTGCATTGGATATGCTTTCTCAGGAGAAAAGTAACAGACACACAGATCCAAGTACATGGAGGTACATAGATGCACAATGGAAGCAAGTACATGTAGACCAAAGATGATTTTTTTTTTTTTTAATCAACATAATTATTGTACATGTTTATACAAAGCAATACACAAAGATAGGTACATATCTATAGTGAAAATAAATGCTTATATACAGAGGGATATGCTGTAAATTTCTGTTTGCGTATGGTGCTTATGTGGGGAAGAGCCAATTCTTGAGTAGTTTTCTGAAGATAAGGTGGTTGTCGGTGGATCTTATGTTGGGGGGTAAAGAGTTCCATAGTTTGGCTGCTTGAACAGAGAAGGATGTGCCACCCATGGTTTTTTTTCTT